>JAMZEH010000035.1:1677500-2150000 GCA_024699665.1 Ostrea denselamellosa | reverse complement strand
GGGTGCTCTCGGTAATTAACTCGCAGATCTCTCGTATGGCGATGACTTTCACGAAATTCTGTTTTATACCTCGTCTTCAAATAACAAATCATAATTGCATTTCGTAAGATGACATTTGAAATTAACTGTAATCGTCCAATCTGTACGGGAATGAACGTTGTATTTGCGTATCTCTTATCTGCCATAAATCCCACCAGGACACAACTTTCTCATAAAATCAACCTTCCTGGAAAGCGTTTAAGCGGGACTAAAAAAATCCTGTTGATTTTCAGTTGCCCAGTATGTTCGAATGCACTGCTAGTTTTGTTTTATTTATATACCCTTAATTGATGGGAAATTTCACAATCACGTGACCGAACATCTGATTGAAAAAAAAATTGTTTTTGAATACTCTGACGCTGTGATTGGGTATTGGTACAGTTCAGTACTCATGAACTTCTGAAATGTAACTATAATATATCAGGGGTCTGTCTTGCTTAAGAAGTATCCTGAAGGTCCTATAGAAAATACCAATCAGAGAGATGGGTAAATACGGTCCCCTGGACCAGAGATGGGATCAGATGCCTAGGAGGAGTAAACATTCCTGTCGACCGGTCACACCCAGGGTGAGCCCTACATCTTGATCAGGTAAACGAAATAATCCGCTGTCAGAATCAGTGTGCCAAGTACGGGCTGACAATGGGTATGAAACACGTCAGACAGCATTTGACCTAATGGAAGGTTGTACTGGCAAACTAGATCTTTATAACGACCATATAATTTGCGAAATACTGACTTTAGACGAGACTGTACAAACCCCAACTTTTTGTCAGAAGTCTGCCTCGACTAATCATATGCAGAACAAGCTCTTGCGTTTCGAATCATTTGAGAGATGTAAGCACCATATGCAGGTGATAATGGAATATTGCTACATAGATAAGGGAAGTTGACGATGGAGATTTTGAAATCACCCCGCTTGTCATAAATCTGAGTTGCCAGTTTGCCGTCAACATCTATTTTCAATAAAATATCTAAGTACGAAACAGATGTGGAAGACACTGGCGTCTTTTATTTCAAGTTCACTGGGATATATCGAATCGACATATGAATGAAAATGGTTAATGTTAATAGATAAAACGTCGCCGATACATCTAAATGTTTACGTATAATTCGAAATAAATAAATAGCCAATCAAGTGATGCAATAAACTTGATTTGAACATATGCAACACTCCATCAGATTCCCTGCCACTTATTCAAACATTTCAACACAAAACATTCCGTGTAAATTAGTGTGGGCAGTTCGTTTTTTATATTTATAAAACAGGGAAAAAACACCTAGAATTCAGTTACATCAGTGAAAGGACAACATCATTACAAATGTATACCATAAAGGTCAGGAAGAAAACATTGATGTTACAGTCGTTTAAATCAGGATTTATTTTGTCACCTGATAGGCTATATATTTCTTAGAATTCTATGCATAAAGAAAACAAATATGAGCCACTTTCTTACCTTCCTCTCGGACATCTCCACTATCCGTAGTGAATTGCCGTAAAAGTTTATTGTTCCTTGCATTAAACGCACGATTGTGCCCCGTGTAGGAATGGTTTTATCCAAATGACGTTTGGCCACGGTGGATTCAGTGTGAACCCAAACACTTTGACTCTTTTTCAAACGTATGTGGTTAAGTCTCAAATTATATCTTATGGAAATGAAAACAAACTGTAAATTATTGAAAACTACCTGGTATATTTGCACATGATATTTGTAACCCTACGTTCCTTCATCGACAATGTTATCTAACAAGATATCACATGAAGTTTAGCTCACCGGGGTGCTCTCTTATGTACTGTATTGATGTCAGGTGGATAAAAATGTATTTCTTAATGGTTGAACTGTATTTATGTCTAAGACAATGTCTTCTTTGCTTGCTTACAATAGATGTTGGGGACATCCGTGACCGAGTGGTTAAAGCATTGCGCTCAAAATCACAAGGCCTCTCACCTCTAGTCGGCGCGGGTTTGAATCCCGCTCGCACCGATATATGTGAGAAAGTTTGCCAGTTTACTTTCGGAAGGTCGGTGGTCTATTCCCGGATAGTCTGGATTCTTTCCTCCACCTACAAAAACTGGACGCTACCAGATAACTGAAAAATTGTTGAGTGTGGCGGAAAATAAACAAACAATAGATGTAGGTTTAGACCTGCTTTGGATGAATGATTATGTCGAGATGTTCATAGCTGGACTGTATAATTTTTTTTTCCAGTAGATGGTTGAACCGTATTGACATATTGTTATAAGAAAAAGGCTAGACAATCAGCATTATTCAATCTCGTAATTCCTACAGAAAATACAAATCAGAGAGATGGGCAAACATTATAAATGTTTTCTTTAGACGGCTGAACGGTATATACATTTTGTTTTCTTTAGATGACTATACTGTAATTAAATCCCCGATGCGACCGGTCGACAGGGAATGCATACTCCTCCAAGGCACCTGATCCCACCTCAGGTATGTCCAGTGTTTACCCATCTCTCTGATTTATATTTTCCATAGGAATTGCGAGATTGAGTTCTGTTCGTTGTCTTAGCCTTTTCATCTGTTATAAATCTTTTCTGTAGGTGGCTGAACTGTATTTACGTCTGTTAGAAAGTGTAATCTGAATGACAGGACTACGTGTCTTGAAGTGTGAAATGCCTGCTTTGGATCGATAAACTATATTTATGTCTAGTTATAATAGAGGTGTCTTCCTTGCGAGGTTACGTTGTATTTATGGCTAAATTTATTATAAATGTCGTCTTTGGATGGTTTGACTTTATTGTATCCTGCAGCCGTATTTCACCTTTTTATCTAGATAACACAAGATGGCACCAGAAGCCTGGACTTCTGCTTGCAAACGTTCTAAGAAGATGTTTGTCACTAAATTCATTGGTTTTATTATTTGTATTCACGGAAGACAAAAATACGCATTGAAATTATTAAAGCCATAAAACTTGGTTACCATGTTCAAACGTTGTTACAAGAGCAGCTTTTATCTTCGATTTCTTTCAAAGAATCGGGAAACAGCTACATAACTAAGTGTACCAACACGCCGAAATGATTCCAACTGTTATTGTACTATTAGAAAAGTCATGAAACTAATAAGCAACGTCTTTTTGTACCAATAAATATTCTTATTTCCAGCCAACCACCTTCAGGCAGCTGCCTACTTGTTGAAAACAAGTGCTTTCTACCAAGGCAGATGATAGATTTCTATGACAAAAGGCCGAGGAACGGAGAACTTTGTATCCATGCATCAGCATTTAGTTAGCCTCTAATCACAACGTAAATGACAACTTTCCATCACGTCACATGCAAATTAATTCAAAAGAGCGGAAATAACACATCGTAAGTATTTCAATAGTAACCTTTATTTCGTTTTCTCTTCTTTTTTTTTTTTTTTCGATGTTCATTTCTGAAAAATCATGCAAAGTACAGCATAATCATTTTTTTTTGCACAGGGTCGTTTTCACGTGGTTACGTGGTAACTTTCAAATTTACGAAGAGAAAGTAAATTGTGTACTTACTATCACCAGTAAATTCAAAATTCAACACATAAATGGGTGCATTGTTGATACATGGAAATAATTCAAACTGAAGAAGAGATACGTAAATTTTGATAGAGCGTAAATGTGCATCAATCCTAATTCATTCATAAAGTTTACGAGAGCCAATGGACAAGGACACATTAAATGATTTAGTATTTCACGGTTCCATCGACTCGGGTATTGGGTTTTCTAGATGACACTATAACTTTTGACGTGGTCGATGAGGAAAACAATGAAATTAATTTTCTGCGCACCTGGGTTGAATAAAACATTAACATTTATATTGCAGCATTGAATAAAGCAAATTTTGCTCTACAGTTTTATTTTAAATGGATTGCCAATAAAAAATGGGATATTATTTAATGTGGCTCATTACCCATAAATTTTATGTAATGGGTCGTTAAAAGCGCATGAAGTTTGATTTCACCATCGAAAACGTGACACAAGCTCTCAATCATTTTGTGGTGATATTTTCCGGAATAATAAAAAACGTGTTTTGTTTGCAAATAAGAGATTTTGCTGTGAACTGACGCATGATATGAATATCTAACCAAATATGCCTACATGTGAAAGACTCGGATAAGCTATTATTGAATAAAAATATTACTGAAAATTGAAAACGTTGTTTGTTGTTTTTTAAATCGACGACTAAAATCGTTTTTAAAAAAACATGTCAGTTACAAAAAAAGAGATATATTGTACAAATATATTCTGCATCGAAATTGAAATGAAATGGCCAAAATTCAGAAATATTGTAATTTTTCAAATGTGAACCAAGCCCGATCGGAATTATAAAAAAGTAGTCATAGAGAACATTGCAATCAGAAAACTACATTCCCTTGATGTAAAATGGTCTACAAATTAAATGAATTTATAAAAGAAACTAATGTCTTGAAAAGTACATAAAATTAGCACCAACATGATTATTATGGTGATTTCTATAATTATTTAATTACTTAAATTATATTCAAATTTTGCGTGAGAGTTTCAGTTTCCATCTTTCTATTGTTTTCCCTTCTATCTCTCCTCCTTTCTCATAAAACACTTTCACGCCATGTTTTTATACTGGTGCAGTAATACAGTAGTTTAGTACTTGCTTATGTACTGATTTGACAAACACACTCTAGATCACTAATGATGCAAACAGGAAGGCATTTACACTCGAGTATGTTTAGTCGTTATTGAGATTACCCCCAGACGAAAGTCGATTTTTAAAAACGAAAACCATCTCAGAACCAAAAGTGCCTTTTTTGATAAACGGCAGCGTTTAATAAAAACACCATATTAAGCCCTATAACCATTCCAAAACTTATCGAAATCTATCCAGCCATCTCTGAGAAATTTAGCTCACATAAATGGAACGGTTTTTTTTTGGAAATAACCAGAAATAACACACTTACAGTAACTATTTCCAGATCTTGCTAGCCACAACTTCAAGAATCTTCACTACCTGCTTACCTTGGTTCCAAACAAAAAAAAAAGCCGAATAAAACGCCAGAATCAATGTTATCATACCTCAAAAAGAAACTCATTAAAACTTATTTTCCTTTTACTGCTGGGGGCCTCCGTGTTTTTGTTGGTGGAATAGAGAACCCAGATACAATGTACCTGGGAAGAGACCACCGACCTTCCGCAAGTAAACTGGCAAACTTGCTCACATAACGCCGCGGCCGAGATTCGAACATGCACCGACAGAGGTGAGAGGCTTTGTGATTTTGAGCCCGATGCTCTAACCACTCGGCCACGGAGGCCCCATGTTCTTTTCGAGATTTTTTATCAACAATTTAGAAATCAGAATAAAACGGAACCATGGGTGGCAAATTGATATTTCAGACAATATTCACTTACTAGGTTAGCTTTTATTGAATTTCAGAAAGTCTGGTCTGCGTGAAGAATGATAACATTACTGTAAAATTAGAAATAACAAAGCCAAGTCTGACAAAATTGGTAAAGGTAGCAATTGTGGTCATGTTTTAAATGTCTCAGGCATCAATCAAATCCAAAACTAGTGAATCAGATATCATTGTTTTGAACATTAATGATGAAAATTGCTTTGAAAGAAAAAAAAAACAAAATAGCAGATAAAGTTATTTCCTTTTCACAATTTTCTTTTCCCTAACATTTGCGACAAAGTAAGTTGAAAAAGTAGTTTTATACCACATCATACATTATTCAAAATTTTTATGAAAGCAGAAAAAAATACCAGAACTCCATCATTTTAAGGTATCGTGGCAAAAAAAAAATATTTACAGAGAGCGTTGTAGTCTTAATATCACCAAAAGCACGGCTTTAGATGTGATACCAGGCCGGTTCCGCAACGAAGCCGCGCCTATCATTAAGCACCCCATTATCTGTCTATATCTGAAGAAAACTCACAACCTTTTCTCAAGAAACATGATAGGCATGTTAAGAACGTATGTAATGTTTCTCAATAATATATAATTTTTCATGAAATTTAAGATATAATTCACTTACATTCTACTCGTTTCTACGATAAAAATGGAGTATGTTACAACATCTGTTTTAGATTTAGCATATTTGTGATAGTTCCTGATTGTTGCATGTAAAAATGTAATTTCAGCTTTCATGTATAAATGGGCTTTACTGTAATAAAGGAGACAGAAATCTTTGAAACAATGGGGGTGTGGAACCTGGGACCCATACATGATAGGTTAGTTGATCTAACCAATGAGCTACCCAGACATCTGGTAATATAATTACATTACAAAATCTAAACCTTTTGTACAAGAACTCTTCATATCGGGGAGATGAAAATAAAAATTTCAGAGAAAAATGTCAGAAATGTCGCCTATGTCCTTAAGCATTGTTTCTAAAATATTAGGTGATCACGTTGAAATTTTTCTTATTGGTAACAATATCTTATATGAATTTCAATCAGGATCTAAATGTTCATATTCTACAGACAATAGTCCAATACACCTGTGTCAAGTCAAACTCGACTAAAACTTTTCATTGGTATCATTCTTGACTTCCAGAGATCATTTGACACAGCAGATCATGAAACAAAATATTTTGTTTAGACCACAAAACATCCTTACATCTTTTGATAATCGTTCTTTTTTCCATAGAATGTGATGGTACTAAAAATAAAAGGTACATCGCGTGTCAAATACATAGGAGTGTTTTTGGACAGGCACCCATCATCGTGTTTCAAAGGGGTAGACAAATAGGGCGTAGACCACCCAAAATATCTTGAGCAAAAAGGTTTTGTTTTGTCTGATCTGCATATTCCTAATTTTGGTGGGTGTGCATGTCTGTGTGTGTGTGTGTGGGGGGGGGGGGTGAGGGGTGGGGTGGGGGGGGGTGTGCAGTGCAGTCTTCTACTTGACTGCCTCAAAACTATCCCCTGTACTTCATTATTTTGAATCGTGTGGGAGGGGCTGTTGTAGTCTTTTACTATTATTGGGAATCAGGGTTACAATAGGTCCTTATCCCTTGGTTGTCGTTAAAGGTGATTAAATGGGGCGGTCCTTCAGTTGATTGATTGTTTTACGTCCCGTTGAGAGTTTTTCATTCATATTGAGACGTCACCAGCTGTAGGTGAAGTACCACAAATTTAGACCTATACTTAGCGCTCAGGGCCGTAGCAGTGAGGTTTTTTAACGTGCCAACATCTACCGTGACACGAGGCCTCCATTTTAAGATCATATCCGAAAGACCCGTGATTCTCTCTTCTAAATGCCAAGCGCTTGGCGAAGGAGCAATCACTACCTATTTTTCGTCTTAGGTTTGACGCGGCCATGACGCGAGCGACTCGAACTCACGACCTCCCGGTTAATTAGCGAACGCTCTACCACTGAGGTACCGCGGATGAGACTGCAAAATTCGATGCCCCTTGTCTCTAGCAGGTGGTGCACGATAATGATCTGTCCCTGCTAAAAGCTGTAAGCCCCGAGCATAGACCTAAAATTTGTAGCCCTTCACAGGCAATGGTGACGTCTCCATAAGAATGAAGAATTCTCGAGCGGGGTCATTAATTTTATATAATATACAACAAACCATTGTATGTTCTTTATTTATCACAGACATACATTTAAGACAAGGCATCTTCAACAAATAACTGCACGATACATCGTGTGTTATACACTGAGTGGATAAACGTATTGCAGCAGACATGGATGACATACATCCTGTGATCGGAGTCTCGGGTTTTGCGACCCCATCCGATTAAAATGATTGATTAAATATTGTTTAAGGTCCCGCTCGAGAATTTTTCACTCATATGGAGATGTCACCACTGCCCCGGTGAGGGGCTGCAAATTTAGACCTATACTCGGCATTTATGGCCTTTGAGCAGGGAGGGATCGTTTACGTGCCACACCTACTGTGACACGGGACCTCGAATTTTGCGGTCTCATCTGAAGGACCGGCCCATTTTAGTCGCCTCTTACGACAAGCACGGGGTACTGAGGTTCTACTGTAATATGGATACCCATGGGAATAAAATATATATTGTATATTGAATATATTGCTATCTATACATAAACAATAAACGAACAGTGATTAGTCTCATCATTCATGTAAAGAATACAAAATTAAGACTGGGGCTAACACGGATCCATTCACATACCAGAGGTGGAACCAGGAGAAGTAAGCATCCCCTGTGGATCGGTTGACATTGAACAACATAAAGTTATAATTTTCCTGTGCTGACTAGTGGAAATAAATAATGCAAATGATTGAAAGAAAATACTACCACTTTGAAAAATCCCCTTGGTGAATATATTGTTTGGATACCTTAAAGTAATAATTTTCCATAAATCGTTGTTCTGATTAGTTTTTAAAAACAAATCTCTAATACAATAGAGATAAAAACATTCATTATACAACTGTCATTCTTTAGTCCACACGTAATGGCGGGAAATGTTCTCGTCCACCATAAATCACTAGATAAACACAGGCGGGGAGAAGCGACCAAATGACGTGAAATGACGTAAGATTAAAATGCAATTTAGGTCATTAGGTGGTCAACTACACGCTTCTGCAATAATCATTTGTTTGGGACTGGTTTAATCTCCCGGATTTTGACGGATCCCTCACAGAACACGGTGATTGCAGTTCTTCACGGAAGTCATAGAATTTTCTGCTGTCATAGCTGTTTGTCATTTAGTCAAGCTTATCTACGAGACAGAGGAAGGTAGCCCCTATTAGTGAGTACAGGACATGGTGCGTGATTCACTTGGCATCCATGTCAAGGACACTTCATTATAATGTAACATGATTCAATTTGAATAGATCAACGATATCACTAAGAACATTGAAAATTCAACATATTAAGCATTAACACCTATCAAATGAACAATTAAATACGGGATAATTGACCAAGCAGACTGGATAAAATGTCATCATTAATGCAGCACGCGGCTGGATATTGTCCGTGAGGTAGATATACCTTCACGACATGTCGGCGGAGGTAAAGCGGTATATCACTCACAGCTACAATACCAACACTTAAAACACGCCAGAAAGATGAAATCACAGGACTGATAGAGTGTTAAAATGAATGTCACTAAGTAATTAATAAAATGAATGTCACTAAGTAATTGATAAATAGAAATGATAGAGTGTTTATAAAATGAATGTCGCTAAGTAATTAATCAAATGAATGTCACTAAGTAATTAATAAATAGTGTTTTAAAAAATGAATGTCGCAAAGAAAATAAATATAGAGTGTTTACAAAAATGAATGTGATTAAGTAATCAATAAATAGAACTGATAGAGTGTTTTTTTTTTATATGAATGTCACTATCTAATTAAAGTGTATAAAAAAATAACACCACTAAGTAAGCAATGAAAAAGAATGATAGAGTGTTTTCAAAAATGAATGTGACTAACTAATTAATAAATAAAAATAACTTTTGTTCACACCTTTAGTTGATTCCGCTCAAACGTACTCATTTAGAGATTATACCAATATAACCACGCGTGCTTGAGAACAAAGTTTTATGGTGCAATACGATAGAAACGTACATGAGGAAAGATGAAATAATATCTATAGTTTTGAAAATGAGAAATCATTCTTAAATCTATATATACATGAATCGTGATCTTTGGATATTATCGTAGGAATAAAAAACGTGTTTCATATCAAGCTGTGTAAGTTATACAATTTAACTCAGTCGGATTAAAAAGAAATCGAATAAATTTCCTATTTAATCATGTAATCTAAGATTCCTGATACTGAACGTCCCATTTTTGAAATATTTATCAGCACGTGACGTTGTACGCAGAATTTCTAAAGCAACAATTACATAGCGACGTGAAAGAGTGCACGGCCTGCGGGCTATTGGCGGGGCATGCGTAGTCAGCGATAAAAGAGACAGGCGGAAAACAGGATAGAGAGAATCCCTTTGACAAATGGAGGGAGAGTTTAATTTCTTGTTTAACATGAAATCACCATTCTTTACGAATACATACTGTAAACGAAATCCTCATCTCCCATGGTATCTCATTCTCTCACCAGAGGGTGCGTTACGCAAGCTTCACTCCCAGCGTACGGAACTCTGGGTAGAGAATGGATATTTCTAATAATATTGTTCTTGTGCGCTTGCACACATCCACCATAAACGTCAATCCATCGTAAATCACCGTTTTCTCCTTACATTGAGTAGACCAGTACTCCTTTAATACCCGTACATAATTTGTCGAAATTGTCAAATCATATTATTTTTCATAGTTTATCATACTGATAAAATACATGGCGTGCTTTCTAACATCGAACGTTTCTTACGGCATATATACCTTTAAGCATTGTATAAAAAGTGGTTTTCCCCTTAGCATTGACGTATGTGTTATTAAAAGGCGAAGATTACGGACAGTGACCAATGTCATATATCCTATATGGAATACAAATAAGAGAGTTGGGCACACACAGACCTCTGGATATACCAAAAGTGGGATCATGTATCTAGTAGGAGTAAGTATTCCCTGTCGAACGATCACATCCGGTGTGAGCCATGTATCTTGATAAGGTAAACGGAGTAATCCGTAGTCAAAATTAGTGTATAAAGAAATATGTATGAAATATGTCATACAGCATTTGACTCAATGAAAGATTGTATTGGCAAAATAGATCGTTATAATGACAATAAAGTTTAGGAAATGTTGACTTGAAACGAACACCAAATTGTTTGACAGTAGCCTGCGTCAATATAAAAACTGATCATAGGCAGAACAAGCTCTTGCGTATCGAATCAGTTGAGAGATATAAACACTATATGCAGATGTTGATTAAATATTGCTACATAAATACGGGGAGTTGACGATAACGTTGAAAAGATAAACAGTGTAATCCATAGACAAAATCAGTCTGTTAAGAACGTGGTATGAAACACGCCAGAGAGTATTCGACTTTTTGACAGGTTGTATTGGCAAACTATTTCGTTATAATGACCATATAAATTGGGAAATGCTGACTTTAAACGAGACTGTTAAAATCACTGTAACATCAACTTGTTTGTCAGTAGCCTGCTTCTATTTAAAAACTTATCATACGCACAATCGGCTCTTGCGTATCGAATCTGTTGACAAATAAAACACCATATACAGGTGATGATATAATATTGCTACATAGATATAGGAAGTTGACGATGGAGAAGTTGAAATCATCTTTTTTGTTATAAATTTGAGTTGTCACTTCGCCGTTAACATAGTATCTTAAGTGCTAAGCAGATATGGAAAGCACTGTTGTGTCTTTTATTTCGAGTTCACTGGGATATATCGAATCGACATATAAATGAAAACGATTATTGTTAATAGATAAAACATTGTCGATATATTTAAATGTCGAGTTGAAAGCCACATCAAGTATTGCATATCTAGCGATAAAAATATTGCTAAAATTCTATATTCATACGAATCATTTCATCCAAATTTTCGTGATAGGCGTCCAAGATGGGCCAACATGTATTCGTTTGATGTCGATTTGTATACTGGATGCATACGGGAGAAAATTGATTACAATTGATTAGACTTGTTTGGTAATCTGACAATCATTAAGAGAGAAACACAGTTGGCTGTCGGTCGTTTGACGAAAATCCACGCTTTGTTAATTTTGGCACAACATTTAAGTCCTAAAGGGCATATCTAGTTTCTTCTCTGTATTGATTCCATGCGGACATGTAATAATTTACAGACGGAATACAAAATTATTTCTATGCGGTATCAATAAAGATTGAGAAGTTTACAAAGTCTCGCGAGACTTGATGGAGATAACAATTTTATATCCATAATTACTGTAACCTCTGGGACTCCAGATCCGGTACATTGGCTCGACTTCACCCCCCCCCCCCCCCCTTCCTACGAAGAAAGTTTGAACTGGTTTAACTAATATAAATTCTAAGTATAAACCAACAAGCTAAAACAACCCTGACAACAGTTACTAAGTATCTAAACTATGAAAATGAATGAAATTGCATTCCAACCACTTGTTACAGTCGTTAAATGATATAGTCTAGTTTGGAGAGAAAGTAGTTTTGTCTAATTACTGAATATAGAGAGACTTTTGTCCCATTTTAATTTTCCGAAGACGTATTGGGAAATGGCTTCTTCCATTGTTTAATAGATTGACTCCAGAACAATGTTTAATGAGTAAATTTAATTTTGCCCAATTTTAAGTAGTGAATCAAGATACTGTCAACAACCACGAACTATTGACATCAGTCTTGCACTATTCTGATACGACAGCAATTTGAACCCACTGCCAACAGTCGCTCAGTATTTTGAAATGACTGAAGCGTCTATAAACATTTAATTGCACAAAATGCACGAGAAATGAAATGAACAGCAGACGATAAGGAAAGGTGGAGGGCGCGAGAAAACAGACTCTCCCATTCCTATTTTGATTTCCCGAGGCATACGATTGCTTTTGCTTTTGCTGGTCACTGTTTAAACTACGCGGTCCCATTAGTTAGCCGTGATGAAATGGCTATCGATAGACAGGCCTCGGCTAGTTTTCAAGAGAAAAGCTTCTGATTAAATAGACATTTGGCCCAGAAGGACATTTATCACAGACTCATGAATTGTTTCTACTCAAGTGAGTGATAACAAACCGAAATAAAAATACGTCATAGGAAATTGAAAAATTATACATTCCTGTCCTAAACAAGATATTTGCCATCCCCCGTGGTTATCCCCATCAGAGAACAATGGGGGTATTAATTCATCGCCAATGGCCATATAGTCATCAATTTCCCTGATACTCAGTTCGGTGATTTCTCACATAAATCAAGATTTTTTTTTGGTATTAAACTGTAAGATATTTAAACATAGTGAATAAAGAGGAGTTGAATTCGTGATGTGATTTGTCATTTGTGATTGGGAGTTTAAACCGTGCGTTGATCGAATCATCCGTTCTCTCGTCAACTAGGTCGGAGTATTTCCCCCAGATCTAGTGTCCTTTCCCGGTCAATATTTCATTTTTTTAAAAAGTAATTGGAAGGTCGATTGAATTCATTGTGAATTTTCTACAGACTTATCTTTTAAAAATAAAAGATTGAGAAGGTAGCGCCATTTCCACTTTTTAAAAAAACAGATCAGACAGTCAAGGATTTAAAATATAGGAAAAATATAGACACCTGATATCTAGGCGAGAGAAAAAAGATGTAGCAAAATTGATACGTAAATTTGTATATACACATGTATATAGCATTGTATGTAAGCTATAAAAAACCGATTTTTGTTGGTAACCATGTTTTTATGGGAGGCAGCTTATCTTGGTACAGTAGTGAAACCAAAACCCAATACCCCCCAAAAATGATAATAATAATAATAATAATAATAATAAATTTAAAAACCGACTTCGGCAGTAGAAACCTCTACGGACATCTTGTGATATTGGTCTGTGTAGCCATTCTAATCAGTGAAATCACGAACTATCCAGTTTCTGCTCGAAGAGCTAACCCCCTCCCCGACAAGCAGCAGTTAATACTTCAAGAATACCATTTCAATGTGCACCAATGAGCTCATCGGACTTGTATGAAAGTGACCACTCTTGATTTGTTAAGTCTTTGGAAAGTAAATCATAAAGATTTTTTTTTACTTAGCATATTTGTTTGTCGTCCTGCTGAATGTCATTGACCATTGGATAAAAATCAGCTCCTTGATCCGCTTGTTTTTTTTTAAGGAGCGGATCGAGGAGCTGATTTTAATCAGATTAAATTGGACAACCTCGGAAATTTACAGATCAATAGTCTGCATTCAATAGCTTCCTCCCTGAGCTGATTTGATGAATCGTAATGAACTAATTTTTAAGTTGAAATGAATATAGGGCAGAAGGTTGAGAGGGTATGATTTAGTTACCAAGGAAGGTATCCCGGAAGTATAAAGATGAAGAAAAATCTCTGAAATTCTTTGAATACAAATTTGTCTTCAAAGGAAAAATTCACCATTAGCATGTGTTGCATAGTCAGATTTGTTTCAAGGTCTCACTGTTAATTGTATCATTATGACCAAACATGGACTTTAAAGAACTAATTCATACGAAGTGTCATTAAATACGATTGATTAATATATATTGTATAACGCCCCTCCCGGGAATTTTTCACTCACATGGAGACGTCACCATTGCCGGTGAAGGGCTGCAAAATTTAGGCCTATGCTCGGCGCTTATGGTCTTTGAGCAGGGAGGAATCTTTATCATGCCACACCTGCTGTAACACAGGGCCTCAGTTTTTGCGGTCTCATCCGAAAGGCTGTCCCATGAAGTCGCCTCGTACGACAAGCAAGGGGTACTAAGGACCTATTCTAACCCGGATCCCCGCGGATTCAGTAACTACGGAGTAAATGCGGAGTATGTTACTGTAAACAGTCTCTTTATTCACTAGACAAACCGTCTCTTCATCAATTAGACCAACAGTGATGCTTATCGCGGAATTCATACTGGAACATTTCTCTACATACAACAATTCTCTAAAAAGTAAAAAAACTTAATAGTTTGTTAAGTGTCGTGCTTTTATTAATCTAGAAATATTTGAAAACCGAGACTTTAAAACAGACTTGTTCCCTGAAGTAACACGCTGAATTGACAAATTAGAAGCAGTTTATACAGAGCAGAGATGAATTAACTTGAGCAGAATCATTTCTAGGAATGCGATCAAATTTCAACAATAAATTGATGTTCTTAAGAAATATGTGGAACTATTTTGTTTGACTTCATGCAGAAATCATTTGTGATAGTATGTTGAAATGCATCGCTGTAATTCACAATGAATTGTCAAACAGATGAAGGTTACACCATGGTATGCCTTGTTATTCTTCATGGTTTTTCACTCATATTGAGACGTCACCAACTGTAGCTGAAGAACTCACGACCTTCAGGTTACGAAGCGAACGCTCTAACCACTGAGCTACCGCGACCATGTAAACAAAAACTCTCGACAGGACGTAAAACAAACAAACAATCAATATAATACAATACCCTTCTTCCAGACGCCTATGGGTCCTTCAAATGAGACCACAGAAACCGTGGCCCCATGTTACAGAGGTTTGGCACGATAAAGATCCCTTCCTTCTCAAAGACCGCAACCGCCATGCATAGGCTTGAATTTTGTAGCCCTTCACCGGCATTGATGACGTCTCCATCTCGAGCAGGGCGTTAAACAATATACAACCAATCAACTTCCTTTGATGATTTGTACGAGTTTATAACGCATGCAAATGGTGTGTTACACACATCATCCAATGAGAAATAACAAGGCCTTGTGATTTTGAGCGCGATGCTCTAACCACTCGGCCACGGAGATCCCCTTAAACAATGGCAGAAATTTGAATCATGAATAAATATTTCTCTCTAATCTATGTTGTCTCTTTTTTCATGTTTCAGGAAGCTCAACTACATGTGTCATTACCACAGAATACTAATCTATCCACGTTTTAAGATAATATCTTATAACACTGATGTATATATATATATATATATATATATATATATATATATATATATATAGATAGAT
The DNA here is from genome assembly GCA_024699665.1 of Ostrea denselamellosa. Lineage (NCBI taxonomy): Eukaryota > Metazoa > Mollusca > Bivalvia > Ostreida > Ostreidae > Ostrea > Ostrea denselamellosa. The sequence continues at coordinate 2,134,459 of JAMZEH010000035.1, read as the reverse complement.
AGATAGATAGATAGATAGATAATTAAAAGTTGTTTACATTGCTTGCCAGCTGGTTTTTAACTCCCGGCAATTGTTTTTAATGATTAAAATCCTCAAATAACAGCTGTCTATCCGTTGTATATTTTTTGATTGATTGTTTCTTTGTTTTACGCCCCGTCGAGAATTTTTCACTCATATTGAGACGTCACCAGCTGTTGGTGAAGTACCACAAATTTAGACCTATATTTAGCGCTCAGGGCAGTAGCAGTGACGGTTTTTTAACGTGCCAACGCCTACCGTGACACAGGACCTCCGGTTTTAAGGTCATATCGGAAAGACCCATGATTCTCACTTCTAAATGCCGAGCGTTTGGCGAAGGAACAATCACTATCTATTCTTACGTCTTAGGTTTGACGTAATGTTAAAGAACCGTCACTGCTACGGCCCTGAGCGTTAAGCATAAGTCTAAATTTGTGGTACTTCACCTACCGCTGGTGACGTCTCAATATGAGTGAAAAATTATCGACGGGACGTAAATCAAACAAACAATCAACGAGAAGCAAGGTGTACTTATGATCTAGTATAATCCGGATGTCCATCAGAGAAATCATCGAATTATAATGTAATATTAAATATATAAAATACTGGAAACTATCAAATACATGATATTGAGTGCAAAAAGGTACATATTTATCTTGCATCCCTTGAGTGATTTACATGCTTGATCCACTTACTGACGGTAATTAAACTTATGAACTGTACAGATAGAAAATTATAAGGTGACATTTTTTATTACTTCTGTGTCATATATAATACTTGTTATCTCAATATCCCAAGGAGAGTCCCCAACTGTTACAGTACGTCCTAGATATTAAAGGTCACGTGTGATAAGTTATTAAAATTCAAATACTTGGGCTACAGAATCCCAGAAGCAATGTAAAATGGTTTATTGTTTGTAAGTTAATGATTTGTACTATATGGGAGTTTTTTTTGTATAATTTCCTGTTTGCTGAGAGCAGGTGCTGGTGAGCAGAGCCCCATCAGGCAATGACTCTACAGAGCCCGCTGAATGATTATCTAAATTACAAAACAGCAATGCATTTCCTCATTTATAAGGTCAGCACAGTGACATTTCCGCATTTCCTCATTGACAAGGTCAGAACAGTGACATTTCTGCATTTCTCCTCTCTTGGGGGGGGGGGGGGGGGGGGGGGGGTAAGAGCATCGGGATCAAAATCACAGGGCCTCTCACCTCTGTTGGCGCGTGTTCGAATCTCGGCCGCGGCGTTATGTGAGCAAGTTTGCCAGTTTACTTGCGGAAGGTTGGTGGTCTCTGTGTGGCGGAAAGCAATAAATAATCAATCAATCAATCTCCCTTTGGTTATGAGCCTTTTACCGTTCAATGTTACTAAACAATGTAATCTATTGGGGTCAAAATCGGGTCAAAAAAGATTTCCGAGATTGTGTAACATTTCATTTTAACAAACGCGTTGAAAGTGTTTTAATCGCTACCGAATCTTAGAGAATTTATATTGTGACGATGATTTGACTGACAGTTCTTCATTAATCTTTTTTATTGATTGTGTTTAAATTCGTCTCATTGGGAGGATATCGGTCATTCTATTGCGACCCTGACAGAGATGAAAACAAACGATCCCCAGATTTCCGTTCTTATAAACTACAGAACACAAGACTGCATTGGATGATTTCTGTATCACAGGAAAAATCATGGATACGAGCTAGTATAATTACCCTTTACCCTTCCAGTGCAGGGAAGGCTAACATGTTATAGACACAGATTGTGTATTGCCAAATGATGGACTCTAGAGGCACATACAACGTGTACATCAATAAATGTTGCAAATAAAGTAAAATATACGTAATCAGCAACTAAATGTACAAAGGGAACACATAGGTCATAAATATTATTATGTGATATTTTTGTAACACGTTTCATGCATGAAGGTGTAATTCATAAAAAGATATACAAATTCGACCCGCCTTGCACCACAGTTTGGCGTTCAAGGTTATTTGTATAATTATAATCATTCATAAGAAAAGAGTGTGCAAACCCAAGACATAAGGCTTATTAAATTGGATTAAGCCATTATAAATTGGTATTGTTCCGAGATGATACCATCGTTTTGCTTCTTTTTACATTCATGGGTCATACTCCTCCGCTTTTCCCACGTCACTACGCTACCCTTTCTTTTTCCTGGTAAGTGTGTATTTTTGTTCATTATACAGATTGTATTGCAAACAAAACATATTCATAATGTCAACGCCAACAAAAGGCAGATTTTCTATATCAAATTTTCATAGAATATAAAATTTTATCAATGTGAAGAATTGTTGGCTGTCGTCCAGAACACAAATTAGCTTGCATCAAATTTCATTGACCTTTAAATAGAAGGTGGTATTCGGTTAAGTGAAGTGATCGTTATTGACATCTTTGAACATTGTAATAATGTCGATTCTTCCTTCACTTTGGTCTCTTGACAAAGCCACGTCCATTACGCCAAAATGAAATCCTGACCAAACTTAATGTAAACCTGTCTTTCAAACGTCTGTCGGGAAGATCAGAACGACCTTCGACCACTAAAGTAACGATGGACATATTATACAGTGTACCTGTAGATACAGTGGTGGAGACTAACAATGCTTTATGTTATATAATAGTTGTTATAAGCAGGCGCGGATCCAGATTTTTTCATCAGGGATGGGGGTGGGTGGGTCCAAATGGCCGAGGATCTGGGGCCTGGCGAAGCCTCCGAAATTTCCACGGTTTTACAGATACTATACTATGCGAAATCTGCACCCAAAATTGCGGTACGGTAATTTTCATATTATATTATGACCTTGAATTTTGAAATTTCCCCCAGACCAGTTCAGACCCCCTCCACCCCTCGCTAAATCCGCGCTTGATAAGTATTTTTATATGTATAATACAACTGCTGGTAAAATGTTGTTATTGAATCTGTTAGTACAATAAATACTTATGTACGATGAATACGATGATTTAGATTTACGTCTATGAGGTGAAAACGATGATATATATTTACGTCTATGAGGTGAATATGATGATATATATTTACGTCTATGAGGTGAATATGATGGTTTAGATTTACGTCTATGAGGTGAATACGATGATTTAGATTTACGTCTATGAGGTGAATATGATGGTTTAGATTTAAGTCTATGAGGTGAAAACGATGATATATATTTTAACGTCTATAAGGTGAATATGATGGTTTAGATTTACGTCTGTATGGTGAATACGATGATATATATTTACGTCTATGAGCTGAATATGATGGTTTATATTTACGTCTGTATGGTGAATACGATGATATAAATTTAATTCTTTGAGATGAAATGATTTAGATTTCAATTGTGAGGTGAATATGATGATTCAGGTTTACTTCTATGGGGGTGAATAAGAAGATTTAACTACATGAGGAAAGCAATAAAATGCAGTATTAAAGTTAAGAAAACAGTTGTATAATATTTGTACAACTGGTAGTACATTATTTTAGTACTTTTTAAGTATAGTTACCACAACAGTTGTTATAGTAACACAACAGTCTAATATAATATAATGGTTGGTTGTATATTGTTTAACATTCCGTTAATAATTTGTCCACTCATATGGAGACGTCACCATTGCCGGTGAATGGCTGCAACGTTTAGGACAATGTTCGGCACTTACAGCTTTTGAGCAGAGAGGGATCTTTATCTTGCCACACCTGCTGTGACTCGGGGGGCCCCTCCGGTTTTGCGGTCTCATCCGAAGTATTTATTTGCCCCATTCTAACCCGGATCCATCCGGAATCGTAACACAACCGCTGTTATATAATTGTTTTTTACGTCTCGTTGGTATGATATATAATAGTAACACAACAGTTGATATATAGTAGTCACATAACATTGGTCATTTAATGGTAAAATTAATGTTACCCTGTTGTAATTAAATCTAATGAGAACAGCTGATGCTTACTGTTGTTAAATAATAGTAGAATTCATTATACAGGGTTATATGGATGGTATCATTGTGACTGAGTACACCTTGACCTGGTTTTGATACACCTGATGCAGTGTGAATGTTGTAGTTCTAAATGCGTCTAAGGGATGTCGTTGAATCTGATTTTACTGTTACAAATGGATTTTAAAAGAGAGAGGGGGAAGGAAGGTCAGTGAGTTTTACAACAATAGTGGATGAATTTCGTTAGAGATTCTAATATTTTACCGAGTTCTTTTTATTTTGTTTTAAGACCCATTCGAGAATTCCTCACTTCTATGGAGACGTCGTCAGTTATAGATGAAGTTCCACAATTTTATACTTATACTACCCAGAAGATTTCCTCGGGGGCCCAGGCTAGAATTGTCCTCAGTACCCTTTGCTGGTCGTAAGAGGCACCTAAAGAGAGAGAGAGGGGGGGGGGGTCCTTCAGATGAGACCGCAATACCCAAGGCCCCGTCTCACAGCAGGTGTGGTACATTAAATATCCTTCCCTGCTCAAAGGCTGCAAGCGCCGAGCAGCATTGGCCTAAATTTTATAGCCCTTCACCGGCAATGGTGGTGTCTCCATATGATTTAAAAATTGTCGAACGGAACGTTAAACAATACACAACCAACTTATGCATCGTACTCAAAACTGTAGCAGTGATGCTTCTTCATCTTGATGACGCCCACTATAACATAGAACTTCCGCTTTCAAGGTCATGTCCAAATATTCATCTAACACCAGACAGTTATCAAAGGAACAGCCTTTACCGATGTTAAATGTCTTACGTTTTTATTTGGCGCCAGAATAAAATTTATGAATAAAATTGGACAGAGAGGTTGACAATCAACAAATCTGTTCATTCTGCTGAGACACGATTTGTGAACCATAGTGCAAACCAGAGGGATTTTTGTCTCTTACGACATAGATTGACATAACCAGAGAAACCCACAACTCACGCGAACCATCCTTAGAAGACGCGATCTGTATATTCATCTCAGGCAATTTGTTTACTTTTTAAAAGTGACATGCAGAAATTGGATTTTTTTTTCATCATAGATTTAAACACGTTGACAGAATTAAAGAATTTCGACTACTCACCTGTAGAATATGCAAGTTTCATTTCACATGTAAGTTCCGAACACTGCCTCAGCAAAGTCTGGGCTGTCAAATATTGCGTTTTCTGTCGTAAGTAAATAAATATATCACAAAAATGTTTAATCAACTCTAAGTTAGTATACATCCATTTCGAAGGAAAAAACAAATCACTTCAATGAAAAGAAAAAAAACCCCGAGCCTTGATTAATGAAGTTAAGGAGTTGATACTCTTCTTGGGGCGCGCAACCAGTAACCAGCTGAGCGGAAGTTGTTTCCAATTAAGCCCGGGCCGTTAGGAGCACGCACGCGATACGGTGAAAGTTGCATGAAATCGAAAAGCAAAATAATAAGGCATCGATTGGCAGCATGTGTTATATGGAATGCTTACAGTTTGCTGGACTTTGACGGGATGTACAGAGGACTGTAGTTAGAACATCGGCATATTAATCGTTAAGGTTTTTGAAAGAGATTCATAGTAAGACTAACTGCTTGTCCGATTGGTGTTCCATTCATGCATTATTAAGTCTCGTTCACTTGTCTTTGGTATGAACTTTTTCTTGTCGCTCTGCGATACAAAAGTGTACAATACATATGTATCTTCGTGCAGTAAAAGCTTTATGAATATTGCATAAACTTTTAACAATCACCATAAAAGATTTAAGAATTGTTTCATTGGATAGAAAATGCATAATTATTCAGAGGTAATTTTCTGACTTTTCCATCTCATATGAGAAATAAGCAACCTTTCCTGAAAACATAGCGTGATGAGCACCATTTTTTGCATATTATATGAATTGCCAGCAAAGTATTCGCTATTTACGCAGTGTTTACTTCATAAAGCAGTTATTACCTATCAATGCGCTCAAACAGCCTAGCTAAAACCACAATAATGATGATTGACCATTCCGAATATGAAATTACAATCCGGAATACTCTGTTATACCAATTTTGAAGAGAATATCCGATTGTTTATTGTTGTGTATTACGTGTGCATTCAATATTGTTTATTCTATTTTTAGAACAATGTTTGGAAGTGTTCATGAGAAGATGACGTAGTAAACCTGTTTACTACCGCTGTATAATTTTCAGAAATAGAATTCTTTAAAATTTTGGGTTTTTTTGTGAGAAAATCTTTCCAACAATACCACATTTGTTGACAATGTGACCTTGACATCGATCTTAAACCTATGTTTTTGGACATTTTCAAATAAAGTTAACCTTGGTCAAATATTTTACACCATAAAAGGTAGACCTTTCATATTCGATACGTGTATTCCTTGTCGCATTGACATTAAAATCTTTTACTTGGTGACCTTTAACTTTTGGCCTATGTTTAGAAAATTCGAATATAGGCCATATCTTTAAAAGGGTATTTTATCGTAAGAGGTACTCTTTCTATATTAAGCATGCGCATTTGTTATAAAAAGGAGTTTGACTTTGTTATAACCCTGGGGCATCAGTGCTTCACAAACGTATCTTGTCCATTGATAAAGATTACTGTAAATAAATTGCTGACTCTTTAAATTCTTGATATGGATGTTCCCTGGTATCTCGTGGACAATTTCCACCCATAATAATGGTTTTCCAAATCATCAACATATTTCAAATTTAATACTCGACTCAACCTTTATCTAATAATCACACGAGAGGTGTTCCAAAAAATAATGTCATTTCACCTTCTTACTGAAACCATATTGACACGTTAGGTTGGTTACTGAACCGTAGCGGAAGAAAATGTCATGTTCACAATTTCACTGACTTAGCTACAGTGCACATTGCGTATTCATTGCACTATACTCAAAACGATTGGAAAGACAGCGAACAATGCATTTGAAATTAGGGCCTATATAAAAGGGAGGTTCTTACTTAGCATTAAACCCGTAGATATTCATCGTGAGGTCTGTGATATTTATGGGAATGGTCAAATGTCTTATACGTCTGCTTGTAGGGGGTTGCTAAATTTGAAACAGGTTACGAACACCTCAAAGATGCTGCTCGCCAAGGTCGCCCTGCAATCAATAATAACATCGTAAAAATCCACCAAATCTTACAGAAAGACGCAAGATATACCGTGAGGCAATTGGCTCGGATGACAAACTTGTCGTTAGTACGTGTTCATGGGAGTTTGAAAAAAATCTAAAGCTTAAAAAGATAAACGCTAGGTGGATACCTCATTTGCATAGCAATGAACAAAAGAGAGTCCGTGTTGTAAACGCAAAGAAATTATCAAACTTTTATCCAAAATATACCAAAAATACTTTTTATAATTTAGTTACTGGTGATGAGACCTGGATATACTATTTTTAGCTAAAACGTAAAAGGTCTAACAGAATCTGGGCATCGGAAAAGGCAAAACGTTGTAGTATTGCTAAAAGATTACGAACCGTAAAAAAGGTTTTATTTTCTTTTACAATAAAGACTCTGTCATGCAAACTGTGCCAAAGGGCAAACCCGTCACATGTAACTTCTATAAAATTGTTATTAAAAAACTAAAGAAATATTACGAAAGTCGTCACCCCAAAACGTCGCGGTAGCTCAGTGGTTTGAGCGTTCGCTTCGTAACCGGGAGGTCGTGAGTTCGAGCCCCGCTCGTGCCATGGCCGCGTCAAACCTAAGACGAAAAATAGGTAGTGATTGCTCCTTCGCCAAACGCTCGGCATTTAGAAATGAGAATCACGGGTCTTTCGGATATGACCTTAAAAACGGAGGTCCCGTGTCACGGTAGGGGTTGGCACGTTAAAGAATAGTCACTGCTACGGCCTTTAGCGCTAAGCATAGGTCTAAATTTGTGGTACTTCACCTACAGCTGGTGACGTCTTAATATGAGTGAAAATTTCTCAACGGGACGTAAAACAAACATACAAGCAACCAACCAAAACGGGTATGAAGTATCTCCGACTTTTGCACAACAATGCGCTTGCACACAAAGTAAGCATTGTGACCGAATACTGTCCTTCCACCCCCTGTTTTCTTCAGATTTAGCCCCGTGCGACTTCTTTCTATTCCCCAAACTTAGATTCCACCTATCTGGAAAAAGATACAAATCACAAAATGCCCCTGGGTCTGCAATTTTTCAGTATATGATGGGTGTCCCTATTGAGGAGTATGACAAATGTTTCCAGAAGTGGACTGATCGTCTAAAAATGTATCCAGGCCAAGGGTGAGTACTTTGAAGGGTAGGAACGAATAAAAGGATCAATGATTGATAAATGTGGGTTAAAACAGCCAAGTGGCATTAATTTTGCAACATCCCTCATAGTATCACTGTTCGTTATCTTAGCCTTTTCATGTATATTGAAAATAATGTCTATTGATAATCATATGTCTATTGATAATCATATATCTATTGGTAATCATATGTCTATTGGAAATCATGTGTCTATTATTAATCATGGGTCTTTTGATAATCATGTGTCTATTGCTAACACGTATCTATTGATAATCATGTGTCTATTGATAATCATTTGTCTGTTGGATCCAGTGTCTGTTGATAATCGTGTGATTGATTGAATGTTTACTGTTTACCGCCACACTCAACAATTTTTCAGTTATTTGGTGGCGTCCAGTTTTTATTGGTGGAGGAGATAACCCGGATACAATGTACCCGGGAAGAGACCACCGACCCTCGGAAAGTAAACTGGCAAACTTTCTCACATATATCAGCGCGAGCGAGAATCAAACTCGCGCCGAAAAGAGGTGAAAGGCCTTGTGATTTTGAGCGCGTTACACTAACCACTCGGCCACGGAAACCCTCAAGTCTATTTGAAGAATAAAACAGACAACACAATATATGTTCCATACACATACATTTAAGGTTGTGTTCACATCAGTAAAACTATGCAATGCGAGTGTAACATGGAAGCAGAAAACGCAACCGATCAGACCGGGTTCGAATCACTGTCCCGGCTGTGCATTTCCTCCCTTACCGTTACACGAAATTTGAACTGAATGTAGAAACACGGCGGTTCTTTTTTATTATTATTATTTTAGGTTACGTTTTGAAAGATCAAACTGCTATCGAATAAACATCTGAATTATATATGAATGACTTGATGTGTTTTGTTGTACACAGGGAAATAATTTCCCATTCATATTACATTTGTATCTTTAGTATCACCCTCTGTTTACAGTCAGGCAGACATATTTTATTCGTTTGTACTGGCACATGTATATTTCATACATATATCATCAAATGCATGTAAGCAAACGTTTTTATGTATTCCTTAGTGTACAATTCTATCAAGTGTTTATATGCATGATTTAAAAGAACATTTAAAAATCATCCCGATATCGAACAGCGCTGCCGAAAATATAATGGTGCTCTACTCAACTTTATGACAAATGCATGCGTTGTTTTCCTCAATCATGAATTTAACACGAGAACATTTTGCAGTGCGTTGATGGACACGATAAAGTTAATGAATTTTAAAGCATGCCAGTTCTTAATAATCCATGAAATAATATAATCTCTAAACAATCTACAGGTTTTACGCCTGTTTCCATTGACTCAAGGGCCCAGTTGCCAGATGCTGCACCGATCTTTCCCCGAATTTCTCAAATCCCGCATGACTAATCCTTCAATGAGTATATTTCACATAAAGAGTTAATTGCAACTTTTAGAAAAATATTTTAGGAGAATCATGGGACTGTAAATCGTATAACGTTGATGACGTCACAACTAAAAAGCGACCATTGGAGGACCGTGTCAGAGTTAACAATGCAATGTTGAAACTTATTTTTTAAATCAGCAAATGTTAGATATTGTACATGAATGAAACAAGAAAATTGTCACCTTTCTACCTGCAAATTATGGTTTGTGTTTGAAGTACGGCCGATTTTTAGCTAATAACGTCCCTTGTTCTTTATCAAGAATGTTATCACCCTCATACGTCCTTCTGAATATCAGTTTTTACCTCGTTCAAGCTTTTGAAATGACCACTTGTGAGATAATTATGTTTGGTAATATATCTCACGAGAGCTTATAGAAGGTTAACATTAACTATTCAGAATGACTTATGAAGGTGATTTCTAGTTCAATAACATACGAGGGACACTTTTTAAATTCGTAGAGTAAGCCTATAACTTTTTAACGCGATTATGAAGTTGCACGATTTTTTTTTACACAGAACTTGCGTACTCATTCCTCGATCGAACGGAATCACGGTATAGGGCGCACGAGGTCCACGTGCTCGCTGCTCTGGGTATTTTCAACACGTGGTTTTATACACTATAGTAAAATATAGCGTTCAATATGGATGGAAAAATCTCTGAACAGAGGGTATATTGTAAGATTCGAGCATACCTCGCGTTTCCGTCAAAGGAAATTCATGCTGATTTGCAAAAGGTTTATGGGAATGTTGCTTTAAAATATGCTACAGTTTGAAAATGGGTACTTTGTTTTAATGATGGTTGGGAGTCAATTGAAAATGACCCTCGAGTGGGTAGGCCGGTTTCCGTTTTGACGGAAAAGAACGTTGCTACTGTGAAAACGTTAATTGAGGAAGACGCACGTTATACCGTTCAAGAGATAGAAGAATTAGAAGAATTAAGTGGCATTCATTCGTCAAGTGTTTTGAAGATCTTACGTGAACGACTTGGGCTACGAAAGATCTGCGCGCATGGGTGCCCCATTTGCTCACTGACGAGCAGAAACAAAGTCGGGATAGTCTTGCATCGCAAGTTATAAAAAGATATGATAAATTTGACCCACGTCGTTTGCAAGAGATAGTTACAGGTGATGAAACCTGGATCTATCATTTCAACCCAATTCTAAGGCTAAAAATAAGGTTTGGGTTTCATCTGAGGGCGACAGACCTGTCATTGCACGTCGTTGCAAAACATCAAATCGCATGTTGTATGCGATATTCTTTGATTCGAAAGGTCTTGTCCTTCAAATTCCAGTCCCGACAGGTAGTTCTGTCACTGGAAGTTTTACAGAGAACATGTTCTTATTCAACTTGTTGATTCCTATCAGAAACGCAGACCGCGCAGCGGTGTCCGCGACATCAAATTACTCCATGATAACGCACTGGCCCATAAATCCGCTACGGTACAGGAATATCTGAAAGAATCTGGGCTTGATGTCTTAGATCATCCCCCATACAGCCCTGACCTGTCCCCCTGTGACTTTTGGTTGTTCCCAAGACTAAAGGAAATGCTGACAGGGCAACGTTTTGAATCCATTGTCGTATAGGCAGTGTGGTCTACCAGTGTCTGCAACATATACATAAAGAGGAGTACCGTGCGGCGTTTCGGAAATGGGTAGATCGGTGTCAAATGTGTGTTGAGGCAGACGGGGAATATTTCGAAGGTCTTAGATAAATAAAAGTTTGATATTTCAAGCGGTTTTAAAAAGACCGCCGTAGTGTACGAACTTAAAAGTGTCCCTCGTACTTTGGATAAATCATTGGTTCAATATCAATATTTTTTGAGTCTAGAAGGTAGGTATTTTTTTTTTTTGGGGGGGGGGTATGGACATAAGATCTATACATGTTCTTCATACTTCAGTGCTTGTGTTAAATACCAGGAACAGGAACTCCTCAAACAGTCGTTTCTGGTATTTAGAGAAATCAGAACTTTCATTTTAAAACTGTTCATTACTCACACACACACACACACACACACACACACACAGATATATATATATATATATATATATATATATATATATATATATATATATAGGGGATGTTGAATTTACCAGGACAATGAAACGCAGAAAAACATTAAGGGAACCTTTGTCAATTTATTCGAAACCCTGTGTACAGTCAGAAAAGGACAGATTCCCCAGAATAAGGGTCGACACCAACATAGGATCACACAGCAAATTTACCACCATTGTGAAACGGAGTCGGTAGCGGATAAAACCCCTTCGGTTGGCCAGACAAGCTCGGATTCGACGTGACATACTCCTAACGAGACGTCCCAGGTCATTTTGGGGAAGGTTATTCCATTCCTGTTGCAATGCTGCAGCAAGGTCTTGGGCATTGGTAGGAGGTTATTGACTTTGGTGTAGCCGCTGTTCAAGCATGTCCCAGACATGCTCGATGGGGGAAAGATCCATTTCTAGTTAAAGTTCAACCTAGGTAATTCCACAACTATGGTCAACACAACAGAACGAAAATACAAGTAAGGGGTATATAATCTATTTATTATGTAAGGTTGATTTACTCCGTGAGGATCCGGGTTGTTAGAATAGATCCTCAGTTCCCCTTGCTTGTCGTAAGAGGCGACGAAATGGGGCGGTCCTTCGTATGAGACAGCAAAAACCGAGGGTCCGTGTCACAGCAGGTGTGACACGTTAAAGATCCCTCCCTGCTCAAAGGCCGTAAGCGCCGAGCATAGGCCTAAATTTTGCAGTCCTTCACCGGCAATGGTGACGTCTCCATATGAGAGCAAAATTCTCGAGCGGGACGTTAAACAATATATAATCAATCAATCAATATATTGTAATCATAACAAGTTATCAAAATTGAAATAAATCAACAAAAATGGAAGCTTTGAGTATGGATTAACAAAAAACTTGGTAATATGAGAAAATTCTGCATGGAATGGTGAGGAAATGCGACGGAGTCAAAAAAAGAAATCTATATATGTTCTGACTGGGCCTCCATAATACTGAAAACGTCCTAAAATAGAAAAGAAACGAGCTATATCTTGACCTGCAAAGAGTTGGATTTTTTTTAAGATAATGTGTATAAAAGCGATTGACTCTAAAAAAAAAAAAAAGCATTATATCAAGTTAAGTTACTACTACTAACTACACCACCCTGAAACAGAACCTGATAAGGAGAACCTAATAAACGGAAAAACTAATTTATAAAATCTACTAATACCGTATCATAATGTACCAAATATCTGCTGCCAACCGTGAGGATTGTAGCAGTTCACAAGTTCTATTCTTACAAACACCCTACGTATGTCATGGTAGTAAGAATTCAGAGCTTTATAACCTTGAGGTTTAACTCACTTGGTTAGGCATTGACTCCATGGTTAGTGCTAATCAAACACAGCCTTATATACTCTGCAAGCATGTTTACGAAGCTATCTTAAGACTAAGAAACGTCTTAAGTTATACTTAAGACAATTCTTAAGTCTAATTGAAGTTTTCAAAAGTATCCTATCTTAGGAAAGTTCCTAAGAATTTTCTTGAAGATAGGACAGGCTAAGATATGTTCTTAAGTCTATCTTAGGAAAAAATGGCTGCACCCATGTTGTTGCTCACTCGACAAAATCGACGTGTCAGGCGTGAAAGAGTGTTCAGGGACATTGATAACCCTCTTGATTATCTTGATGATGAAGCTATCATACTTTCAAGACACCTTATCCATGGTTTGTGTGAACAATTTCGTAATGAACTCTAACGGCCTACAATGAGATCTCATGCATTTCCTGTGCCACTGCAGACAATGGTTGCATTGCGATTCTATGTATCAGGGAGTTTTCAGGCAGTTGTTGGCGATGTACATAACATTTCAAGACCAATGTTATTTCCACGTTTCTTCTCGAAACGTTAATTGAACCAGTGCTACCGTTGATCACCATGATAGTCAACTCCTCTATTGACCAGAATATGTTCCCTTCCTCTTCGCTTCGATCTCTTCTGAGGAAACCAGGACTTGACAAAGAGATTTAGAAAAATTATCGTCCAGTCTCCAGTCTATCTTTTATTTCCAAAATTCTGGAGAAAGTTGTGGCTAGTAGAATAGATAATCACCTTGACTAGTATTCTTTACAATCAGATCATCTACAATCAGCATACCATGTCGCTATTCTACGGAAACAGCACTCGTGAAAGTTCATAGCGATATCATGTCAGTGCTCGATCAACAATGAACGGCAGTTATTGTCCTTCGTGACTTATCAGCAGCCTTCAACGTCATCAACCATGAAATACTACTTCAACGCCTTTCCATATCCTGTGATGTAAATGGTGATGCCCTTGAATGGATCAGATCCTATTTGCAAGATAGACAACAGTATGTTACCATTGGATCCATTAGGTCAGTGGCTCGTTAGTTACCTTTCGGTGTTCCCCAGGGATCTGTTTTGGGACCCAAATTATACCGTGTCTTCGCAAGACCCACAGGAAAAATATGTCATCGACACGTCATGAAGTATCATTGCTATGCGGACGATACACAAGTTTACATGGTAATCAAACCAGAGGACAACTGGTCAAACTACTTATCTGGCTTGAAATCCTGTATCGCTGACATAGGAGCTTGGATGACATCGAACCTTCTTAAATTAAATGAAGACAAGACTGAACTAATTGTATTTTCAAGGAAACAAAGTCTGCACTGCGCCCCTACGTTACATCGCAAAGGGGGGAACCATTCAATCAAGCGTACAACATGTGTGAAAAGTTTAGACGTATTTTTCGATCAAAAGATTACAATGGAAAAGCAAGTGTGTCATCAGTCGCCAAATCATGTTCCCATCAGATTTTTAACATCGGGCGGATAAGACGCTACTTAACAAATGAAGCTTGCAAACCCTAGTAAACGCTTTGTAACATCCAAACTCAACTATGGAAATTGTTTATACTTTGGAATTGAGAAAAAACATTCGACACGCTACAACGGGTGCAGAATACTGCCGCTCGTCCTGTTACGACGTCGCCGTAGAGGGAACACATATTGCCAGTTTTGGCGGAACTCCATTCAGTAGCGACCCCAATTCAAGATCTTGAAATATGTACATTGGTCCATCCAGGGATCTGTCCCGTGTTACATCGCAAGCCTCTTAAAGGAATACGGTCAGAATCAAAGTCGAGACTGGTGACTCCAAAAATCAGAACGAAACAGTGTGGAGAACGCCAACTCAGCTAGGCTGCAGCACATCTCTGGAACCACCTTCCGAAGGATACCAGGAAATCAAAATCTTTCAAAATTTAAAAAAAGTCTTGAAACTCGTTTTTACAAATTAGTTTTTAGATTCTAGCCAGATACACTGTGACAAAGAAAAATTTAATTTCATGTAATCGCATTTTATTTCTTTGTTACCTCATCTTACTCTTGTAAAGCGCCCAAGTGTAATTTATTTTATATAAGGCGCTATATAAATTTATTATTATTATTATAAATCAAGGTTTCCCTTTGTTAGAAAACATATTTTCTGAAGAAATGATTACAACCCCCCCCCCCCCCCCATCTCCCCCCCCCCCCCCCCCCCCCCTTGAACTTTCTTTTTAGAGCTCATGTATAAAACTAAAACTAAACAAATCAGAAGTCGGTAACTTTCTACCTTATTTTGAAAATGAACAGGGGCGAATCCAATATGAGATATCATTACAATGACTTTGTCTTCTGTTATTCAGTGGGAAACGAGTGGTAGGAATCGTGATATTCAAGAAAATTGGTAAAATGAAAATCATGTTAAATCGGCAGAACGCCAACTTGAATTGGACACTGGCTATATGAGGTTATCATCGTTACCTCGTAAAATGATAGAAGGTTAACGGTACATGTGTTCTAATTTATATTAGATTCTAAGTATTTGTTCTAATTTATTTTAGATTTTGATAAAGATATGTTCTGATTTATATTAGATTTTGATAAGGATATAGATACTACGGTATTCTATGAATAAAATAAAACAAATATCTCTATTAAATACAGATTCAAAAACTTACGATTGTAGAAATATAAGATAGTTTCAAAATACAGCCAATCTTTTTACTCTCTTTCCGAAGTGAGCCGAGTGGTGACCACGTGACTTTCTTATTAGCATACCACGTGCTATTTTCCCAACAATTCTTGAAACTACCTTTTTGTATTTTACACATGATCTAGCATAATAAATTTTGTATGATAGGTATTCCTTCATCTACAGTTGATGAAATCGATTTCAAACTTACCAACGCCATTGCACGATTAAAAACCTCAATGTTACGACCGTAAGCACCATGCGAAGGTCACAATTTGTGGCATTTCATCTATGACTCGTGACATCTCTACATGACTGAAAAATTCTCGAACCGGACATGAAACAACCATAAAAACAAAGCATTTATTATGAAAAGCCTAATTTAATGAACTATATTCGATCTCGCAATTCCCATAGAAAATACAAATCAGAGAGATGGGCAAACGCGGACCCTTGCACATACCAGAGGTGAGATCATGTGGTTAGGAGGAGTAAGCATCCCATGCCGACCGGTCACACCCGCTTTAAGCTATATATCTTGATCAGGTATACGCAGTCAGAATCGGTGTGCCAAGAAGGATCTAACAATTGGTATGAAACGCGTCAGACAGGGTTTGACCTAATGGAAAGAAAGTTGTACTGGCAATTAACTAGATCGTTATAACGATCATAAAATTGCGAAATGCTTTCAGACGAGACAGTAGAAACCTCTGTAACATCAATTTGTCAGTAATCTCCCTCATGTTAAAAACTTATCATATGCAGAACAAGCTCTTGCATATCGAATCAGTTGAGAGATGTAAACACCATATGCAGGTGATAATGGGATATTGCTAAACAGATAAGGGAAGTTGACTTTAGATAAATTGAAATCATCCCACTTGTCATAAAGTTGAGGTGCCAGTTTGTCGTCAGCATCTATTTTCAATAAAACATCTAAGTACGAAGCAGATGTAGAAGACCCTAGTGTCTTTTATGTCAAGTTCACTGGGATATATGTTAAATCGATATATAAATGAAAGTGATCATTGTTAATAGATAAAACGTCGTATATATATATATATATATATATATATATATATATATATATATATAAATGTCGAATTGAAGGACACAGCAAGAGATTTTCTTCTCGTGTAGAAGCTTTTGAATGAATTATGCTTCGTGAGAATATAAAAACAGGTCAGCTAACAAAGAAGTAAAATTCGTGCCCATGGAATTCAAACAGACTGTCTGAAGACCTGATCACCAAAGACTATTAAGATATTGTCAATCAGGAACACCAACATCTTTTTTTTGGTATTAACTTCAGAGTACATGTGCGTAGAATCAGGGTAGTGTGTAACAAGTAAATATTTTGTATGACTGGTCACTAGATATCAATATTCCTCTGTTTATTTTCGTTGAAGAGGTAACTGTCTATGATGTTAAAAAGTATAGTCTTTAATTTATCGCAATGGAATGGTCGTGTAAAGTCATGCGTTTTGATGTTGTTGATTTGAGAAAAAATTGTGATTTCAAATTTACTAAACGTTTTAGAAGATTTTAGAATCTACATTTCATTAACGCCACTTTTGGCGACTTTACTGATCAGACAATTTGCCCCATGGTTCCATTGTTTCACATCACCCAATACAAACAACGTAGATACTAACACTCAGCATATTTGTTGATGTTTTTTAATAAAGTAAAATTTATGCTTCATTGACCCTACAGCCTCGTTTTAGTAACGGATCTTTATATGCTGAGCAGGAGATTATCAAAATGTACATAAATTCTGAAAAATACAAGTCACTTCAGCCAGGCAGTAATGTACTTTTCAACCACGACGAAGCGCCAAGCTGTGAAAACAACCATCTTAATTCTACGTAGCCTATTTGTCAAAATTACAAACGTAGTTATTGAAGTTGAAGGTAGAAGTTTGTCATGACAGAAAATAGGTGTAAGCTATGCAAGGAAAGCGTATTTCACAGCCCTTTAAAGATCGACAACTCCGACAGACTGAAAAAATACGGGAAATTGCATTGTTTAGGACTAATCAAAATAATTCTTCAAATATTGGAAAATGCAATAATTTGCAGTTTTTAATTCTATGAAAATTTTTACGACATGAAAACGTACCACTTCATGCAACATTATCAGTAATAGTACATCAAACATAAGAAAATATTATAAGCAAGTTACAAATCGGGATCCATGCTTTAGCTTTGTTGAGAGGCGGATCAAGGAATGAAGCAACCCTCCCTTTCCCCAGTTAGAAATGTATTTCAAATGAATAGGGCATTGTTTACTTGGTAACTCATTAATTCGAATATCTTTGTTTTAATCCATTATTCCACCATCATACAGATATAGGTTATACGACTGTGATTTGCGTGCAAATTCTATACGGTTTGTTTGACAACGAGAACACAATCTGTGTATTAAACAGAAGACTCTAGTGTCTTTTTTGGACACGTTGACGTTCTGTTTCCCTAGAAGACCCCAAAACAGTGCTTCAATGTAAATTTAGAACAAAAAGTAGTTGAAGCAGCTGGTTGTCAAGGGGGTGTGTCCCCATACCACACCAGGTTATATAAAAATAACTCTATTGAATTTGACCAATCAGGGACAAGAATACAATAAGAATTATATTATTTAAAGTTATCTTCATTCGAATTAAAGAGATCGTCAAATCATTTATACTGAGATCTAAATAATTTTTGCAAGCAATATTTCCCCGGCATAGATTCTCACATCGATTTAATTAATGATTTAATTAATGAGGGCAGTAACTGAATTGATACGCGCTTTAATTCAATTATTGCACTCATTAATTGAATTAGTGCGCTCATCAGTTAAATTGATGAAAGCAAATGATTTAAATTGATGCACACATCAAATCAATTATTGCTCTCATCAATTCAATAAATGACAGCAATAGCTGAATTGAAGCGCACATTCATTCATTTGACGAGAACAATAATTATTTGATGCGCACATTAATTCATTTGACGAGAATAATAATTAATAGATGAGAACAATAATTAAAATGGCGATATCTTCAAATAATTAAAGATATCTTTAATTATTTGAGTTTATAATATTTGGCGTTCCACAGGTACTCGGAGTTTGATTTGCCTCGCCTCTGCAGCCACGACTTGAACTTCTATTGTATGCTACAAATTGTACGACGATTAGACAAACCAAACGGCGACAGCGAAACAACAAAATGACTCACAGATGAATCCATGCTACTAAACATAGAGAAAATTCCGCGTAGTTTTATAAAGTCCTATTTAACACAATTTAAGAAACAAAATACATAAAATAAAAGCATAAATACCTTGAAATTGGTCTTAGTCTACCTAAACTGGGGAAGAATTCGGCCCGCCCTAAATTTCGGTAACACCGATCTACTGTGTCCGTTCTTTCATTGAGGCGTGGGTTCGAATCCCACTGTTGCCGCCAAATTGTCATGAAGTAAGGTACTGACCTTACCAATACGTCCTGACGAGTTTGGGAATCGCCGTTTTCTCACTTAATCACAACTAAGTCCAATTTCAATACACAAAAAAGATTTAATAATAATAATAATAATAAAAAAAATATCTACAAAGAAAATAAAGAGAAAATAATTTTAACCTAAAGCTAGAGTCGACTCAATTATTTCACTATTTCCTGGTATAAACTTACGCTGAAAATTAATTTTTACCTAAATTTTACATGTATCTATAATCTGACATTCAATCATTTGTAAATTTAATAAGTCATTTTGAAATGTCCAAACACGTGGTTTCCAAGTGCACATCCGTTTCTGGAATTTTCTGGTCCTGCTAACGATGATGTCGGAACGACAATGTCACGAAAGAGTTCTTGTCGATGTGACCTCAACTACACCTGTCGTCTTGATGTTAGACAGGGCGTTATCCTTTACCCGGAGGTTCCCCGACTGTAACGGGCTGCCATAACTTTCGACACGCTACGAAGTCTCCGTTTTTCCGTCCTGAGCTAGTAAAGTTTACACAGAAGCCCTCATCCCCTTGACTTATTTCTGTAAGCTTCTGACGTAAGCTCGTACCGTTTTAGTACAGCATCTTTGATTTTATCATACTTGCCACTATCGCCATCACTTAATTGTGAATATGCCTCTAATGCCTTACCTGTTAACAGAGGTACTAAATAAATAGCCCAATAAGACTTTTCCCATTTGTGTAAAGCAGCCATTTTTTCAAAGGACCTAAGAAAAACATCTACATCCTGTCCTTCCTCAAACTTAGGAAGCTTTACATGAGACTTCTGAACAGTAGAACTACCACTCAGCTTACTTTCATGTGCTATTGCTAACTTTATCTCCTCCTCTTTTAAAGCTAGCTCCCTGATCTTCACTTCGTGTTCTAGTGCAGCCTTTTTCATATCCCTTTCAGCGTTGCTTTCCATACAATCATTCAGAGCCGCGCCCTGTTTGATTCGCTCCATCACCCAACTAGGCAATTCCATGACCAGAGACCAAACACTAAACCAGAAATACAACCTTGAAAACAGAACCACAACTATTAGCACTGGGTAATTAAAGACGTGTGAGAATTCTGTCCACCTATACTTACAAGGACTTACGTGAATTCTGCCCACCTTGCTTAGTGTGAAGAAGTGAGTAATCCATGCGATCCCACCGCTGCCACCAAATTGTCATGAAGTTATCAGCAAATCAAGTCACGTGGCCTTGCACTAGTTTCTATTTCATCTGTGCATGTATTACTGCTGTATTAACAGTCACTGTGGCGGATCCAGGATTTCCGAAAGAGGGAGGGCACGGTGAAATTAAGATATTATATATAACCAAAATACGCAGCCATTTTGGGTTTTACGCAGCCAAATCTGGAGTTTTCGTCTATTTATGCTACCAATGCCTTTTAAGTTTGTGGCGAAAATTGGGGAGGTAGGGTCTAAATCCGCCACTGATTCATGCCGACGTTCAAGATCAACTACTCTGGTCTATGCATCAAACCACCCCTTTGCTTGGAATTACGTAAAAATCGTATATATTTACATGTTCAACTGTTTTTCCCCTATGGGGAGCCAACGTGTTAGTTTCCCTACACACTAAATCCTCACTTCCATACAAGTCAGCAGCATGTAAGGAGGCGGTAGGCAGGATTTATGGAAATTAACATTGGAATACAATGTATGTTTCAATTTCTCTGTACACATGTATGTCAATTTTCTTTGATCATTTTTATTTCAGATATAAATGCAAGGAATCGCCAACAAACTAGAAGTGATTCCTTAGAAAGTGTTTAATTCTGTGCTTTGTAAAGTGTTAGATGTCAAGTTCTAAAAATAACTCAAACATGCAGTTAACACGTACATCAACCTGTCTGGTTTGAAGTAATCATTTCTCAACTTCTATGATCGCAATATTGATCTTATTTGCAAATATAACCTGTCGTTAGATCGAATGGTTTAATAATAATTATTAGTCCGCTTACACACGGATCACTCCCTTTACCTGATCAAGATATAGGGCTCACAGCGGGTGTGACCAGTCAGCAGGGAATGCTTACTCCTCCTACGCACCTGGCTCCACGTCTGGTACAATCAGGATTCCGTATTTGTACTAAATCATCTTCTCTTCATTTTGTATTCTTAATAGGAATTACGAGATTTATCACTGTCTGTTATCTTCCATTGTTTATAAATAAAGTATGAACGGCGCATGCATAAACAGTAATTAGTGTCTACAGAACCTGTGTACCTGATCGTTATTACAGGTGTTTATGCAGTCATTGACAGGACAAATCACCAGGTACGTGACTTTTCGTACGTACCCTTTACAGATATACACTTCATTGACTTAGATCGTTTGCGATTTCAGGACCAACCGTGTGGAATGAACTGCCATCAAACTTGAGAACCATCACGGATTATAATATTTTTAAACGCCAACTGAAATCTTTTTATTACATCAGTGCTTTTAACTAACTTAAAATTCCTTTGTGAACACTTGTGATGATGATGACTAGACGTTTTATCATTATAATGTTTTAAATCATGTGTATGTATGATTTATTTTTACTTGTACAGCGCCATTGATTGCATGTTTGTTTTGTAAAATTGTGCGCTTTTATAAATTTTAATAATAATAATAATAATATTTGTTTTCGCTGGACTACCTTTAAATAAGCAGGGTGTGTGCAGTTGATTAAAAAAGCCGGGGAGGTTGTGAAGGTGTTGGTACCAGGCGAAAAATTAAATCTCTGTCAAATTAAATACATCAGCATGGCAGCTAGATCATCAAATCTAACGGAGGGTTTAGTAGTTGATCAAGAAATCTGAAGGCTAGGGAGGTGCTGAAACAAGAAGAACTGTCCCAGTTTCATTTTGCGATCAGGATGCAAATTTACATGTAGGACTGAAAAGTAGATACTGGTTTACTGTCAACGCAATGCAAATTTACAACAGGTAATCGGTGATATCCCCTCCCTGGTAATTGGTGATCCCCCCCCCCCCCATGAAGCGCGATATATAGTACCGCTAGGCGACAATTTACCGAAGTGTGATGAACTAATCCCAGTTTAGCGCAGATTTAAAAGTTGAGTTTATTTGGAGTCTCCCTAACCCTTAATCTTGTCCACAATGAAATAATTTACATATAGACAGAATGTTCCCATTTGATACCAATATTTGAAACCAGTTCTCCTAACAGACATTTCTTTTGTAAAAACAAGAATATTGGTTTTCTGGTGAAAACGCTACGCGTGATATTAATGCCCATGGAATTTAGCGAAATGTCACGTTTAAATTTTCTATGCATAAATCAAAGTTGGCCAGATGATTTCTTAATAAAATGAAAACAATCTGGAAATGTGAGCTTTCTGCCTAACTCGAGCTTAGAGTCCATGTGATCCAATTTGATGTAGGGTTATTTATTTTCATGCAAGATGATTTATTTGATAATGTGTGACGTGTATTTAAAACGAATAATGTGATTTAAATTGAAAATCAACTGATGGTACAGCTGCCATCATATGCTGAAAGATATTAGCAAATGGGTTTTTATAGCTAACCTAAGATGCTAAAAAGGAATCGATTCATTTCTAAATTGCGAGAATTAGAACGGAAAGCAGTTTTTTGTTTTTCATGGTTTTTTTTGTTACCCATTACCTTTATGTTTTCTCATGCTGCCCAATTCCACGACAACTTTGTTTGTGCTTAATGGAGTTCATTACATGAACACCAATACAGCGATTAAAAATGTCATTTATTGAAAATGATGAAAAATACACAAACGATGATAGAGATCAGACTAAAAGCTAATCACACAATGTAAAATGGTCTTTGATACGCTGATCCCCTACAATGACTGACGCACAAAAATACAAACTATATAAAGTGTACAACAAAAAGATGGCACATCAAAAACACAAATGCCACCATAAGTGAATTGACAAACCCTTTTGAGCAATCGCACTTCAGTCGTCATCGTTTGTTATACCCAAATACTTCTGTTGCATACAAAGAACGCTACCGTATACGTTTGGGATTAATTTACTAAATGACTGATTACATGTGAAAAGTACACTTGACAACAACTGATGCTTTTATGCGAATCTTTTAATATTTAAAAATAAAAGAAAAGTATTCAAAATTGTCCCTGTGTCCTAATATCAAAATGGTATACAGAAATAAAACTCATGCTAGGGTATTTCTAAACCATAAAACCATCACTAGTTCCGAAAAGAATTTTCCACTCTGCACTCCATTATTGAATTACAGGCCAATATTTAGTATAAAAGTGAAATTAATCCCCAAAATGTTTTAACAGTTATTAGACGGATTTTCTCACTTGTTCTTGCTAAGTGGTGTATGATTTGGGAAAATGTAAAGATTTTCATTCAGAATACATTTAAATGCATTTTTGGTAGATATTGATTGTATATGATAAAACCTGTTAGTTAAAATCAATACATGTAGGTAGAGAGTAAAATCAAGAGATCTTCAATTCACACACACTAATCGATCTACTGTACAACCGAAAGATCACATGATCGATGTCCGGTTGTGAAGACCCCACACTCCTCTAAATATTGCTGTGTCGGAAGTAAGTTGATCCTTGCGATTTAAATTTAGCCTTAAATCGGAAACATAAGAATGTGACTCCATGATCAATTTTATATCTTATGATGCTATAGTCAGCAATACACTTGGCGGCTTGATGCTCGATTGGTGTTTGAATTGGTTTTGAAGCGAGAGCTGGTATGGACTCTTTAACGGTACACCCTGTTAAACTGTTATAATATTACCTTCTCAACGCGAACAAGAGTATCAACATACCTTATATATGAATATCGTGACCTTAAGCGGGTTTTCACTTATCATTATGTAAAGATTACAGCATTATACGATTCTCTCTCTCTCTCTCTCTCTCTCCGTGGGGATCCAGGTTGTTAGAATTGATCCTCAGCACCCCTAGCTTGTCGTAAGAGGCAACTAAATGGGGGCAGTCCTTCGGATGAGACCGCAAAAACCGAGGACCCGTGTCACAGCAGGAGTGGCACGATAAAGATCCCTCCCTGCTCAAAGGCCATAGGCGCCGAGCGTAGGCCTCAATTTTGCAGCCCTTCACAGGTAATGGTGACGTCTCCATATGAGTGAAATATTCTTGAGCAGGACGTTAAACAATATATAATCTCTCTCTCTCTCTCTTTCTGTGTGTGTTTATGTGTGTGTGTGGTGTGTGTGTGGTGTGCGTGTGTGTGTGGTGTGCGTGGTGTGTGTGTGTGGTATATGTATGTGTGTGTGTGTGTGGTGTGTATGTATGTGTGTGTGTGTGGTATATTGATTGGTATTCATGACAATGTACTTACCTGTTGAAATTCTTTATCTAAAAGTCGGCAACCTACACAGCTACTTGTAAATGTCACGATAAGAAATTTATTATAGAAACAGGATAACAAAGGTCGAATGCTTCATTATTTTCTGGTAGGTTTATTCTACAAATTACTTGATCAATCTGCCTATGTCCATCTTTTATACATTGTTACCAAACTGTTGTGAATTGGGGTTGGTGTGCTCGAACTTAGCTTTGGGAGTCCTGAAGACTCTAAATTTGGCGGTAACTGATATTAGTCCTTCCCCGGCTGCTAGGCTGTTAAGTGATATATTAAAATCCGGGTCCTATTTAGCGGTGGGCACTAACAGAATATACAACCAACCATAGTGATATATATATATATATATATATATATATATATATATATATATATATATAATTTTATTTTCAATCTTATCATTTTATTTCATTTGTTTATTTTTTGTTATTGCATTACCCCTAGCATCCACTGATGCCACTCCCCCTAGAAATAGCTTGCTTTATGAAATTTCCGACTTCTCTCACTCCATCTGAGGTGTTTGCTAATTCATGTTTCATCTATTCCAAGTTAATCTAACACAAATTACATAATGTAAAATAAATCGTTAGCACTTGTATCAATATTTCGAAAACGATATGATCATGAAAGTCAACATACGCGGTTAAATTAACAATACAGAATGGAATGTAAAACAAATTGCATAATGAAAATGAAACCCGTGACAGATTTGAAACATAATCTCTTAATAAACAAATGTTTTTGCAGCACTATAACAGTATTTTCGTTTTCTGGAATGTTTTTCTTACGTCAAATAATAACAAATCTTATGTACCGATGGAACCAAGAGATGAAAAGGTGAAGACAACGAACAGTGATCAATCTTGAAATTAACGAATAGAAAATAAGAGTTGGGCAAACACGGACCCTGGACATACCAGAGGTGGGAATAGGTACCTAGGAGGAGTAAGCATTCCCTGTCGACCGGTCACATTCAACGTGAGCCTTATATCCTGATCAGGAAAACGGTGTAATCCGAAATCAAAATCGCTGTATAAAGAATAGCCTAACAAATAGTTTAAACACGTTACACAGCATTTGACCTAATGAAAGGTTGTACTGGCAAATTAGATCGTTATAACAACCATAGAATTGCAAAATGCTGACTTCTGAAACCCCAGAAACATCAACTTGTTTGTCAGTGTCCTGCCTCGAAAATATTTAAGTACGAAGCAGATGTGGAAGACTCTGTGGTGACTTTTATTGCAAGTTCAAATCGACATATGAATATAAATGAATACATTTGTTAATAAATAAAACGTCGTCGATATATCTAATGTCCAGTTGAAAACCATAGTCGATATTTTGTTTTCGTGTAGAAACTTGAATAAATTCTGCATCATAAGGATATGACAAAGGACCACAATTCTTGCCCATCGAAATCCCAGCAGACTGTTGGAAAATTTGATCACTAAAGACTACGAAGATATTGTCAATGAGGAATTTCAGCATCATTTTAATCTCAACTTCAGAATACTTGTGCGTAGTATCATAGAGGTGTTTAACAAAGTAAATAAGCATTTTCATTTTTCATTTTTGTTGAAGCAACTGTCTATAATGTCAAAAAGTCTAGGCTTTAATTTGTCGTGAGGAATGGTGGTGTAAAGTGTTAAAAAGTCGTAAGTTTTAATATTTGAGAAAAGTTTAACTTTAAGTTCTTTAGAAATAATTTTTATAATCCTCATTTGATTTACACCACTTCTGGTAAATGTTGTGGCACAATACGTTTGAACTTTCTCTCCTTCACAGCAGTTAATATTTTCCTG
This sequence comes from Ostrea denselamellosa, assembly GCA_024699665.1. NCBI lineage: Eukaryota > Metazoa > Mollusca > Bivalvia > Ostreida > Ostreidae > Ostrea > Ostrea denselamellosa. Next base: position 2,108,053 of record JAMZEH010000035.1, on the reverse strand, counting down.
AGGAGCAAAGATACGTGTACTGGATCCAGCAATCCCACTGACTGTGGAGGTCTGGGTTACAGGTCTTCAGTATCCCTTGCTTATCGTAAGAGGCGATTAAATGGGGCGGTTCTTTCGTTGAAGCCGCAAAAGCTGATGTCCTGTGTCACAGCAGGAGTGGCACGACAAAGATCCCTAACTGCTTAAAGGCCGTACGTGCCAAGCATAGGCCTACCTTTTGTAGTCCTTCAGCGGCAATGTGACGTCTCAAGCGGGACGTTAAACAATATACAACCAACCAACAAAATCGAGTGAGAACGATCTCGTTGAAAAGTCCGAGTTGTATAAGGAGCGTAGGGATAACCGACATTCTTACTTGTAGGAGTTAATTTAGACCTATGCTTAGCGCTCAGAACCAACTCCTGCCGCAACTCGGACCCTCCGATTTTAAGGTGGCTCATGACGCTAAAATTTCATTTAAGGGCTCGTTTAAACACCTCGTATGAAGCATAACTTCATCATCGAAAGAGTGATACAAGATGTTGAAATCATACTTCATACAAAGTATTTTAACACGCCATTAAATACAGTTTTGATGTAATGGGGCACCTTAAGTCCAGATGTCACCCCGATAAGATAAAAGTATACGTTGTACTGCATAAAATAATAAGATGGGACGTAAAGCAAACAAACAATCAATCAATCAATCTTTGTTGTTTCTTGTTAACTTTAAGTATTCCCGTGTCACGGTAGGCGTTGACACGTTAAAGATCCCTCACTGCTATGACCCTGAGCGCTAAACATAGGTCTGAATTTGTGGTACTTCACCTACAGCTGGTGATGTCTGAAAAATTCTCGACGGGACGTAAAACAAATAAACAAACAATCAATCAATCTTTGTGGTTTCTTGTTAACTATAAGTATTCTCTGTATAACTCCTGAGTTGGGTCTCATGTATAGGATTGATTGATTGTTTATTGATTTCCGCCACACTCAATAATTTTTCAGTAATCTGGTGGCTTCCAGTTTTTATTGGTATCCGAAAGTAAAATGGCAAACTTTCTCACATATATAGGCGCGAGCGAGAATCTAACCCGCGCCGACTAGAGGTGAGAGGCCTTGTGATTTTGAGCGCAATAATCTAACCACTCGGCCACGGAATCCCCTCATCTATAGGACTGAAGAGATAAAAATAACACTTTATGAATGCTAGCCATTCAAAAGAGTAGATATTTGCACCATTCCAGTGGTCAACGATGCTAATCTGGTTCCTGGCGAGATTGCGGTGGCCATGTGTTGGCCAGTGTTGAGAATGTTGCACTGTCAAATACTCGCAAACTGTCTAGAAAATGATAGAATCAATGAGTATCCTTTTGACAGGTGATTCTTTCTGTGGCACTGAGTGTGAACGCTCAGAGCTGCCACTTCGGCAGTGACTGTCCCCAAACCGCGACGTGCTGCAGAAACAAATTGGGAGAACCCTTACTGCATTCCTCAGGCTTTGGACATTTTGGTAAGTTGGCAGAAATTAATTTACCGTAAATTCATTAAAAATAATATTAATTAAAGAAAAATATCTGAGGTCTTGAACTTCGGTGTTTTTCGCCGCCATCCTTCATGAAGCGCGCTAGCGTTGCAGTTCGTATTTCTTGTATTTTCAAAATTGACGTTTATTTCTTATATTCATATTCTACGTCCATGTCTGTCGGAATTCCCAGCCGATAAAATTGACGCATTATATTCATATGCGCATTATTTCCATTCATGAAGAAATCTATCATTACAATTTGTTGAGATATCAAAGACATTTGGAAATGTAAACATTGAAATGTAGCATTACTTTGAATCTATAGCCTTTTAATATTCCGTCTGTATTATGTCCTCTAGCATTTGATTTGATATCATTTGCAGAATTGGAAATACTGTATTACAAAACGTTGTAGAATCTTTAACTGCTTTAGATGGTGTTCTGTTGACGGACCGATCTGGACAGTGTACATCAAGATTGTCACGTGAACACGAGGCATGCGACTCACACTTCTGTCCATGTGAACAAGGTAACATCATGAATATGCATACTGCGACACGAGCAAACTTTCTTCATTTCAAAAAGGGTGTGAAGAATTATCTTATAAAAATGTTTAAATGAAAATTTTCAGTTGAAAAAGAATATTTCTAAATATTTCTTTCCAAGAAAGTGAGATAGATTCGGAATATTTAATCAGTCTTAATTAATATCACTTCAAAAACTGTCGTGTTGTCAATTTTAATCACTACAATATTGAAAAACTAGCGTTCTATGATATGTTTTTAAGAAAGACGTCTTGAATAACCTAGTCATCTTGTCGTAAGACAATACCGAAATCAAACCCAATTGTGATCGAGAAATCTTCCGTGAAAATAATATCATTGATATTTCATGCAATCAGAAAGAATGCCAGTATATTAAATAGCTATATGAAAGGTTTGTAAAGCAATATCAAAGAACTTAAACATAGGTGGGCAGATCGAGAACGATATTTCAGGTACGCTAGCTACCGCCGTGTCGCATTGCTGATTGTACTCTTACCGATCGAGGTAGCGCAGTGGTAGAGTGTTCGTTTCGTAACTGAGAGGTTGCGAGTTCCAGCCCCGCTCGTGCTCTGGCGGTCAAACATAAGACATAAACATTCGTAGCCAAACGCTCCGCATTTAGAAATGAGAATCGCGGATCTTTCCGATATGACATTAAATACGGAGGACCCGTGTCGCAACAGGCGTTGGCACGTTAAAGTACTACTACGGCCCTGAGCGCTTAGTATACGATAGGTCTAAATTTGTGGGACTTCACCTACAGCTGGTAAATATAAGTAAAAAATTTTCGATAGGGCGTAAACAAAGAAACAATTCTACCGGTTTCCGGTAAACTATTTTCTAATCTGCGAGTCTGCATGACGGGTATCAGCGAGAGTTTGGCTGAGTGACAGAGATAAACAGTAAGGAAATGAGTATGAGTGAGGGTGTCGAGCGAGAACCGAGATGTTTTATATTACATGTACGTTAAACAACTGAAATCTGAATGACAGAGTTGTTTATTCTGATACAGTCTAGCTAAAATGAATACATTAAATTTGGCGGGTATTCATTACTTTTTCTTTCCAGGTTTTGAGTGTTATACGCCCATGTCGGGGGTTTGCTGTCCACAAGCTCATTGTTACAATGCCACGTGGGTGCAGAAACAAAGAGAATACTGGCAAAAGTGTATGTCTAATCCTGGCTGTGCTCTGCCACCTTAACTGTAACGCATTGGTCAATGTAAATAAAACAAGTGTTTTAGTTTTAGTTGTTATTTGTTTGATTGATTGTTGTTTTTCGCCACACTCAACAATTTTTCAGTTATCTGGTGGCGTCCAGTTTTTTGTAGGTGGAGGAGAGAACCCAGATACATTGTACCCGGGAAGAGACCACCGACTCTCCGAAAGTAAACTGGCAAACTTTCTCACATATACAGCGCGAGCGAGACTCGAACCCGCGCCGACTAGAGGTGAGAGGCCTTGTGATTTTGAGCGCAATGCTCTAACCACTTGGCCACGGAGGCTCCAATTTTGTTCTTAAACTGACGAATGGTATATTTGAGCTCCATTCTAAGAGGGATAATTCTATTCACTCCAGATATACATCTGTACATAATCTTGGTATCCATGGTGATGAGCAAATGCTGCTTCCCGAGATATTCATCTATACCTAATCGCCTATTGACACGAACACATTACGCATAGGGGATTTTATGTCACCCCCTCCTCCACAAATTCGATCGTAGCACTTATTAAAACTACTACATGTGTATAGGTATTGTGATATGAACATAAATATGCCAATGGAATACTGCCCCCTGTATCCATAAAAAAATTAATAAAATGCCTTCAGTACTAGTGTATCATATTAAACGTACACACGCTTTATTACAGCAATAATGTTTAAGCTGCACATAATTGTACCAGAGTGTTCAGGCGGAGACAACTATCGGGAATTCGTTACAGTGAAACTGTAGATAGTTGCTTATAGATTACCACATTATTAATGCTTCTATTTCATGATTAATTGTCATTTATTTAAGAAAAACTAATTTTGATCTATGTTATACAATATAATCTAGCTATGAAACGTAAATTGCACCACGAAACATCTTATCATATATATTAGGTCAAAACATTAGCTTCACTCCTTATAAATTAATGCCAAAGGACAAAATTACACTGTCCTAGTTTATAACAATGTTAACCAAAAACTGATAAATAGAAATTACTTACACCGCTCAAGGATTCGCTGAGCAACATACCGACGAAACGTCGACCATGAAGGAAGCCATCTTGGGTCTTGGAATAACGGAAGCATGTACTGTATTTATCAAATTTGAAAACATAAGGTGGTGTTTGCAATGAATCTTGATAACAGATGATATCTGCAGGTTACAAATGTAGGCCCAATACTTTACAGTGCACTGTAAAAACGTCACACCCACACACACATACACACACACATACACACACACACACACACATACACACACACACACCCCCCCCACACACACACACATACACACACACACCACACACACACATACACACACCACACACACACACACACATACACACACCCACACACCCACACACACATACACACACACATACACACACACACACACCACACACACACATACATACACACACACACACACATACACACACACACACACACACCACACACACACATACACACACACACACACACACACACACACACACACACACACACACACACACACACACACACACACACACACACACATATATATATATATATACACACACACACATATATATCTATATATATTTGTGTGTGTGTGTGTAACAGGGAAATTTGAAAATACTTGATATTTCGCAAAATATGTCACTGTATCAGAGTTTGTTTTGAATTTTGTGTTTTGTGTAAAGTTACTTGTGAGAAAATATACGTTTTCTTGGAAATCATGAAATAATAATGTCTAGCAAAAATTATTGTATCGTGTACGTTTAATTCTGTTTATTTTAATTTTATAGTCGGCCGAACAACTTACAGTGCTGCAATGTAAAATTTGAAAAAAAAAATAAAATATAGTGTCGTCTTGAGATGTCAAAGGGGCGTGTCCCCATACCAAGTTACATTTTACAATATAATCTAATTTTTTATTTCAATTTGCTCAGCCAATCAATGTGCGTGTTACAAAATTGAATCTTTTTACATTACCCTAGTATTACGAATATTGGGAAGAATGTGATGACAAACTAAAATGTTAAGCTTCATGATGTTTCGAATAAAGGGAATAAATTATGTAAGTGTTCTCTGAGATGAAAATGATTTTCTTAGTTTATTGGTACCTATCCATTCTAAACTACATGTACATGTTCGACATGTGTGATCTGAGCGTCCAAGGCCGACTTTCTCTAAGTACATAAAAAGGTGAAGATAACGAGCAACAATATCATATATTCTATAACGAGTACAAAATTGAGAGTAGAACAAACAGAGAATCCTGGAAACATGAGATGTGGGATCATTGCCTAGGAGGAGTAAGCATTCCTTGTTGACAAGTCACACCCGGCGTGTATGAAAAGACTAAGATAACTAACAGTATTCAATCTCGCAATTCCTATAGAAAATACATATCTGAGAGATCGGCAAACACGGACCCCTGGGCTGTATAAGTGGGATCAGGTGCCTAGGAGTAAGCTTCCCCTGTCGACCGGTTGCACCCGCCGTGAGCAGGTAAACGGAGCAATGTGCAGTCCGAATCAGTGTGCCAAGAGTGGCCTAACAATTGATATGAAACACGTCAGACATCATTTGACCTAAAGGAAAGTTATCTTGATCGGAGAAAAAGAGTAGTCCGTTGTCACAATTAGTACGTCTAGAACTAGAACGGCCTAACATTTGGTATGAAACATGTCAGGCAGCATTCGACGTAGTGACGTATTGTATATATGTAAATAAGATCATTGTAACGAACAAAGAATTTGGGAAATACAGACTTTAACGGAGACTTTTACAACTATTGTAAAATCAACTTATTTGTCAGTAGATTTCCTCAAGTTAAAAACTGATCAGCAAAGTACAATTATATGATTGATTGATTGTATATTGTTTAACGTCCCGCTCGAGAATTTTTTCACTCATATGGAGACGTCACCATTGCCGGTGAAGGGCTGCAAAATTTAGGCCAATGCTCGGCTCTCAGGGCCTTTGAGCAGGGAGGGATCTTTTACGTGCCACACCTGCTATTACACGGCACCTCGGTTTTGGCGGTCTCATCCGAAGTACCGCCTCATTTAGTCGGCTCTTACGACAAGCAAGGGGTACAGAGGATGTATCCCCACGGGGATACAATTATAGGTATTTGCAGTATATAGGTATTTACAGTATATTATGCAGATTTCTTTACCGAAGTGAAATATTCTTTCTGTAACATTAAAATAACAATTCAATGTAGTCTTGTGTACTGTAGTTTATAAGAACGGAAGTCTCGAGACCGTAAAACTGTTTTTTAATGTTTTCATCTCTACCAGGGTCACCATAGAATGACGGATTTTCTCAGATTAACATAAAAGACATATAGTCTGAAAGAGGGTAGATTTTCTAAATGATTAGCGTTTCCAGTATTTTTTGTTGGAGGCTAAAATTCCCCACTAATGAAGGCTTACTGTTTAGGACGTTAACAATATCTGACAATTAGCTGAAAATTAAAGCCCGCATGGAGGTGAATATGATTCAATATTACATCAGAAGAATAAAGGAACGCTTCTATGTGAATATATTGTTGACTTATAGGGCTGGTATTGGTTTAATAATGATAATAATGATTGGTTTTTATATAGCGTTTTTTCCAGCGTATGCTGATCAAAGCGCTTCACAATACATTATTACCCCAGCAGACCTTATACCATTCCAGAGCTTTCTCAGTGTAAGCTGTCGTTAAGGCGCTGGAGCACTAACATTCTAACAATATACTTTACTGTCTATCGCCAGGTATCCCTTTACACTTGTACCTTTCCCAAGGACACAACGTCGGTCCAGCCGCGGCCAGGACTCGAACTCACAATCTTTCGATCGAGAGTCTAACAGCTTAACCACTAGATCACCGACGAGGTCTTTACAAAAAGCTTATTGATTTCGGTTTCGGTCAATGACTTTAGGCCACATGCGTGTAGTTATTTCTTTCTCGTGCATTGTTCTTTCCCTCATCGCTGAGTAATTCTTTGATTTCATATTTGTTGATTTCTGAGGAAACTTTTCTGAGTTTAAATGTATCAACTACATGCCCTACACGCAAGTGGTCATCTTTCAAAAGAAAGATACAACATTTGATCCCAGCTGGTACCAGTACACCTTGCAGTATGAAAATGTCAGCACGTGGAGAATGTGGAATAATACGAAAACCCTTTGATTCTTTGCGACACATGATGCACATCGCTTTAGTTTTTTTCAAACGAAATAACAGGAAGAATGACGCTTGCAGCGGTAGATGAAGTTTTGCAAAATGTTTTATCAATGTCATCAACTGTGTATTCATCTGACCTTACTCAGTATTTAAAGATACATCCTTTGAATGATTCCTGATTAGATTACTGGACATAAAACCTTAACTGACCCAACCCACTCTTTTCTAATCTGCAAACCTTCCTCCTGCATTGTCGGCAGAAAATATCGCCAATGCACACATTTTCCCTGAGGAATGAACTGCATCTACTCTGTAGTATCTCTCCCACAACAGTACTATTTCCCAGTGACGTTAATGAAAGGCAAACGCAGCAATTTTTGCTCGGCATGATTTTTTGTGACACTTGCATCGAGTAACATAGAGTGAATGGTTCTTGTCCTCGAACAAAGTGTGCTTACACTGAGGTATAGTTGCGGTTGACTGCTTTTAGTTAAAGAGAATTTATTATCTGCATTCTCATAAATGTCTTTTATATCAAAAGCAAACATGTATTTAAGGAAGAAAATCGAAGTAAAATACACAAACCTGTATCCAAAAAAAAAAAAATAAAAAATTAAATGGTGTTTTAAAACAGTAAAAGTGTGCCAACAGGTGGATTCGAACCAGGGCACTAAAATGTTGATTGTGAGCGTCTTCGGTATAACAATCTAACTATGAATATGAACGGCATAGATATGAACCATGATGATAGAAATAGGTTTTCGAATTTTTTATAGTTTTTTTTTTTTTTATTTTTTTATATAAATTTCGACCCCAGGGCGGGTGTGCCCCTAAAAAATCCTATTTTAAATTATTCCTTATGTCAAAACCTATTAAAATGCCATATTTTTTATCACGGGCAGGCAAGCTCTGAAGGGCTTCAAGGCCAAATTCATGCAAAGATAGGCGTTTTTACTGAGAAAATGCTGTTTTAGCCAACTTTGAAGGTTAATTTAAAAATTGCTAATACGGAATTCTAGGTTCAAAACGCAAATTTGAAAAAAACCCAGAAATATATACGGTAAAATATAACAAATGAACAATGACTTTCAAAAGTGAATTTTTCCGGAAATTTAGTCTCTTCTTTAGGTCAATTCTTTTGATATTCCCAATACATTATTTTCCATAAAGCTTGGAAGACAGGGAAGTAACCTGTGGATTGTTCTCATTATTTGTGCATTCTAACTGGTATGAGTGATCTCAAGCACCATTGGTATGGGGTTGTCACGAGATACTTATATATAGCAACATACTATAGGAATTAAGAGATTGAATACTGTTAGTTATCGCAGCCTTTTCACTTAAATGTAATGCCAAACAATATATGTATATATATATATTTATATATATATGTGTGTGTGTGTGTGTGTGTGTGTGTGTGTGTGTGTGTGTGAACAGATATGTGCGATACGCTATTACAAAGCAACAGCGATTGATACCACTAAATGTCAAAACAGCAAGACAGCACGACAGAGATAACGGAAACCTTATCCACAGATTACTGCTGTCCTAATGCAAGAGGTCACCTTCACGTCACTATCACAGACGTTCAAATACTTGATCAAGTACTCAGTAGAGGACACCCGGGCAAAACAAAGGTCCCACGGTAAACCCGAAACGACCATGCATGAGTGTCAGTTCAGCTGGATATTTTTTCTAAAACGTATGGGAGTCAATATATATTGTATGCTGAAATAGTGTATTATATGCTGAAATAGTGTATTGTATGCTGAAATAGTGTATTGTATGCTGAAATAGCGTATTGTATGCTGAAATAGCGTATTGTATGCTGAAATAGTAGAATACTAAAAGTTCAACAACAGCATTTTCAATGCGCTTTAAATTTTCTTTTGTTCCTAAATTCAGGTTATTTCCCAGGAAATATTTTACTTGACAGGAAGGGAAAGAAATAACTGAAGGGGGGGGGGTATAATCAGGATTCAGCAATATCAGGACACTGTAGACCCCGATGCATTTACTGATAAAGATATTAAACAGAACAATGAGAAAATGTTATACATCCAACATTTCCTGTTTATGAACATTTACGTTTAGTTGCGTTTGCAATTGGTTGAGTGCAAGATGGTGGATATGTTCTCATTCGTTTAGTGTTTTTTCAAGAGGGGTATTACAGACATAATCTCTTCAAAGTGTTTGAGGATTGTGAAAACAGTGAGCACATTGTTAGTTTATAAACAAGATACGTCCATATATCATTGATGTACATGAACGGATGATAAATACTACGGCAGGTAGAGCGCTCTGTGTACAATGGAGTTCTAACTCCAGTATTTGCAATCCGTGAGAGACACCTGTTATGAAACACTCAATGTAAACTCAAAGTTGAAGAAAATATCCCGATTGTAACAAACATTGTGATTTTCTAATGAGGAAATTATGGGGGGAAATATTCACAACAATATTCACTTATATAATAAAATATGTTCAAATTATAAATTTTTATTTCTGAAAAATTGAAAATTAGGAATTTCTCGTTCCATAGCCTGTTACAGTGAGAGAAATACATTGTCAATAATTCACAGTTCTGTATGTTACAATGCGAACAAGATGTGTTTGTGAAACACTGGTGTCCTCTATGGCAGGAGAGTCATTCTGGTACCAATAGGAAGACGAATACACAAGGGAAATATGAAAACCCTAACACTAGGCATTCAAAAGATATGGCTAACGTTCATTTTTTTAAAATCAAAAATAAGTCCAAGTTGACGGTCATGAGCTCAAACAAAGATAAAGGACTTGTTACAAGGAATACACACATGAAATATCAAAGCTCTGCACTAAACACCAAGGTGAAGGTCAAACATTTTGGTACCATAAGAAAGGTCTTGTCATAAGGAATATACACAGGTAAAATTTGTTAAAAATATGGCCAAGATTAATGGTTTTACGGACAGACAAAAAACTATGTATATGTTCCAGGATCTCCGATTTGGGAGCATCAAATGCACAGTTGATTAATCATTTCTTCTTTTAAAAAAATAAAAATAACAATTTGTCTCTTTCTCTCTCTTTTTCTCCAACCATTCAAATTATCACATATACTGAATATTTCGTATTACCTAAATAATAATAATAATAATCTGTACTACAATTTCATAACAATATACATCATGTACGTTACATGAACAATTGTTATAAAAGTAAATTGATGGTAACGATTAAATAAAACAATCACATGCTCTATTTCTCAGAGACTGTTTTACTTTTGGCATATTATATTGCAGATGTCTCGTGCGAAGATTCTTGAGTAGCGCTGGTATCCTTAGCGGAGGATGGTACGTCGTTGCTAGAGAGCGACCGGGAAACAAATCCCCATTTTAATGCCTTACGCTGGAAAAATTCAACCGTACTCTTCCGAAACACAATATAGATCCAAGGATCAACGATTGAATTTGTCACGGAAATGCGTAATGCAACCAATTCAAACTGCCCATTTCCAGAAATAGTCCCAACTGCATGACCAAAGATGTTTATCTGTAAAAGATATTGGCAAAATCACTCGGGAATTGACCGTGTATTGAATAGAATAAAAAAATTCACACTTATGTTTTGAGCTAAACAATTTTGTTATAAGAGGCATATGCCAGATAAAAACGACTTTTTTCTCAATACTTACTAAAAGAGGCGTGATGCACGTACTAAACAGGATCACAATCAACATGAGAAAACCTATTATGTATATGTCCTTTTTCTTGGTCTTTTTTCTCTTCTGTCGGATGTTACGACAGACGTTTACTATGACCGTCATGTTTAACGCTGCAGTGGTTGTTAGAATCAAAATTCCTATCAGTGAGTAGAGAAAGGCTAGCATCCGGTCCACCACGGTATCGTCCACAAAGTCTAAAAAACACCATGAGCCCGGGAAAAAACTTAGGCTCCTACGACCGGCCATTAAATGGAGACTGGATAAGAAGGCTGAAAAAATCCAAATTCCCAGTATCATTACAATAGCTCTGCGGTTTTTCGTGGGTGTGTTATACACATGTGGATAAAGAATTGCTAGAAAACGATCCAAAGACATGGCGCACACGATTAATGCCGAGGCCAAAATTGTAAACATAAGAACAAATGCCATATAGTCACACATGGCTTGTGGATAGTCATACTGGAAATTAGAGGCATATCGGACCATGACGAGGGGATAGGACAAGAACACTCCGCCTCCATCCGTAACCGCGAGTCCACAAACAAAGCGGTAAAATGGACGCCATTTGTGAGTTTTAGCAGAACAGCAAAGGATGGTCAGAGCCAGAGTATTGCCCACAACTCCCAGAACTAGTAATAAGGAAGCAGGAGCCGGGGAAGGCCAGATAGGTGCAGACGTTGTCAGATTGCTCTCCATTTATGGACGAAACAATATATCGTCATTCGAAATACCAAGGAGTATTTTGTTATGTCGTAGACAGATGTGATCTGGGTGATCAACTGAAAGAAAAGTTAATGTATAGAAATTTATTTCAATGAAATTTACTTCCTTTTGCGCGTTTACAATTCCTGATATGGGGGAACAAGGCAGCTACTTAATACTACTTAAACTAGAGATACGAGTTTAATATTTACAGGGACATTTCCTATCGATGTCAAGAAGGAAGTACTCCACGATCCATTTACTACACCTGATTTAGTGTGTGGCTCTTATTTTCAATATCGATAATGATATTACCATTTAACTTCATTTTTCAATATAACACATTGTACTGACAACTAGCGCAAACGTTAGTTGATAGTTAGGTAAGGTCAACTTTTCCCCACATGTGACATATTAGCAGTGAGATTTAAACACTTTTGTGTCAGATTCCGACTTTGTTAAATGGACATGAGAGGCTAAAAAGCTGGCATAATCAACTTATCTATAGGCCAATACTTCATTCCACATGCAGCAATGATTTTGTGACACTATAACTATATATCGTCCGTTCATTATATATATATATATATATATATATATATATATATATATATATATATCAAAGCCGATTGAGTATTTTCTCGACAAGTTTCTTCAATTCTTCAGGAGTATGCTGAATATTGCTTAGTTACACATGTACTCAGGGATTGCACATTGTACTACTACTTGTGTAGAATTTCTATACTTGGTTTCTGGATTATATATATATATATATATATATATATATATATATATATATATATATTGATGGTTGGTTGTATATTGTTTAACATCCCGCTCAAGAATTTTTCACTCATATGGACATGTCAACATTGCCAGTGAAGGGCTGCACAATTTAGGCCTCTGCGCAGTGCTGAGGCCCTTTGAGCAGGGAGGGATCTATATCGTGCCGCACTTGCTGTCATAGGGGGCCTCGGTTATTAAGGTCTCATTTGGGGACCATCCCATTTAGTCGGCTCTTATGAAAAGTAAGGGATACTGAGGACCTATTCTGACCCGGATCTCCACGGATTACCTATAATGAATTCTCGTTGAAAATTATTACTTTTAATACCAGCTTACTAGTCGTACTATCGACTAAATAAAAGATGACCCGTGGCAGCCCTCGCACCAGAGATTGCCAACACGAACAGTATGCTCTGTAGTTGGGGCGACCTGTCCTTTTTTCAGGACGATGAAATATACATAGAAACCAAAACTACACTGTAAATAAATAAAGTTAAAGGGACACGGACACGATTCGAGCTTAAAAAAAATTCAAATTGTATTTTTCTATTTTTAAATTAATGTCTACAGTGCTTAAATATGGTATTTCTAACGGCCAGCAGAAATTCGATTGTTTGTTTGGTTGATTATTTATTTTACGTCCCGTCGAGAATTTTTCAATTATATTGAGACGTCACCAGCTGTAAGTGAAGTTCCACAAATTTAGACTTATGCTTAGCGCTCAAGGCCGTAGCAGTGACGGTTCTTTAACGTGCCAACGCCTACCGTGACACGGGACCTCCGTTTTTAAGGTCATATCGGAAAGACCTGTGATTCTCACTTCTAAATGCCAACCGTTTGGCGAAGGAGCAATCACTACCTATTTTTACGTCTTAGGTATGATGCGGTCATGGCACGAGTGAGGCTCGAACTCACGACCTCCCTGTTACGACGCGAACGCTATAGACACTGAGCTACCGCGACCGGTTCAGAAATTCGAAAGTCAGTTGTTGATTATACATGAGAGATACAGACCTCACAATTCTTTGTCATGTAAGCAAGGCTCGTGCCATGTTTTTGTTTAAATAGGTTAAATATACTAGTAAAGGTGTCGTTTAAAGGACATTTTTTTTAATTTACAATTTTGACATAATTAAATAGGTTTTAGTGTTTGTCACATGTAGTTTTGTTTTAAACATAGCATTTTGGCAATCTATATTTACCAAAAACATGGCACGAGCCTTGTTTGCATAACAAAAAATTGTCTCACATGTAACTCAATAATTGGGTTGTCATTAGAAATACCTTAGTTAGGCATTGGAAACATTGGAAATAGATAAATAAATTTTCAACTGAATTCGAGTCCATGTCCATTTGAACTGGCTAAAAAACTAAACTAAAACGGCTTAGAAAAAAGAGAACGTCTACATATTGAAAACATCGAGTGCTATATGGAGCAATAATAAAAGGTATCTTGACAAGGAGAGTTAGTCTTGTACAAGGACAAATGGTGTGTACTGTGAACGCCGTGTGTACAATGTAAAAGGAAATATTCATCTATTTTAAAGTAACATGTCTTCATTCATCTTGACGGTTTGTGACCGGAAATAAATTCTTTGCTTCGACATGATAATCTCTGAGGTTTGACAAAAGTTTCCATTGATTAGATAAAACATCGACTATGTTTACTTAAATTGATTCAATAGAAATAAATTGCACGACCCCCTGTGAGGATCCGGGTTAAATAGGTCCTCAGTTCCCCTTGTTTGTCGTAAGAGGCGACTAAATGGGCGATCTCCATATGAACGAGAGAGACGTAAAACAATGTACAATTAATTAATACATTTCAGGATCCAGTAAATGTTCTGTCAAGCCCCTGTCTTTGCTTCTCTCGAAAATATTAACTGATCGAAGGCGAAACTTACAACTTCTTATACCATAACATATGCGAAAAGTGATTGATTGATTATATATTGTTTAACGTTCCGTATGAGAATTTTTCAATCATATGGAGACGTCACCATTGCCGGTGAAGGGCTGCAAAATTTAGGCCTATGCTCGGCGCTTATGGCCTTCGAGCAGGGAGGGATCTTTATCGTGACACTCCTGCTGTGACACGGGGCCTCGGTTTTTGCGGTCTCATCCGAGAGACCGCCCCATTTAGTTGCCTCTTACGACAATCAAGGGGTACTGAGGATCTATTCTAACAACCCGGATCCCTACGGGCTTGCGAAAAGTGGAATCTAAAAAAAAATTCTAAAGCACTTTTAGTGAATTTGAAATCTCAACATCAAAACGTATGACTTTTCAATATTTTACAAGACCATTATTTACAATAAATTAAATACTATGTTTTTTGACATTATAGAGAACTACCTTTTCAATACAAATGGAATATGGAAATATTCAAACCTTGTGATCAGACATACTAAAAGAAATACTTTGTTAAATACCACAATAGTTCTACTTAGAAGTAGTCCGAGGTTGATATAAAAATGATTCTAGAGTTCCCCATTCCTATAAAATCAGTATTGATAATAATATTTTGTTTGTTTGTTTGTTTTTGTTTATAGCCGCCTGAGCAATTTTTCAGCTATCCGGCGGCTGTCGCCATTACCGGTGACAGGGCTGCAAATTTAGGCCTATGCTCGGCACTCAGGGCCTTTGAGCAGGGAGGGATCTTTATCGTGCCACACCTACTGCGACACGGGACCTCGGTTTATACGGTCTCATCCGAAAGACCGGCACCCACGTCCCACAGTGGGATTCGAACCCCCGACTCAAGGATCATCAGATCTTTGAGCCCGACGCTCTAACCACTGCGCCACGCGGGCGGCTTATTGATAATAATAGATTGTTTTATTGTTTGATTTACGTCCCGTCGAGAATTTTTCACTCATATTGAGACGTCACCAGCTGCGAGTGAAGTACCACAAATTTAGAACTATGCTTAGCGCTCAGGGCCGTAGCAGTGAAGGTTTGTTAACGTGCCAACGCCTACCATGACACATGACCTCCGTTTTTAATGTCATATCCGCAAGACCCGTGATTCTCACTTCTAAATGCCGAGCGTTTGGCGAAGGATCAATCACTACCTATTTTTACGTCTTAGGTTTGACGCGGGCATCGCATGAGCGGGACTCGAACTTACGATCTCCCGGATACGGAGCGAACGCTCTAACCACTGAGCTACCGCGACCGGTAATAGGTAAAACGTCGTCGATATATTTAATGCCGAATTGATTTTAGCATAAATTCTGCCTAATAAGAATACTAAAACTGGTTAGCTAATAACAGAGGATAATATGTGCTCATGGGAAATTCAACATACACTGTATTAAAAGAGTTTTGATGTCTCCATACAACACAGACATTTTACAAACATTCTAAAACATGCAATGTATTAAAGGAGTTTTGTTGCAGTCAGAGTATACAAATCTTCTCTTCCCCCATTTCTGATATACAGTAGATGTCATCATAATGGCTGCCTACAAGGACAACATACACTTCTTCATAGTTAAAATCAGTGGCCTGAAAAATATTAGGTCTATTTATACTGAATTTTTTTCCTGACATAAACAAATACCTTGCACTTTAATTAGCAAAACAACAGTCTCCAAACCAGAGTGATTCTTATAGTAATTAATTACATATTTAGAAGGTTTGTATACTCTGACTGCAACAGATCGGCCAGTGCCCCACGGATTGTCCTACGGGACATAAGATATAAGTCATACGTACAATCCTCGGATAACCAGTTTTGGTAGAAAAATTCAAGCAATTTAATCAAGTTAAAAAATGTCAAGTGTCCTTGAAAAATATTTTCGATGATTCATTAACGGACCTCATGTGTTCCATTTTTAAATGTGGTGACAAGAATGGCAAAACATGTGATATTCTTATCACTAGATTACTTGATTGATTGTTTGTTTGCTTTACGTCCCGTCGAGAATTTTTCACTCATATTGAGACGTCACCAGCTGTAGGTGAAATACCACATATTTAGACCTATGCTTAGCACTCAGGACCGTAGCAATGAGGGTTCTTTATCGTGCCACGACTATCGCGATACGGGACCTCCGTCATATCCGAAAAAAACAAACAAACCGTGTTTCTCGCTTCCAAATGCCGAGCGTTTGGGAAAGGAGTACTTGCTACTTATGTTTACATCTTCGGTTTGACACGACCAAGACATCAGCGGGGCTCGAACTAGCGACCTCCCAGTCACGAAGCGAACGCACGGAGGTGCCTCGACCGGTGTTCATGCGTTCTGTAGTATGTTTAATATTGAAGGAAATCACAGAGTGCACACCTTCTATTACTCATCAGAATACTAGATCATCTAAGTAAGATGTCTAAGTAAGTGATGATTTATAATACGAAAAAATCATAAGTACATACGCTCCAGAATTATATTGGTAAAATATGTATATATCTTTAAAATTCAAAATTTGGTACACCAAGCATTTTTAATGAACTAACACCTGCATAAATCGATCCAATAATCTCCATTTGATTGTGACAGCTATCTTGTCAATACTTATTGTGCAGGTCTTCAGCGCAGAAAATTTACGAAGTATACCCCGGGAGATTAAGAAGTTATCGATATTCATCGAATCGAGGCAGGCTACTGGCAAATAAGTTGATGCATTATTCAATACCTAGAAGTGAGAGTCGTGGGTCTCTTGGATAACACCTTAAATGTCTCAGCCCTCTCTGCTACTACCTGAACCGTTGTAATATCAACTTACGAGTATTTGTCAGTAGACTGCCTCTATTTACAGAAAAAAATGATCACACGCATAACATGCTCTCGTGTATCGAGTCAGGTGAGGGACGTGAACACCATATGCAAGTGAAAATGGAATATTTTTACACAAATATGGGAAGTTGATGAGGAGAAGTTGAAGTCATCTAATCGTCATAAGGTTGAGTTTTTAGATTGCCGAAAACATCTATGTTGAATAGATTTGTTACACTTCACCCACAGCGCTTGACGTTCCCATATAAGTGGCAATTCTCGAATGAGACGTGAAACAACTCACACATAGACAACACAATACCATAAATCCCGCGGCTAAACGTATGATTTCCCTTGAAATTCTTACAATGGACTTACCGCAGTTTTAAAGTCATATCCTAACCTGGCTACAGGCAGAAATTCACATCAATACTTCCTCAACCAAACATGCTTAATGAAAAGTGATTTTAACATGCTGGCAAAGTAGATGGGTTTCAAGTTTAAAGTCAAGTGTCTCGTGCAAGCAGTTATTTTCTGTATGTTAATAGATTTTCCAACAAATAATGCAGTCTCTGCTCCAGTTTGTACATGTACCGATACATTGTCTACTGGTAACAAACATTATTTAGTTAAACACTACTCTGATTCCACCCAAGTACTATGAAGTTAATATTAAAAAGATACTGGGATTTCACATTGACAATATCTTCGTAGTCTCACATGATCAGGTCTTCAGACAGTCTGTTGGCATTCCCATGGGCACGTATTGTACTTCTTTGTCAGCTGACTTGTTTTTATATTCTTATAATGCAGAATTCATTCAAAAATTTCTACTTGAGAAGAAAAATGTCTTTCTATGGCCTTCACACAGGATAAAAGCTTCCCTTTCAGTGAACTGAAAGATGACTGAATGGTAACTGAATGGTAACTGAAAGGTGACTGAATGGTAACGGAATGGTAACTAAATGGTAACGGAATGGTAACAGAATCATCACTAATAAAGTACTTTTTCAGTCACCTTTCAGTTACCATTCCGTTATCGTTCAGCTCACTGAATGACAGGAAAATTTCAGTGACCATTCAGTCGGGTTTCACTGACCATTCAGTGTTTCAGTGACTATTCAGTAAGTTTTCAGTGACCATTAAGTCAGGTTTTATTAACCATTTAGTCAGGTTTTAGTGACCATTCAGTCAGGTTTCAGTGACCTTTCTGTCAATTTTCAGTAACTATTGAGTCAGGTTTCAGTGACCATTCAGTCAGGTTTTGATCCATTAAACCAGGCTTAAGCAATCATTCAGTTAGGCTTCAGTGAAATTTTAATAACTAGTCTATCATATTTCAGTGACCATTAAGCCAGAAATCTTTCTGTAATTGTTTACCTACACTATGTTGATATTTCCGAATCTAGTTTTGTCTCTTTCACTAATTGTTCTGTTGTATTTCCAGGATTTATGGTTAATATCGTTAAGCAGTTTGTTCTTCTTTAGTTACATGTAAATGACCATTCAGAAATTTCTCTGCAATTGTTTACCTACATTCGTGTAACTTTCAATTTTCAGTCATACACACAACCCCAGCATTCATTTAATGAATGTTCAATAAAATTCCAGTAAACAAAAATAAATAATACAAATAACTTTCATAGATTATCTAACTATGCTGCATGACAAATCAAAATGAAGACACAAAATGAAATTTCAAGTAATATTTATTTATTCCTTATTGATTGGGGCAAAACATTTTTCACTTTTATCAAACATGGCTAAACAGTTTTCTTGTCAGTTACATTATTGTTAAATTTGTTTTCATCGCATTCTGTATTCAGGCTCTTCTGACGGAACGTAGGTAGGAATCAATTTCTCATTCGATTTCTTTTTGGACATGCCCTGTAATCAGCCATCATCCAATGTTTGCAGTCATCTTCAGTAAATCTTGAAGTTCTCTATAAAAATGAGAATATTAAATGAATTTCTATACAGCTATAAAACAAGCGGATGATTCACACACACACACACACACACACACACACACACAATGATGATAAAATATGGGGGAGGACGACGTAATGATCTCCCAAGGATGGTCCACACAATGTGGACGTTTTTAAAAATTATCTAATTTTCATGTATTTTTACTTTATATCCATCAGAGCCCCGTCCGAAAGCCTGATCCTGTAGAGTTCACTATTTTTGAAGACAATGACATATTTAAATACTTGTACTAAGGCCTAACACGTATTATTTTTAACTACTGAATATGCATACAAGTACATATAATGTTACAAATTTAATCCTATCAACCTCGGAGGGAAGGGGGATGCCCCCTCCTACGCACGTCATATATATATATATATATATATATATATATATATATATATATATATATACACAACCTGAACATTAGAGATACCGGTCGTAAATATATATACATGTTAAGGGGACATGCAGATTAAGGGGACACCAAACCGGGTGCCTCAATGTTCATGCTTGATTTGTATGGCAAAACACTCATAACTACAAGTGAGTGGTTAAATGCTTAATTTTTAAAGACATATCCTGACTTTGCCATGTTAAATTAATTTGTTTTTATGCATTTTAAAGATTTAAAAAGTGCCACAATTATTGACCACATATATGTCAGAATACATAAACATACGCATTTAGGGTACCACGGAAATTCGACGATTTCTCCCAATTTTGCCGTGTATGTAGTTATAAATTTTGAATCAGAAGCAACGTTGGCCTTTTTGAAAGGTTTTTCATATATTTATTACGCAATATGGAAACAGGTAAAAAATCGAATTTTTTCCTCATCGTGAAGAATTCAATTTTGTCCACGGACTATATCATC
Organism: Ostrea denselamellosa; assembly: GCA_024699665.1. Lineage (NCBI taxonomy): Eukaryota > Metazoa > Mollusca > Bivalvia > Ostreida > Ostreidae > Ostrea > Ostrea denselamellosa. The sequence continues at coordinate 2,087,856 of JAMZEH010000035.1, read as the reverse complement.
CGGGTACTTCGTACATAATCCGGGGATTTCAAAAGAAAATGGCATCATTTTTCAGTGTCAGGACAAGGGTCAATGGTCACAAGGTAAGTAAACGTTGGTTTATTCATTGCTTTGTGTATATTTCTAGGGGAAACTAGCATAGACAACAATAACCCTTTGAATAGGCTAGCCAACGACTATTATATAATTTACTTTTCACATGCAACTGGTGCTACATGTAGGCCTACATGTACCCTCAACACACCCTCTTACAAGTTGCATACAGTATACCATCTATATAATAACATTTTAACTAATGTTTGTGTGTGGGTTTTTTTTTATTTGCATTGTTAAAAATTACAATCTATAATATCTATTTATAACTCGGGGGGGGGGGGGGGGGGGTGTCCAGAGTTAAAAGAGTACGCTGGATCCGCTAGGCCCAGTGGGCCGTCGAGTGTACTGATTCAAATAATCGTTATCGTAAATTCGGTCGCAGAGTATATTGTTGGCTTGTTTAGTTTTTTTTTTATAATGTTGGATAGGTGAAGCATTCAGATATATAAAGTGTGTCTTTTGCTGTCTTATGTGAAAAATGTGTTTATTTGGAAGGAGTATTGCGTTTTTGTTTGTTTGTTTTTTTATACCAATTAATTAAATAGCAAATATTAGGATAGATATATATATACAAGGATATTGGTATCCTGGCACAGGGGCTGACAAATCTCATTGCCCGACACCCTGGGCAAGTGTTTTTTCCAATCGGGCAAGTAAAAAATCGGTAGGGACTTGCCCGTGGGCAAGTGACTTTTTAAACACAAGTTTCGCTTATATGTACTGAAAATGGAAGTATCATACTTTGCCATATATAATGCATATTTGTTTTCTAGAAAATTTCTTTGCGATCTGGGGTGCGATTATACACCACAATAGGAGTTTGACAATTTTTTCTTTCAGGTGCAGCACGGGCAATTATAATATAACAGTAACTTGATCCAAAGAGTCAGATCACGTTCAGTTGTCAGGTGCAGATCATCAGATCAAATGAGACGCGAAATTTATTATATGCGCTTTTATCAAAAAAGTAAAATTGTCACAAAACTCTGTTTTTTTAATTAATTGTACAAAGTTTACTTGTTGAACAAAGCCATTTCTAAACGATCTCTTTTAAAACGTGCCAAAAAGCAAACGTTATTTATTGTGTACTTCGTCATCAGTTTCAGAGAGTGATGATATGGATACGGAAAACAACAGTGTGGTGATCCGAAAAATCGGATCACACTCTGTAAAATAAACAGTATCGAGAAAGAAAAATTGATGGGTATATGATAAAATATTGTATTGTATCGTACAATCTGATATTGTATTGTTACAGTATATTATGATAAATATTGTAACATATGATACAATATGAAATTGTACATATAACAATACATTCATATCTTATGATACTATGTGTCACAGCATTCAATAGGCTATTTCACTATCATTAACTATGTTATTCATATAATATGAAAAAGTTTCATAAAGGTGATGCCTTGCCTTGGTGAGCTAGAGATGTAATCTTTGATTACCTATATTAAAATAAATCCCTGTCTGGATTATATATTCTTTCCTCTCGGTCCAATCTGGCTCATACTTTACCAACAGAGTGCCTTTGGTCAAAGGGTGTGAAGTGACCTTGAACAAAGTTTGTAGGCCAAGGTCATATTACACTACCTTCAAAAAATATGTCCAGATCATATATTCTCTCCTCTTAGAGATATCTGGTGCATACCTCACATAAACAGAGCTTTTAGGTTTGCATTGACCTTGAACCGTATTTCTAGGTCAGATGTGAAGGTCATAGCTGATATCTTTGAAATTCAGTTTTGGACCATAAATTCTTTCCCATCGTCTTAATCTTGCTCAGATTGAACCAAACAAATGCCTAAGGGGTTAGCAATGAGTTTGAATTAAAGTTCTATACCAACTGGAAAATTCCTAAGTCATAAGTCTGTGAAATGCTTTTTATCCTAATGTCCATTATTTAAGCGGGGCCCTATGAGATGGACACCATCTCAATGATTTCTAATTATTATGATAAAAAAAAAATTATGGAAATTTCATTTTAAGAAATGTTCAATATTGTGTTAATAGTGTTTAATTCAAATTTTAGAAAAAATCCATACTTAGTAATACTTTACAAATAGTTATCAGCTTTCTTTAACTAAAATCTAATGTTTTCATACTAGACTTTAAAACATTGCAATTCTTTTTACTTACCAGTAGTGGATGATATGGAATATTTAGACTGGCCCCCAGAAATTGATATGGGTGGTAAGTTGAGACCAAAATTTAAGGTGCAGTTTACATCCAGTAAACCCCAAAAATGAATGACAAATACAGATTTGAATTAGCTGAATATCCATATTTTTATATATATGTATAGCATTTAGCGATGTACTTGATGCAGCTAGCGGCATTAAGCCAAAAACACTTAATAGAATACATAGCCAAATATAATACGTTTACAAAATAAAAAATTGCAGGTTTTGCACTTTTGAAGCAGATTATTAAGATACTACAATAGTAATTTTCCCTCATATTGTAATATGTGATTAGTAATACATGTATGATTTTCTGCCTAATAAAGTTAGAAAACACTAAATTATAAGGTCTGGAATTTTAAAGGGGTCATCTTAAACTATCTAAATGTACCAAATTTTGCTCTTTATGTGAGGTATTACAAAAGTGGATTGGTACAAAGATTTAATTTTTAAAAAATCAACAACCCAAATGGTAGCATTAAATTTCTAAGGCATATACATTTTACTTTTTAGGTTATCTGAGTCACTCAGATGACCTTTTGCAATTGTTCTTCATCTGTCAACATTCATTTTATATTTTTTTTGGCGGGGGGGGGGGGGGGGAAGGGGGTGACAAATATAGCCATATTATGGTAAACATTTTTTTTCTTAGGCCACAAGTCACTCGGGTAACCTATTGCCTTAAGTATATGGTACTCAGGTGACCATCAAAGCCTAGGTCTGTTGGCCTCTTGTTCATTTTTGTCAATTCTTATGACCTACTCCTACAGATCTTCAGTTAATTAAAACACCATAAATGCACAGTGGTGATGTTCAAATACTAAACATAGGAAAATTTGTTTAAAAAATGTATTTTTTTAAAAATCCAAAATTGTTTTTATTGATAATTTATGTATTGTATTACTGTATACAGGATTATTTTCGCCCTGTATTATTTTTGCCCTTCTACAGGTCTTGAATTTGCCCATACACAGTTGTGCTTAAGAGGGATAACTTGAGACATTTGAATTCACCCAGTTTTGAATTCGCCCGCAGACAGCGAGGGTGAAAGGGGTGAAAATGAAACGAGGGTGAATGTTTCCCTGTATACAGTAATTTTCATAAATGGTATCAAAACAATTTGTATATACATGGCATGCACAAAAGCATGGCATTGCGCAACGAAAACCAAAGTAGGCCACCTTAGTTATAAATTTGTAAAGCTAAAATTACTTATTTAAAAGCAACTTGTCAGTGAGTAATATTTGATGTGAAACCATTTATTTAACTTATCATATGGGCATGCCATTAATTAATATAACTTTTTTCCTATGTAGATGGCATTCTAGAATCAAAAGAGAAGATCAACCCAAGGCCTGGTAATTTTTTATGCTATTATCAACATCAATGTATTTTGAATTCTGTTTTTGTTTAAAAAGGTGTGAAAACTAGAAGAAGGCTGCCACACTCTTTAAATATTTCTCATGTGTTTGATCCGTTAAGTTTTTTGGGTTTTTTTTTTGAAGAATGAAAATATTAACTTTTGTCCAATGTCTGATCATTTCATTGAAGCAGTATTATTTCATTATGATATTCAGCAGAATTACATTCTGCAATTTAGATTGTCAGAAATAACCTTTGCAAATTTAAATTCTGTATTCAACAGTGAAGTGGTCAAAGGAAGATACGGCAGATTTGAAATCTCATTATCGAAAATACGTATTTACCCAGAAAGACAAAAACACAGGAAATCTACCATGTAAGCTACTATTTGCTCTTATGAACTGTAAATTTAAGGTGATCACCTGAACTGTAAATTCAAGTGAGCCTTGTTGATTACATGTAGTTGTGGCTGTTGTCCTATTTTCTGTAGACTTTTCTTTTTTAAAAACCTTTAACCTTTCTCAAAATCCAAGGTCCCAATACCACAAACTGAGAATAGACTTAAGGACAACAGACCTAATTCATTTCTACAATAGTGATTTTCATGAAAATTTTATATGAGTTAGAGTTACTAAAGATATATTAAAATCAGCAACAAATAACATTAAAATTGAATTAGATTTTTAGTAAGGAACATTTCAAAAATTGCTTCTATTTCATCTTTTTTTCAATTGAACATAATGGGGAAAAGTGTTCTGGTGATAGAAAAAATAATGTATAAAAAAATTTGATCATTGACGTCATATAATTTCAATACCAGCAATATACAGACAATGTTTGTAGTTTTAGACAATAATTGGTTTGGAGCTCCTATTAGTCAGTTTTTTGTAACTCAATCAAAAATGGGTAAAATTTACAAAATTGATTGAGGAAATTCGGACTAACCTAAATTCAAAATTTAATGTTCAATTTTTTTTTTAAAAGATGTAATCAGTGAAGCTATCCTTAATTTACTGTTTTCCAACCTCCAAATTATTTAATTATTTGTAATAATTTCAAATATCGAAAACCTTGGTAAGGGTTGATAATTTGAGGGATTTTTCGAAAAACATTAAGAGGTCACTAGCACAAAAAGTAGGTCATTGACCTAGTTATCGGAAAGTGAAAATTAAGTACATGTATACAATAGCAGGGCTACAATGTACAATTGGTAGTTTTTCGTTCCTAATAGTAGAATTTTTTTCGCCCTTGAGTAAACATAATCCTTAAAAGTGAACTCGACTCATGAAAATAGATACACAATACTACTTATAGTTTTCTTATCCGATATCAGCAATTGTTACACCTGATTGCAAACCTGGAATTCATAGCCTACATGTAGTCAGCTCAAGTATATCTTTTTCAACATACACCATAGCATAGCATATCATTTAAATCTCATACCATAGCATTGTAATCTCATACCATAGCATACAATCTCATAGCATATCATTAGATTCTCATTCGTCATAGCATACCACACCATAGCAAACAACATAATTTCAACTCGGTTTTTCATGGGTTTTTTAAAAAAGAATAAATGTTTACATTGCAGATTAGTGGTTAAACTTCGGTTTTTTAATATTTTACTTCGAAATTTGTGGAACTTTTCTGTATGTGGAGGCGTTTTTGTTCAATTCTCATAGCATAGCATACCATATCATTTAGCCCTTCATTTCAATTTCTCATAGCATAGCATACAAATCTCATAGCATTGCATTGAAATCTCATATCATATTGTTGAAATCGCATACCATAACATAGCATAAAATTGTAAAAAAAAAAATATGCATGAAATGACTGTACAATCATGCAGTATTCCTTGCGTTGCCGGTGTTGTGTTGTTTTAATGGTATTTTTTTTGTTTGTAATGCGTTTAACTGTATTTTTTATGTTTCTTTCCTCATAAGATTTTGATATTTTTTGTAACCAAGAATCATTGCCTATGTAACTTGTAAATCCACATAGAAAAGGTCTCTGATGCAAATTGTTCCATACTGTAAATAACTCGAAGACTTATCTAGGGTTTGACAGAATAGAGATGAGAAAAGAGAAACATGATGAAAAATGCCTTTAATGAGTCATGTTCAGCTTTATTAAGCTTTGTGGATTTGGCTAGATTTCTATGTAGGTTATTATGATGCAGTGTGTAGGAAAAGTTATAATAAAGCTTTGAATTGAATAAGTTTGAAGAAATATTGGGAAATTGTCTTCTAAAGAATTTGAAATGGATGAAATAATTCTGATTAAATAGGCATTTGGTTAAGTTATAGCATAAACTTGTGAATGTACATTTATTATGATTAAGTTATGATGATACAATGTATTCAATATATTTTCTTAGTACAGCCATAAGTTAAAGTGGTACAGTGTATTAATGCTGATTTGCAGTATTTGATGGTACAGTTAGGTGTAAGTTTAATTGTTTGATAATGAATTAAGAAGTTATGATGAAACAAATCATTAATGATTTGAGATTAAATTGTATCCCATGAAATATTGAAGTAAAACTATAGTATTAAGAAATGATGATGTATTGAAGAAATTTAGATGTATTACACATTTGTTCTCAACTTTGCTCAATGAATTTATGATGTCACAATGTGTTAAATAAGTGAAAATATTGGATTTTAATGAAGATTGCATTACATATATATAGTGGATTAATACAATGATGATATTTCTGTTATGGTCACACAATTTTAAATAGTATTTTTAATTTAAAAATGCTAAGCATCATGTATAGTTTTAAACACAGTCTTGCTCAACTAGAAGTTTTGTTTGTGCAAAGCTTTGAACAGAGAGTTTCTTTTAGAGTTACAATAGCCTTTGTAACTGAAAGAAGGCATTATATTTCGCTGAATTTTAATTGTTGCTTTTGAGTGTAAACTGGTTATTCAAGGGAGAAATGAAAGACAATCGACTTTTTTATTTGGTCACATTGGCTACAATGGTTGTCCTAATCCCTAAACCTAAACTAACCCAAACCCTAAACCAACCCTTACTAACCCTTATCCTATCCCTAATTCTAGCTTTACCCTCCCCCTAAACCTAATGCTAACTAACTCTAACTTAACCATCACCCTAAGCCTGATCCTAACTAACCCTATCCCCAACCCTAACCCAAACCTAAACCTATTTTGTAAGCAATGTTACCAGTAACCACTGTGACCTTTCACAACTACATATGAGTTTGTATATCATTTATAATGAAGCTGTTACTGGTTACAAATGGAAAGTGGTAAAATGATTCACAGGGGTTTTTATTTACATCGGTTACATAAATTACAATGGTTATTGTAAACCCTAACCTTAAATTAACCCTTACCCTAACTATCCTCTATTTAACCCTCACCTAAACCCTAACTAACCCTATCCCTTATCCTTACCCCAAACCTAACCCTTTTTGGTAATCAATGTTACCAGTAACCACTGTAATCTGTCACAACTACATAAGAGTTTGTGAATCATTTATAATCACGTATTGTAAATGTTTGTTTCTGGCCAAATATGGTATATTGTGACTTGACTTCATGTAAGTTATTAGGTTATATGTTTTAAATAACAATTTAATATATTAAATGTTAAATTTCTCTGTTTTTCAAGAAATGAATAATGTATTTGAATAACAAAGACAGAAGTTTGAACAAAAGTAATAATTTTTGTTTTCTATAAAATTGATTGAATTTGTAATAAAAGAATTTGATAAAGCCCGAGTTTTGTTTGTCTGGTATTTTTTGTTTGATTTCACAATACTTGTACAAAAAGATGCAGATTATGAAAGTTGAATATCCATTTCCAGTGTTTTTAGTTCATAAGCTTGGAACTTTGATATTTTTGACACACCTAAGTAGGCATTGAAATATTTAATACCTTTGTGGTGTTGCTTTAATTTGTGACTCGCTTCTCTTGGTAAGATAATGCCCTATGCCTTTTTACTTTTTGACATGCTTTAAACGGCATCTAAACTTCTTTAATTTTTAAGATTATAAAATAAATAGTAAATATTATGATTCAACCACAAAGGGTTATATATGATAAGGGCCTAAAATGCCCTCTTAAATGAACGTCATCATTTGTATATAATTCTTTGTTTTCTTTGTACAGCTATACAAGTGAAGTTTTTTCATATTTTCGTTTTGATCCAAATACACACAATTTAGAAAATATGACATCAAGTTAATCTTTTCCCGCCATTTTCGCATTTTTAGCATAAGTGGTTGTTTTCAAACAGCTTTTCTTTCAGAAAAGAGCTGAGTGCATGCGTGAACAAAATATTTTGATCAAAGGTGTATCTATCCAACACTAATAAGCGACAATTTTTTTTTCTTGTCATCAAGGTGTCGCACTGTATTTCCCATTCGAAAAAAGACAAGAAAAATATCTCAAATTTTGAATGACTACAAAAATAGCGTCACTCCTGACGTCATATACTGTCAGTGAGTGCAAATTTAATCAAATAAATAGGTGAAAATTATATCTTATATTAACTCTTCTAAAAATTAGCATAACGATTTAATGTAGACTTTAAAAATGGAGAATTATGGGGGCCAAATTTGACTCTCTCATCATATATATTTCTTTAGAAATTAAAGAACTCTGAAAAGAAATAAAAAGAAACTATCACAATACTATATCACAAAAGTCAATTCTTCCTTTTTATGAAAGCAAAACTTGCAGTGCAGTTTAACTGAGGCCCAAAAAGGTGAAGAATTTTTTTATAGTAAGAATAGTACCTTGATGATATTAAATACATCATAACATGAATACCGAGCATTCAGCCGTGTGAAGAATGTTTCGCGGAACTACTCAACACAAGCTCATTATTTATCCGTTTATACAGGAATAGTAACATTGTAAATGAATTCAGTTAAAATTCCGGGTACCTTAAGTTGGGATATATCAATATTGATGTGGTCTACTTAAAGTTCCCATTATATATAAATATACTAATGTCCCCGTAAACTGTGCAACATGGTTTCTAAATTTTAAGGGGACACGAAAAATGTATATTTTTTTAAACACTGAGTTTTACGATTTTGTATAAAAAATTGGCTTTAGTTAGCTAAACAATTAATTTTCATCTAATTTATAAATTGTTATGGTTAACAGATAAAAATTTACGAAATGTCCCCATAAGGTTTCAAAAAATATATAGCCCCCCTATGGTTGAAAGCAGATATATATATATATATATATATATATATATATATATATATATATATATGCACTGCCTCTATTTACAATGTTTACTAAAAAGTCTTGTAGTGTAATGAGGATCGTACAATATTTGATAGCAAGATGATTTACTTAAATTTTAAATAAATAATCCTCAAGAAATTTAAAGATTAAAATTTCAACATGCTCATGAAGCCAAAAATTGGGGACATGTATAGACGCCCTCCCCATTCCTCCTGTATCTGAATGGGTGAAAATAGATTGAAATCCAACCAAAGGTCAGAATTATAATCTCTTTGAGAGACTAATTGGTTTTTTTTCTTTTGGTTTAATTTCTGTTTGTTCGAGAAGATCAATAGCGACCGACTAATGTGTATAATACACAGTGCAGACGCGGGGTTGTTCGGTCGCACTCGCTGACTGAATAAACAAAGTCTGACTCCGTCGACATCAAAGATAAAACAAAGCCTGACGGAATAAACTAATAAACATAAAAAGGTTTCATACACGGCAATTATAAGATGTCTTTCTATGGCCTTCACACAGGACGAAAAAATTATAAAAATATAATTTTTGCTATTTTTGAATTTCTTCAGCCATTTTATAAATCAACTACCCAGCAATTAGGAAAACCGGCGGAAATTGTTGCTATTTTTTTATTTAAAAAAACAACAAACCAAAACACTCACTATATTTAAGTGTTTCATCAGATTATTCCATATTGATACATGCATTTAACAAAGTGATGAAATCCGTTATACATAATTATTCACTTGCTTAGAATGTATTTGATTTTGCTCCGTATAAAAAGTAAAATTTATTAAAATGATACCCTAAATAATGGTATTTTCTGCAATAGATCAATGCAGGAGATCTAACTGTTACTAACATGATATCGGTAAGAGCGATCTCTGGTGTTCATAAAACGAAAGGGAATGGGGTATTATTTTCCATTTATATTCCCTGTTATCTATTACCGGGTATATTGAAAACTAAAATGTCATGTCCTTATTTTGTGATATAAAGGAAATTCTCATTAAGTTAAAAAAATAGTTTGCATATTTATTAATATACAGTTATACTTGGAACAAATATATCATTTTGTGAACACCTTTTATTCTGATATCAATTGCAAAACTTCTATAATATGTGAGATTCTATTATATGGCAATAAGTAGTGCTTAAACGTCATTAGGCCTTCCTGGACAAATGACCGATATAATCTATTTTCCGCCCAATCAATGCTTTGATGTTCCCGCGCATTATTCTGACTGAATGGTCACTGAAATGACCTGCCATTCAGTCCACTGAAATGTCACTGAATGGTACTTTTCAGTTTTAACTGAAAGGTACTTTTCAGTTTTAACTGAAAGGTCTCGTTTCTTCGTGTGTCAATTCGACATTTAGATATATCGATGACGGTTTATCTATCAACAATGATCATTTTCATTCTGATGTCGATCCGATATATCCCAGTGAACTTGAAATAAAAGACGCTACAGCGTCTTCTACATCTGCTTCGTACTTAGTTGTTTTATTGAAAGTAGATGCTGACGGTAAATTAACAACTTAACAGGATGATTTCAATTTCTCCATCGTTAACTTTCCTTCTCTATGCAGCAATATTCCATCATCACCTGAGTATGGTACAGTATTCCATCATCACCTGCATATGGTGGTTATATCTCTCAACTGATTCGATACAAAAGAACTTGTTCTGCATATGACCAGGTTTTAAGTCGAAGCAGGCTACTGACAATCAAGTTGATGTTACAGGGGTTTCTGCAGTCAGCATTTCGTAAATTATGTGGCTGTTATAACGACCTAGTTTGTCAGTACAACCTTTCATTAGGTGCAATGCTATATGACGTATTTCATACCCGTTCTTGGCACACTTGGCGGGTATGATCGGTTGACAGGGTATGCTTACTCCTCCTAGGCCCCTGATCCAACCTCTAGTTTGTCCAGGGTCAGTGTCTACCTATCTCTCTGATTTGTATTTTTTCTAGAGATTACGAGATCGAGAACTGTTCGTTATCTTATTGAAATAAAATGCTTGTATTTCGTTATATGTGTTTACGACTTACGTTTCATGCTTGAAGTTTGTTGACTGTCCTTTCTATTTTGATTCCTGCATGGATATTCCTGGTTGTATGCGTCTAGGAGGATTTTGTTTTTTTCGATGGATCAATGGAATAAATATTGAAATTACTGGATCAGAGAGAATTTGGGGTTGATGATGATAAAAGCAAAACTTTAGAGCTATTTGGGAATCGAAGTTTTGAGTATAAACTCGTTTCATTCCTTGTGTTTTTATTAGGGCTGGTATGTTGCAGACCCCTACTATCATTCTTACTATCAAAATTACCGGTTACTGTACTCATACTGATGAGGTGCACATGCGCTCCGAACGTCTCGATATCCCTGATATGGATAATAACCCCGTGGGGATCCGGGTTGTTAGAATAGATCCTCGGTACCCCTTGCTTGTCGTAAGAGGCGACTAAATGGCGGTCCTTCAGATGAGACCGCAAAAAACCGAGGTCCCGTGTCACAGTAGGTGTGGCACATTAAAGATCCCTCCCTGCTCGAAGGCCATAAGCGCCGAGCATAGGCCTAAATTTGTAGCCCTTCACCGGCAATGGTTACGTCTCTATATGAGTGAAAGATTCTCGAGCGGGACGTTAAACAAAATTTAATCAATCAATGGCTAATAGAGAACTTGTAACTTTTATAGATACGTCCGGAGAGGTACACATATTGAATATGTGATGGTGCATGGATGATACTACAACACTATTCTTCCTGTACAGTTGATAACATATAATGTACAATGTTTTTCTTTATACAAACTACTGTAAAACTTGATTATTTTGTGTCTATGGTCATATTTTCTGACTTGTCACCAGAGCTCTGAGCCCTTGTCGTGTGACTTGCTCTCCTTCTGTGATACACGCGTCTGACACACGTCATCAGGGAGGAGTAGATCTCCTTTCTGAGGATGATGTATATCCAGGGATCCACCACGGAGTTAGTGATGCTCAGTCTGACAAACAGGAGCTCCGTCTTACCCGCCATTTCCGGAAGTGCCAAGTTGGCATGCTGCAGAATGTTCACCTGAATAGAGACAGTATTTTGTAAACTGGAGCAAAACTTTGTGTTAATACATGTATTGTGATTGTAGCCTTCATCATGAAAACACATAACCGTTTCAAATATATTGATGATCAGACATCTCGGCAAATTAAAGATTTCGTGAACTCTCCAATATGAATATGTGTTTTATATTCTGATAGTGGCACTGCATTAGTTACATTCTTTTTCACTGTAAAAAATGTTCACTCGACGTTTTACTTCCATTAACTTTTGAAGTTTGTTTTGAGAAATTAAAAATGCGATTTCGTCTTGTTTGTCCTCAATTTACAACACTAAGAAGTTGTAAATTCACAAACAAGGATTACTTGATGCAATGATAAAATTGAAGATGACGAAAAACATGACCAAATATAACGATATTGAGTGTCAGTTTCACAATTCCAGTAAAGAACACAAAATTAAGAGTAGGACAAACAAGGACCCCTGGGCAATCCAGAGGTGGGATTAGGTGCCTACGTTATGTTACTTTGTTTGACGTCCCGTTGAGAATTTTATCACTCATATTGAGATATCAGCTGTATGTGAAGTACAACAAAGACATATGCTTTGCTTTCAGGGCGTGGCGGTGAGGGTTCGTTAACGTCCCAACGCCTACCATGACACGAGACCTCCGTTTTTAAGGTCGTACCTGAAAGACCCGTGATTCTCACTTCTAAATGCCGAGCGTTTGGCGAAGGAGCAATCACTACCTATGTTTAGGTCTTAGGTTTGACGTGGCCATGCCACGAGGTGGGCTGGAACACACGACCTCCAGGTTACAAAGCGAATGTTCTACTATTGAACTAATGTGACGGTGTGCAGGAGGAGTAAGCATATCCTGTTGACCTGTCACACGTGATATGAGCCTTGTATCTTTTTCAGGCATATGGAGTTATCTGTAGTCAACAGCCTAACAATTGGTATGAAACACTTCGGACAGCATTCGACCTAACTATGGAAAGTTGGCATTCATTAACTTTAAAGCGGAAGTGAAAAGAATCCAGGTGTATTAAAAATATCTGACGTTACCATTAATGGGAACCAACAGGAAGTAAATAGAGCCACGACTATCATAAGAAAAATGATGACGTGCACATCCTTCCACCCGCTCCATGTGGTCTCCGCTTTATATCTCTTGTAGATGAAGTAGCCAATAACGGCAATGTTGAAGGCCCATGTTGCCAGAACAACTATTACACCGATAGTGGCATAAATAATAGCGTCAATTCTGTTCAATTCTATCGTTGTTTCAATAAAGTTCAGAAAACACCATGTTCCGGGATAAAATTTTCGGCTTGAACCAAGTCCAAACAAAGGTAAACTGCTGATGAGTGCCGAAAGTCCCCATATCACTGCCAGCACAATGTTGGTTCGAATCTCTTTGTGTGGTTTGTTGTAATGAAAAGGATAGAAAGTTGCGAAGAATCTATCAAACGACATACCACAAACAATCATGGCGGACGACATGAGGGTAAACATGTACATGAACATTTGATAATCACACAAAACTGGCGACAATTCTTTTTTCAACTCTGAGGCGTACATAGACAGAGACACGGGGACTGATAGAAGCATACCACCACCATCAGTGATCGCTAGTCCACAGACAAACCTATAAAATGGCCTCCAAGTGTGTGTTTTGGCTGTGAGTAATAACACTACCAGGGCAAAGATATTCCCACCAACTCCAAAAACGAACAGTAAATAAGCTGGCACCGCGTTACTGGCAGCAGCATTCTCGGGGGGTGTTGATACGGAGTACGTAGTTCCACCTGTTAATGTGTCTAAGGTCGACATGGTTCAAGTATTAGTTATCAACACTCAGATTTAATGTGGTCAAAAACAGCATTACAATATCCTTATATATCGTGACGATATGTGCATTTTAACATTAAGGAAGATACAGTTAACGGATTCAGTTTTATTTCTTCTTCCGTGTTTAACAATGTCTGTTATATTGATGCTTTTATAAAAGGAAACAAATCACCTGAATTGCGCTTGATTTAATTGTAGTATAAAGATGAAGTCATGCGTATCAATACATACGTGTGGTGCACATGCATATTGAACCAACCTTCACTGTTTGCGCTTTGTGTTTGGATAATTGATTGATCCGCAGCTGAAATAAGAGTTCACTTTATATGCTTTTATATCGAATTTAACTTTCTAGACTAAAGACTGATGTACAGTTATAGGCAAGGTATCACTCTCAAGAAATGCAGGTAAAGGACACTAGAAATGGGAACGTTTCAAAACGTGTTCACGGTCCCTCCTCAGTTCAAATATTCTACGAAGATTTTAACGTGTTACAAGTCATGAATTCTCCCGAAATTCATTACTTAGCGCATAAGGCTGCGACACACACACACACACACACACACACACACACACACACACACACACACACACACACTCTCTCTCTCTCTCTCTCTCTCTCTCTCTCTCTCTCTCTCTCTCCAAATCTATGTCTCTTTCTATCATCTTGACCACATTGCAGATTCTCCATCGCGCTCTCCTTCTGTCGATTCCACTGTTTCCCCCCAGATTGTCTTCAGTCTCTCTCATGCCCTTTCCCAAATGCATACATTATTCTATATGTCATCCTGCTTTCAGTTAAAAACCCAAACAACTTTATTGCCACTGAAAGTTTGGGAAGCTTACTGTTCTTAGCACATGACCTGAAAATAAATATACACACTGAAAAATATATATTGCAAGACCAGTTTTTTTCTCTTAGCCTACATGCAAGTTCGATATTAAACAGTAAGCCAGGTGTGTTGGTTACATTCTAAATGAGGGTGGATAGAGATGTCGGTCAATTATTGTGTTTTTAGAAATAGAAATTTTCAAAATAGACTTATTTTCATGTATATCCATTGTATTACAACAATTCTACTGGTACCATATCTAATTGAACTAATCTCAAGAGAGAGAGGTACTCCATTTTTACAGTTGTATTTTGCTGCCAAAATGGCCATTTATAAATGATTTTTACGTGATGGAGGAAGTCCCATTATCTATTGTTTTCAACTTAAAAATGATTTATCTGCATGTCGCGCATCCTGTAACTCTGAACAAATCATTTAAGATTGTTATAATACATTTTCCCTTGTTAAAATAGCTGTCAATATGATTATTTAAACTGTTTAGTGAAAAGTAGTTGAAATCCAAATTGTTTGTAACTATTTTCCCCCAATTCCGTAGAAGTGTTTATCACGATATCGTACATGTTCTACGCAAACGTACTCAGCAATACCATCACTTATTTATATGTCTTTACATTTAGATAGTAAAAGATTGAAATTGTGCTCGAATGATAATGAACTTCCTTATAACTTTTCGTGACGTCATTGCAAAATACCTGTACAGTAGTTATGGGCGGTCTTCTCGTTTCTGTATCACGCCTCTTTAATGAAATAGTAAATATAACAAACATTCTGTTCTAAGTCGATCAGTCTCAATCGAATATAAATCATTTACATGTATATCCTCGTTCAAAAATCAAAGCAAAATGGGTAGCAGCTCCCAGACCTGCACATTACTCAACATTTAAGAAAGTACTTTCTCAGCATTTACCAAAAATATACACTGTAACAATACAAACCTAATGGAGGATGCGGGGGGTTTGGCGTGTTGTGACTGATGCGGGGGGGGGGGGGGGGGGTGGGTTGGCGTGTTGTGACTGATGCGGGGGGCTTGGCGTGTTGTGACTGAGGCGTGGGGTTTGGAGTGTTGTGACTGATGCGGGGGGTTTGGAGTGTTTTGACTGATGCGGGGGGTTTGGCGTGTTGTGACTGATGCGGGGGGTTTGGAGTGTTGTGACTGATGCGGGGGGTTTGGAGTGTTGTGACTGATGCGAGGGGTTTGGCGTGTTGTGCCTGATGCGGGGGGTTTGGAGTGTTGTGACTGATGCGGGGGGTTTGGAGTGTTGTGACTGAATTGCACGCAGTCTAGAGTTCACATGACAGAATGCAAAAAACACACTACATGGAACTGTGAAGATAAGGAACAGTGATCAATCTCATAACTCCTGTAAGGAGCTGGGCAATATACCAGAGGTGGGATCAGGTGCCTAGGAGGGGTAAGCATCCCCTGTAGACCGGTCACACCCGTAGTGAGGCCTATAACATGATCAGATAATCGTCTACTGACAATAAATTGAAGTTACAACTGTACAGGGGTTCAACAGTATAAAAGTGAACAACGTATATATGGTATGGTCGTATTAATGATCTTGTCAGTAAATACAACTTCTTGTTAGGTCGAATATTGTGTGACGTGATTCATACAATTGTTGGGTCGATCTGTTCATACCGATTTACAGTGCGGATTACTCCGTCTACCTGATCAAGATAGTTGTTTGTTTTACGTCCGTTGAGAATTGTTCACTGATAATAATTTAGAAAAATAATGATTTGATATAATTTGTCTCACATCATCCTGATGAATGTGGAACTGATGTAAATGAAATGATTGACATGTGGATATACATAGGAATGGAAATGTACTAAAATACATGGATGAAATGAAACCTAAAGCAATTCAAAGTATACAACATTTGATGATTTCTGCGAATGATCCATTAAATGTGGCAGTGCTTAACACCAAAGTTAGAATTTGTTTCCATTTTAACAATGCACGAGTTAATTGGACTAACCAGATACACATTAAACATACCGGCCACCATATAGGGACACATTCAAAGATGTAGGCTGTTTTTAGTTATGGATAAAACAGGGTTTACATGTATTTTCCCCAAGGTCGTTAATCATTTTGAATTATTGAGTACCATTGACACAGAATGATAATGGGGGCCTTTCTTCCTCCTAAGCGTGATTTGCGAAGTGATCTGGGGGATTTTCTTAACTTCCTCAACAGACGTTGAAATTAGTTCATCGGGATAGTTTTGTTAAATAAGAATTTGTTTCTTTCTTCCCGTTTGTATTAAGTCAAGTGTATCTATTTTGTTAACAATAACAACACGACTTCCTGTTAAATTATGGAGAATGTTACATGAATACGTATATCTGAGTGAGAGACTGAGATAACGAACAATACTCATTCTCGTGATTCCTGTAGAAAATACAAATCAAAGAGATGGGGAAAAACGGACCCCTGGACATACTGGATGTCGCTTCCACCCATAAACCTGCTTTTTGTTTGTTTGTCTGTTTTACGTCCCGTCGAAAATTTTTCACTGATATTAAGACGTCACCACCTGGTGAAGTACCACAAATTTAGAACTATGCTTAGCGCTCAGGGCCGTAGCAGTGACGGTTCTTTAACGTGCCAACGCCTACCGTAACACGGCACCTCCGTTTTTAAGGTCATATCCAAAAGACCCGTGATTCTCACTTCTAAATGCCGAGCGTTTGGCGAAGGAACAATCACTACCTATTTTTTACGTCTAAGGTTTGACGCGGCAATGGCACGAGCGGGCTCAAACTCACGACCTCCCAGTTAGGAAGTGAACGCTCTAACCACTGAGCTACAACGACCGGTTGTAAACTTGCAAAATGGAAAATATCAAATCCGTTTTGTCCACAATCATCTAAATGTTCACTTTGGGAAATTTACCTGTATTCCGGAGTGTTAGTGCACTGTGGACACGCGCACGAGCCCGAAACCGATTGTTTGTTTCCCAAATACAAATTTCCTCTTTACACCATGAAAAAAAGCATTGTGTTATACAAGAATTTTAACATTTTAACTCATTCTTCAAAATTATTGCATTTGGATGGTCCCTTAATCAAGATATCATTTCATCAGTTAGATTCTTCATTGAATATACTTGTCACAATGCTGATCCTATGCATTAATGTTTAATGTTTCTTTAAGAAATATGCCAACCATCATTATTGATGCCATTAAGACGTTAAGAGCATAATATTGAATTTCATTGCAAACAACAATAACATTTGTATGACTGTAATCAAGGTGCATGTCTCAACAATATTTGTTTTTAATTATTTTGTTTCTATAGTTATATTTTCTGACTTGTCACCAGAGCTCTTAGCCCTTGTCGTGTGACTTGCTCTCCTTCTGTGATACACGCGTCTGACACACGTCATCAGGGAGGAGTAGATCTCCTTTCTGAGGATGATGTATATCCAGGGATCCACCACGGAGTTAGTGATGCTCAGTCTGACAAACAGGAGCTCCGTCTTACCCGCCATTTCCGGAAGTGCCAAGTTGGCATGCTGCAGAATGTTGACCTTGTAGAACATGAAATATTTTGTAAACATCAGAGAAAAATATTTAAATCGGTAATGAATAATTTTGTCGTATTTTTTCAGAAAAGATATAGAACCTTATTAGCTATTATATGAATGCTTATTTTGTACAAATTCTACCTCTGTAGCACACGTTTATTCCTTGTCGATTTATTCAATGTTTTTTCACCATATATGTATTCCTTTTCTCACACTACCATGAATAATTATTTTAGTGATTAACAGATATTGATGGAATATTCATTTTAAGGACAACAACACATAAAGAAGATTTAATACATCCAATATCATACTGTATATGTATATTAATTTTTATAAATTTATTTTGTTCCAATCATCTGTAAGTTCTGTAAGGTCTCCATGAAATGACATTTTTTTTTTTTTAAATTAATCACATGCAAATTAGGAGCATAACAAGGTAGAAAAAAAATGAATGCTTTGGAGTCCGTTGTAAAATAAGACTATGTAATTGAAATGTAATTGAAATTACTTGACATTTTTCAATGTAGTCAATTAAATCATAATTACTTGTGACTGAAAAAAAAATGCTCAATTACATGTAAGTTTGTAATGAATTACATTCCAATAGAAATACACTTTTCAGTCACCTCATCCCTATCCTCCAGTGTGAAAGTTCAATCTGATTAAAACTCAGAACTTTTCATTGCACTAGTGTAGCGATCTACGTGAGCGGATCAAAGGTTCTAATTTTAATTAGATTGTGTGCAAGTTGAAACTAAGATTGTGTTGTATATTAATATATCCATTCATTAATGCTAATTTTAGAATGCAGTTTTGGACAAACACAACGTTAGTGTTACTGTATACTGGGGAGATAAAGATTTGGTAAAATCCTACTTGTCTACTATCTCCAGATCTGTTCTCTATGTTTTGTGGAAGTAAAAGTATGTTACAAGTACACGTATCAACAGTTCGCCACGAGTTACGTCCCTTTGTGGGGTCAGCTTAAAGGTCAATCGATGAAAAATAATGTTTTTCTTCTTTACCCTACCAAATATAAGAGGTTACTGCGGTGAATTATAGCCAAATATTACGTTTTTATACAGGTTTATGGATTGCCCTGCCTGGGACATTATTGTAGTGGACCTGCAATTGATGGAAATGTATCAAATGTCAGAACTACAGATCAGAAAGTTACAAAGACCAACGTAGGGAAATACGACTTTTCATCCGAAAAAATGTCAGACAAGGGACGTAACTCGCAGGAAGTGTTGATGCGTGTATTGTCATTTATGTAAAACAGAATATTGAAAACTGCGACAAGATGTTTTCATTATGATGTCATAATTCCGGTTTTCCAACATTTTGATAAACTTGAAAATAACAGCTGGGATGCATCGGTATTATTGCAAAGAATATACTTTATGTATGAATGGGGGGGGGGGGCTCTTTTCATATATACTCCTTTACTTGGCATTACCATTAACGGGAACCAGCAAGAAGTGAATAAAACGCCCACTGTCAGTAGGAAAATGATGACGTGTACGTCCTTCCATCCGCTCCACGTGGATTCCCCTGTATATCTCTTGTAGACGAAGTAGCCCATGACGGCAATGTTGAAGGCCCACGTTGCAAGGACAATTATCACACCGATAGTGGCATAAATGATTGCGTTAATTCTGTTCAATTCTATTGTTGTTTCAATGAAGTTCAGAAAACACCATGACCCTGGAAAATATTTCCGACTGGAACCAAGTCCAAACAGAGGTAAACTACTGATGAGTGCCGAAAGTCCCCATATTATTGCCAACACAATGTTGGTTCGAATTTCCTTGTGTGGTCTGTTGTAATGTAAAGGATAAAATGTCGCGAAGAACCGGTCAAATGACATACCACAGACTATCATAGCGGACGACATCAGCGTAAACATCAACATAAACATTTCATAGTCACACAAAGTTGGCGACAATTCCCTCTTAAACTCAGAGGCGTATATAGAGAGAGACACTGGAATGGATGCAAGTACACCACCTCCATCAGTGATCGCGAGTCCACAAACAAACCTGTAAAATGGCCTCCAATTGTGAGTTTTGGCTGTCAGCAATAGAACTACCAGGGCAATGATATTCCCACTAACTCCAAAGAGGAACAGTAAATATACAGGTGCCGCATTGTGCACTACAGGTTCCGTTGTATTTATCGTTGTACTGTAGGTAGTTCCATTAACCGAAGCGCCAGAGTTCAACATGGCGAGGACGCAGCCGTCGTATTATTACTTGTGATTAATATTACATGACAATAATCAAATAACAATACTATTACATGATCGCACAACAATACCCATAGCAACAATGAACAGTTTATTCTTCCGTATTTAGGAATTCTAACCGGGTCACGTGACATGGACAGTTTGCTTTCAAGATAAACACACTCAAATTTTTTTTTTTTTTTTTTTTTTTAAAGGCAAACACTTTACAGTAATGGTATTTGCAGGTGGTATTATTAGATGAGGAAGTCGTAAATGTGAAAGATTACTGTCACAGGGTAGGGGGTATTTCTTCTGTATCGGACTCGTCTTTCTGGACGAAAGAAATTTTTGATGAAGTCAGACACGTGACTTATGATATAACAAGTCACTCTAATTATTATATTGATTACACAGTTTGCTAATTATCGTAAATAGATTCTACCACGACAACTAAGAAAGTTTAGAAAGCTGACAAACAGCGAAACAAAACACGGAAGCATCATAGACAGAGTTTTTAGCCACGGATCCACATATTTTGGTATATTGTTTATTTCGAGAACTTTTATAATAATAATGATAATAATGATAATCTAAATTTGATAATAATTGAAAATAAACAGCAACATTTTCCCCTTTAAAATCGTTATTTTTTTTTTAATTGTTTCTTTTTTTTTTTACCCAACCTGGCTTTCTGACTTCGGAAGTCACTTGGTACACTTTTGATTCTTTAAATTGGTATATCAAGTGATTGTATAGTAGAGAAATTATTTTTTTCCCCATTAGGTTTGGATAATGGCGAACAAAACAGCAAATATAAGCACATAAAAATTGTAGCAAATATTTAACGAATTTGACAAAAATTACCAAAGAAAATAATTCTAAGTGATAGAATATCATTTGTTCCGAAAATGGAACAAACTAAAAAAATAATATTTTAACATCAATAAATTCAATTTAGTTTGATTTCAGATGATTGGAATGCACAAGCTGCGTTTCTTTCATTGACGCTTCCTATGTGAGGTCGCATGCGTGCACGGATACATTTGTACATTGTCACAGGGTTTTCAATGAACTCAAGAGTTGATCAAAATTTAATGAAATAGAAATTGGGATTTTGTATAGTGCATAATAATGACAACATTTCATGTTCATTTGTACGGGGAAGAGGCTGTTGTTAGTGTCCTGTATCATTCTCCCCTGAGCTCAATTTTCCCACGGAGTCCAAACTTGAATCAAGGTATGGGTACATATTTTCTCGAGAGCCTCGTGGAGAGGAGTGGTCGAAGTGTTTTCTTCCTTGCTGTTTTCGGGATATTCACAATAGATATCTCGATTTCCAGTCCTTGGTTGGTGTTTTCTAATTGCGTTTTATTTCCACGTCCAGTTTCCCCAGGAAACGGCCACATTCACCGAGTCTGCCAGACTGGAAAATCGTCGCTTTGACGAACAAATAGTGACATGACTTATTCAGAATAAGGCAAGAACATTTTTCTATGGGGACAATTTTAATGTTTTATAGTTATCCAGTTGAAACCATAATAATGAAACGCCATCTTCGAAACAAATAATACTTTATCACTTAGAATTATTTTGTTTCATTTGACACTATTTGCTTCGTTTTTTTTTTTGTTTGGTACAATTTTTATGTGCTTATCGTTTGCTGTTTTTGGCCGGCATTATCGAAATCTCATGAAAAAATGAAAGTACTGAAAGTACCTATGGGAGTTGAACATTCAGTACGCAATGTAAATTACTATTTGAACATAGAAATGTTTTCACGTGATAAGCAATTTTTCTATACTTAACAGTTTTTTTTGGTATTTTGATGTTGATGACAATATCTCTATTCAGGAGAAGCCTTATGCATTGTCTCTCTTGTCAGTTTGTTAATGAAACACTGTCATTTGTTTACATATATTTATGGAGTTCAAAGAAACTGATCTGTGATCAATATTATTATAACAGTAATCCTCAATATATTTCCTGTTGCAATACATGTATTTCTTTTCCAAGACTTTGCAAAAGTAGTGTTTCTAAGTATGATCAGGTTTTGAATTGATGCTGGCTGACAAAGAAGTTGATGTTGCAGGGTTGTCAACAGCATTGTTTAAAGTCAGCATTTCGTAAATTCTATGGTCGTTATAACGATCTAGTTTGCCAATACAACCTGTCATTGGGTCAAATGCTGTCTGATGTGTTTCAGACCATTTGTTAGGCCACGCTTCTGATTACGGATTACCTCATTTACCTGATCACAATACAGGGCTCATGACAGGTGTGACCGGTCGACAGGGGATGCTTATTCCCCCAAGCACCTGATCCCACCTCTTGTATATCCTGGGGCCCAGCTCTCTATTTGTATTCCTTATAGAGTTATGAGATTGATCACTGTTTGTTATCGTTACCTTTTCATTATTTTAATATATATTGCCCAACATCAGGACTACAGATACATGGACAATTTTGTTTTCAAAGTGCGGTTTTATCTCAGCATGTTTTCTTTCTTGAAAACATAAAGAGCAGAATTACAAATGAATTGTTTTAATAGCTCTGATTATATTAACACATATGTCTACATAATTAGTAGCATTAGAGGGGAAAACGCCTGATTAACGTTTGAGCGACGTCTTTAAAGGATAAAACTTCGGAACGAGCCAAAAGTATGATGAAAACATCACTAATGAATGTGATCAGAACTAAAAAAATTTCTTCGTTGTTAATTTCTTTCCCTATCATTAGAATGACCAACTAAACATATATGAGGTGTGCCATTTTAGTACTTTTACCCAGTAATTAATTTGTCTATCAACCTTTGCATCTATTTACACAGATCGGACCATTAGAGATATAGAGTGTGTTTTTATATTATATATCAGAATTCATTTACGAAAAAAAAAAACATGATTGGATGAGAGAATTTTTTTAACTAAATAATATTAGTGACTGATGTTGAAATGCACATGTACATGTAAATATCTGAAATTGAAACAAAGAAAAAAACTATTGGACATACAGAATGAAAGATTATAATAACATGTAAATTTAAACTTTTTCTGGCCCAGTAGTTATTGAGAAGAAGATTAATTACATGTAAATGATCCCACCCTATTTTCTGTGCTTATCTCCCCTATGTGGGCCACTTCAACAAACTTAATCCCCTGCACCCACGAATGATTTGTACCAAGTTTGATTAAAATTGGCTCGATGTTTCTTGGAAAGACTGCTAAAATTTTTCTCTGTAATTCACTATTATCCCTATTGGAGAAGGGTGTTGTCCTTCATTTACACGGATGTCAATTCCCCTTACCCAAGGATGATTTTTTACAGACATATGGACAGACATATGGGCAGACAGGCAGACGACGGGTGATAAGAAAAGCTGACTTGAGCTTTCAGCTCAAGTGAGGTAAAATACAGAAGCCTCACTGTTTTAGTAACATACATTATAAGGGCCTTATGTGTCTTACAGCAATGGTGACCAATCCTTGCAAAATATTCCGAGGGGCCTCCGTGGCCGAGTGGTTACAGGATCGCGCTCAAAGTCACAAGGCCTTTCACCTCTAGTCGACGCGGGTTCGAGTCTCGCTCGCGCTGATAAATGTGAGAAAGTTTGTCAGTTTACTTTCGGAAGGTCGGTGGTATCTTCCCGAGTACATTGTATCTGGGTTCTCTCCTCCACCAATACCACCAATAAAAACTGGACGCCAGCAGATAACTAAAAAATTGTTGAGTGTGGAGGAAAAAAAAACCCCAATCAATCAATCAATCAATCAAAATATTCCGGTTTGATCACATGGCTACTGACAAAGATGTTGATGTAACAGGGGTTTATACAATCTCGTGTAGAGTCAGCATTTCGCAAATTTTATGGTCGTTATAACGACCGCAGGAACATTTCCCTGTCTCTCACAGCAGAAGAGGAGGGCTCCCCTACAACCTGATCCATCTTGGGACACATACGTTTATATGGAGCAGGTACAGTTGTTTTAACATTTGTATCTGCGCGTCCTAATCATAAGGTAGAAATCCCTGGGTATTCCATGCCCCCTTAAACCTTTCAGGCTTCAATACTGTGTATTCCCTTATGAACAGGCGGATCCAGGAATTTTGAAAAGGGGGATTCTACCATTACCCTCAAAATGCATTATTTTTACATTAGTGGAATCCCCCCTCTGCTTCCGCCAATACAATGTTCTTGTGCATGGGGGTGGGGATTAAAGTTAACTCGCCTACATCAGCGCAGCATAAGTAGTCGTTAGATTTATTAGATCCCCCCCCCTCTCTCTCTCTCTCTCTTCGTGATCTCACAGAAGCATGTTGTTCTTGAATTTCTCAGGCTTGTGTCGTGTTTGTATTTATATAGGTTAAAAGTTGTTTAAAGGAAGTTTTTCAATTTACAATTACACTCTGAACACAGTTAAACACTTTCTAGTGCTTATCATTTTGTTTTCTACATAATATATTTTTTATCAAGTCATCTTTATGTAAACAAAAACATGACTCGAGCCTTAATTATTTACATAACAAAGAATTGCGAGTACTGTATTTCACTTGTAAATTTCTGAACATCTGACATTCAAATATTTGGTGACCATTGCAATACCTTAGTTAAACATTGAAAATGGGGAAGTAAAATTTGAAAATTTTCAGGTGATGTCGGGTCAATGACCCTTTAATCGTGTTTACACACAGGGTAAGAGGTTTATTGCAGATCTGTGAAAAATAAGACCGTCCCGATCTCTGACTTCATCGTAGAAAACGATGTGGATATGATGGCTATCACAGAAACTTGGCTTGGAACCGATACAGATCAAATAGTGTTGCAAGAACTAACACCAGAAGGCTACAAAGTGTATCACAAACCCAGACGAGATCGTAAAGGAGGAGGTGTAGCCATCATAGCTAGACTAAATTTGAAAATAATTGGTGAAAAGCAATCTTGTGAGAATGTTCAATTTGAGCACATCGGATGTGTCGTGTACTCGCAGAATTATAATTTCAGATTGTCTGTAGTATATAGACCTCCGTCATCAAGCGTGTCCAGTTTCATTGAAGAGTTTACTCAATACTTATCAACATTAATTGTAACATCAGGAGAACTTCTCATCACAGACGATTTCAACATCCATGTTGACAATTTGAACAATGCGGACACACAGAAGTTTCTAAACTCTCTTGATGAGTTTGGTTTAAAACATGTTGCTGACCCAACCCACATCAAGGGTCATATACTTGATCTGCTTATTACAAGGGAGCCTAACAAAATCCTATTGTCCAAGCCGGAAGTGAAAGATCCTATACTGTGTGATCTTAGAGGGAATATATCCGGAGATCACAAGGGCATATCTACTGTCTTGAATGTCTCAAAACCGGAGAGACCAAAGAAACTAGTGAATTTCCGTCAATTTTCCAAAGTTATTACCGAGGATCTAAGTTCTGACCTCACAAAATCGCTTAGTTTCTTGAAATCAGATGACATGCCGCTTGAAGAAGATGTGGAAAACTACAATTCCATCGTGAGCGAAGTTGTCAATCTACATGCGCCTCTGTTAAGTAAAGAAATTACGTTAAGACCGAATAAAAAATGGTACTCCCCAGACCTACGTAATGCAAAGCGTGAGAAAAGAAAGGCTGAAAGGGTCTGGAGACGCACAAATCTAACAGTGCATTATTTAATTTTCAACGAAAAGTGCTCAACAAGCACGAAACTGCTCTTTGAAAGCAAGCAAGACTACTTTTTGTCCAAAGTAATGTCTTGAGGTAAAAATCAAGGACAGTTTTTCAAAATTGCAAATTCATTGCTTGGAGATTCCGGTGTTCCAACTCTTCCAGATTGCTCATCTGATCTGGAATTGGTGAATGATTTTGGATCATATTTCAGCAATGAGATCAATAACATACGGACAAGGCTGGTCAGTGAGAGTGGTGGCAACAAAACGGATGTCATGACATTTGATAAACCGTTTGAAGGTCAACCCCTGGCAAATTTCGATCGTACCTCTTGTGAGGAAGTTCTGAAAATTTTATTAAATTCGTCATTTAAAACATGTTGCTTAGACCCGTTACCAACCAATCTACTCAAAGAATGTGAAAGCTCGGTGTTTTAGTTCCCCATATTACTAATATCATCAACATATCCATATCCGAATGTTCTATTCCACCGAGTTTTAAGGAGGCAGTTGTGAAACCTTTGCTGAAAAACCCTGGTTTGGATAAAGAAAATTTCAAAAATTATCGGCCTGTGTCTAACTTGCCGTTCGTATCTAAAGTTTTGGAAAAGGTTGTTGCCATTCGGATTGATCGTCATCTAGAACAAAACCATCTCAATGATGACCTTCAATCTGCCTACAGGAAATACCATTCCACCGCGACAGCTCTTCGAGTTCATCATGACATTGCTGTTGCATCAGACAACAACAGTTGCGCAGTTCTCGTTATGTTGGATCTTTCGACAGCTTTTGATGTACTGGACCATGACATCCTGCACAAACGACTTGAGCACACGTTTGGTATCACGGATAACGCTCTTTTGTGGATCAAGTCTTACATGAGTCAAAGAACGCAACGTGTATCTATCGGTTCCGAAAATTCAAATTCGTTGCCGCTTGATATTGGAGTGCCCCAAGGCTCAGTGTTGGGACCAAAAATTTATTGCATTTTTTCCAGTCCTCTTACTGAGATTTGTTTACACCACGGTATGCGCTATCATGTATACGCCGATGATACACAAGTATACCTTGTCGTTGAGCCGTCCGACAATTGGCAAGATGTGTCTTCAAGGTTAACACGCTGCTTGAATGATATGAAGAAGTGGATGTCGAACAACATGCTGAAATTAAATGAGGAGAAAACTGAAATGATTATATTTGCTCCAAGGAGTCGTATAAAAAACTTGACAGAAACTAGCTTACACTTTGGCGAGAACATAATTCATAGTGTTCCTAGTGTAAGAAATCTTGGAGCAGTTTTTGATCAACTCCTTTCTTTTGAAAAACAGTGCAGTGCTGTCTCAAGGTCTCGTTACGCACAGATTTGAAAGATAGGACGCATTCGGCATTTTCTCACGGATGGAGCATGCAAAACACTTGTCCACTCTCTGGTAACATCTAGGCTGGACTATGGTAATGCGCTTTTATACAACATAAATAGCACCCATTTGAGCAAGCTGCAGAGGGTTCAAAACACAGCCGCACGACTCATTGCAAGGAGAGGTAAGCGTGAACATATTCAGCCGATTTTGGCTGATTTACATTGGCTACCTGTCACATACAGAGTGCAGTACAAACTTTGTCTATCTATACAAATCGCTACATAGTCTAGCACTGGCGTATCTATCCGAGTTAGTTTGCCAATACAAACCCGCAAGGTCTCTTCGTTCAGAGTCTACAAACCAACTAACTGTGCCACGAGTCCGATCGAAAACGTACGGCGATCGTAGATTCGACATGGTCGCACCAACACTTTGGAATCAGCTCCCCGTTGAGCTTCGAACAGCCGCCAGTCTAAACATTTTTAAATCACAACTAAAAACTCATCTTTTTAGAAAGGCCTTTCTTTAAGTGTATTAATATCAACAGGATTTATAGTGCTTTTAAGTTTCTCACATTTTTATAGCTGGAGTTATCTTGTTTTATCATGTGATTTGCCATACCTTGTAAAGAGCTTGAGAGTTTCTTTTAAGATAAAGCGCTATATAAATGTTATTATTATTATTATTATTATTATTATTTATGAGTTTTATCGTTAACTCTCTTCAACCTTCCATTGGCCCCGGGGTCATTCACGATGTATACAAACTAAATCTACACCTAATTCCAGATATGTTATGGTAACTAAAGTGAAAGAAAAAGTTATTATGGCACATGTCTGTCCTAGTTGCAACCATGCTTCAGTTTGTCTGCTAGGTGTTCAGAAGTGACAATGAATCTTAAGATTTTATTACATCTGTCAAATTTTGCTTTTACCGAGATCTTAAAATCCACATTTTTTTACTCCTACATCAAGATATTGGTTTGATAAATTCATATGCTTCAAAATCACAGTGAACAACAAACAGCGTGGAAATAGCTCAGTAGCGTCAAGAACAAGATGAATTGTCTCCCATTTTGGAAACTATTTATTCCTATTTTCAACTGTATAGATCATCGCTGGAACTGAGATTTTGTCTGTGAATCGGAGTGATATTTCCACTCCAATATGATCCCCATGATGTCACAAAGGGGGGAACAAAAAGACTTGCGTACAGTCTCGTCTGAAGTCAGCATTTCCCAAATGTTATGGTTGTTATAACGATCTAGTTTGCCAGTACAACTTTCCATTAGGTCAATGCTGTCTGACGTGTTTCATATCAATTGTTAGGCCGTTCTTAGCACACTGATTCTGACTATGGATTACTCCGTTTACCTGATCGGGATGTAGGAATCACGGCGGGTGTGATCGGTCGACTTACTTTTAACCTTAGAGTAGGATATAGTGCACCAATATATAAACGGATACAGATACTGCCCTAAAGTTTGGTCCACAAGCTTCCTCTCAAAGGAATACAAGTTCTGTTTGTACTTCAGCTGAATTGGCTCGGCATGACTTACCGTAGAGCTACAAGTAAGCCTGATAGTTTTCTGTCTTTTTTTCTGAATTTCTTTTCATTATGGATACAAATATTACACTGACATTCTGTCACAACCTTCCTCACAGAGAAATACATAATCAGTTCACATGCCGGATATATTGGTGCACCATGATCTACTTTAAGGCTTAGCTATTTAGAATGCGGGTGGCATCAATTTTGAGTACACAATTTGCTTACAAGCAAAATTGCACTTTTGGACGGTCGCATATTGTCCTATTTGCATTACTATTGTTGCAAATTGCCCTTTCCCACAATTCCCACAATTCGTACACTCTTTTATGCCAATCGGAACCCCTTGCCCTTTACTTCACGGAGTCTTTTTACGAAGTAAAGGACGAGGGGTTCCGATTGTCTTTTATGCGTGTGGTCCTACAGTTCCATTCATAATGAAGGCCTTATTTCGCACTTACAATGATATCCGCTCGTCGCTATATCAAGTGATAGAGTAGATATAACAGTACACTAATGCAAATACTACATTCAATAATATAATAAAGCAAAACAAATAGCACAGTGTATATAGTGCATCAATATAATACGTCTGTTTCTTATATTGTTCATTCATATTCATCTGTGAGCCTCTTTTGTCACGGTTAGGAATTAAAATCTAGTTTCATTCATCTACCTATTTATAAGGGGTTTCCTACTGATAGGGTACAATTAGTTTTTTGGTCTCTTTAGACATAAAACCCTAATCCTCCCCATTAATATTCTCTTTCTTTTCACCCTCTCTTTCACCCCTTCCTCATGTACAATTTATTTACTAGAAACATAGCTATATTCCCAGGTAAATTTTGATATATCTGTTCAAGTGTAAATTTTCCCTTCTGTATTTATGAAAAGGTTTTGATAAGTAATGTATTTGGATACAGTCTACGCTTGATCGATGTACTTCACGTCACCTACATGCAGACGAATTGTAAAATCTTAACATGTTTGTGAAATAAAGTGAGAAAATAATTACAATCGTTATTCTTAATTTATTAGATTAATTGATTTTATATTGTTTAACGTCCCGCTCGAGAATTTTTCACACATATGGAGACGTCACATTTGCCGGTGAAGGGTTGCGAAATTTAGGCCTATGCTCGGCGCTTATGGCCTTTGAGAAGGGAGGGATCTTTATCGTGCCACACCTGCTGTGACACGGGGCCTCGGTCTTTGCGATGTTATCCGAAGGACCGCCCCATTCAGTCGCCTCTTACGACAAAGGGATCTATTCTAACCCGGATACTCGCGGGGCCTTAATTTATTAGAGGACAGAGAAATAGGAAAGATGAAATTCATATGTCCAAGTAGGTTGCCATAAATACGATGATCTTACAATGTGACCAAAATTATTAATACAGTGTGTGTGTGTATGTGTGTGTATTTGTGTGTGTGTCTGTGTGAATGTGTGGGTACGTATGTGTGTGCGTATGTGTGTGTATGTGTCCGTGTGTATGTGTCTGTATGTGTATGTGTGCGTGCGTATGTGTATGTATGTGTGTGTGCGAATGTGTGTGTATCTGTGTGTGTATGTGTGCGTGCGTATGTGTGTGTGTGTATGTATGTGTGTGTGTGTTTTACGATTCCGTAGCTTCATATAAATGATTAGTATGATATTTACAACGCAATTAACACAATACATATTTGATAATATTATCCGATAGCACGCCCTTACTTAGTACTTATCGTTGGGATTTTATCTATGCTGTGATTATGAGATCGATACATAAATAAAAGGCAGTCCGAATTCACTTTGGTCGTACTTATACTGAGAGATACCAAGGATGAAAACTTTTGTTATTTAATATATGTTTGAGGAAACCATCACCCTACCCTATGATATAGTTAGAGTTATCAGAGTTAGAGGTTTTAGAGTTAATCATAGTTTCATTGACGACTATTGTCATATTTAGTTATCTTGAACTATAGCGCGGTATTTATGTTGGATGCGACATTCTGCATTCCTCGGGAGTTTTCAGAATATTCGGAATTACTTCCTGTTAAAAAATACTTGCAGTATAGACCCAAATACGATTATATCTGATGCCACCGAACAGCTGGCTGGCTTGAACAAACTTAAATCAATACGAAGATTTTACGAATCTCCGGGAGACGATACCTTCAGTCCCAACCCTACAGACGTGCTTAGCACTTTTTTCTACATACTCAATATATTCTCAACACGGCAGACGGCTTAGTCTCTGCTCTACACTCTTCAGGAGCTTGGCGTAGAAGTATACAGATGGGTAATTGACACTTTCTTTTGTACTTTTACATTAGTAGTTAACTTCTGTATACGTGTATCTCTGAGCGAACACTTAGTTTTAAGTAACTTTATTGACGCTCTCAGTTAGTGTTATACATGTGTGTCGTCTACTATGAATAGTCAACAAGATTTCACAAGAGTGCTTATAGCTTGGTCGCCGGCATTTTGTGCAAAATTTATTTCAGTTCCAACGAACGCTGTTATTGCTATAGTGAAAGGGGGCATTTCAGCCAGTAAGTGTGTAGAAAGTGGGGGGGGAGGGGTATTCAGCCAACGAGTGTGTAGAAAGAGGGTATTTCAGGCAGCCAGTGTATGGAAAGGGGAGTATTTCAGCCAGCGAGTGTGTAGGAAGGGGGGCATTTCAGACAGCCATGTGTGGAAAGGGGGGTAATTCAGCCAGCCAGTGTGTAGAAAGGGGGGATTTCAACCAGCCAGTATGTAGAAAGGGGATGAATGAATGTATATTGTTTAACGTCCCGCTCGGGAATTTTTCACTCATATGGAGACGTCACCATTGCTGGTGAAGGGATGGAAAATTTAGGCCTATGCTCGGCGCTTTTGACCTTTGAGCAGGGAGGGATCTTTATCGTGCCTCACCTACTGTGACACGGGACCTTGGTTTTTAAAGTATCATTTGAAGGACCGTCCCATTTAGTCGCCTCTTACGACAAGCAAGGGGTACTGGGGACCTATTCTAACCCGGATCCCCACGGTGTATTTCAGCCAGCCATTGTGTGGAAAGGGGGTATTTCAGCCAGTCAGTGTGTAGAAAAGATGGAGTATTTCAGCCAGCCAGTGTGTGGAAAGGATCCGGTGCCGTGTAAACTATTTATTTTTATGTATTATTTATATATTTTACATAAATTGTATGAAATCCCATATTTTAGTCTATTGTTTTCTGTTTTCATTCAGCATTGAGTTATTATAGAGTATCCACAAATCACTGTTGTGTCTACTTTTATCAAAAGAATGCGCAATAAATAGATAGATAGATAAGTAGATAGATAGATAGATCCAGGTTAGAATAGGTCCCCAGTACCCCTTGCTTGTCGTAAGAGGCGACTAAATAGATAGATAGATAGATAAGTAGATAGATAGATAAGTAGATAGATACATACATAGATACATACATAGATAGATAAGTAGATAGATAGATAAGTAGATAGACAGATAGATAGATAAGTAGATAGATAGATAGATAGATAAGTAGATAGATAGATAGATAGATAGATAAGTAGATAGATAAATAAGTAGATAGATAGATAAGTAGATAGATAGATAGATATATATATAGATAGATAGATAGATAAGTAGATACATAGATAAGTAGATAGATAGATAGATAAGTAGATAGATAGATAGATAAGTAGATAGATAGATAGATAATGAACTATATTTTGAATATTTTCAAAGACCATGATTGAACTTCAATGGAACATACACATTTTCATGGGTTTAAAATTAAACACCAGAAAACAATTCATTAGTTATTTATTATGTCACATCTTTGATGGGCGTATGACAAAACAAATGATCTAAATCTACAACTAAATAAGAACAAACAAATATTCTGGATCAACAACTAATTAAGATAAAACCTATGTTCTAGATTTATAGCTACACTGGAATGACCTAGATCCACGAATAATCAGGACCAGCTGCTTCCTCTCTTTGTTCGAGTTTTTCTTCAATGTCCCAGTTAAATCTTTTGTCCATTTTCAACACATTTCTTTGATGTAGACTTAGAAATCTAAATTTCCTATCGGTATTGACTCAAGATATGGAAATTCCTTTAGAATGGCGAGTTTGAATTGCGTAGTAAATCCAAACCCCGTATTGTATAATTGTCGTTAATTTTAAGATCGTAGCATTCCAATATATGGTTTTTGTCGTTTTCTCTTTGCTTTATAAAAAAATAACTTTGTGTACATTTTAAATTCTTCCCTGTCGTTTTTAGATCGTTCCTTCAATTTTAGCTTCGCTGTGTAGTAGTTAGCAACGGAAGGGTGATTGAAATATTGTAGTTTTCTATCAACATGTGCAATACTTGTTATCGGATGTTTTGGTGATACTCTTTGAAGTTTCGTAAATTCTATGCTCATTGTAATGATTTTGCAAATACAACTTGCCATTAGGTCGAGTAACGTCTGACGTGTTTCATACCAATTGCTAGGCCGTTCTTTACACGCCGACTCTGACTACAGATATAGGGCTCACGACGGGTGTGAAAGCGATAGTCTCCCGATCCCCCCTCTGCCGTTTCCAGGAGCCCGTGTTTGTCCTACTTTCAATTATTATTCTTTATAGGATTTAAGAGATTGATCAATATACCTTATCTTCACCCTCTTCACGTTCCCATATCCGCAATAGGGTTTAAGTGTTATTTGTATGTTTATCAACGGATATATGAAAGTGACCGCGATTGTTATAATGTCGACGATCTGTTTCAGCTCTGTGTCTGCATGAAAAGGTGGAGGTAACGAATAGTGATCGATCCCATTAACCCCACAAGGAATAGAAAATGAAGAGCTGGACAAACACGGACCTCTGGAAACATCAGTGGAATCCTCTTAAATACAGAAGGGAAAATCATTGACTGTTATAGGAATACATTGTACACAAGTCCACTTCAGGTAGAAAATTTAAAACTTTGGGATCTGCACTATAGGTTGTGCACGTTTTTAACGTGTAATATGACACAGTCACGTGCGTCAATGACCAGTGGCGCCTGTTAGTAATCATCATATTGTACTTGAGCATCTTCGCAAGTCACGGGTTTTCAGTCCACTCCGCTCTCCCACAAACCCTTGGCAGGTTACACGACGAAAACTGGCCCGCAGTGGCGAAACCTAGCGAACATTCTGAATTTGAACTTCATAATCTAGTCAATCGGGTAATGGCTTTCATGATACTGTTCGTTGTGAATGTAAACAAGTAAGACGAAATCAACTAAAGAATCTTTGAAGTAAATTTAATGGCAGACCAATTGCGTGCTATAGAAAATATAAAACTGGGGCGAGGATATCGCTAGCAACAGAACAGGAAACATCAGCGTGGTAAGAGGAAATTCCAGTTAAATTTGCACCTCGCATATTCATACAGGAAAGCATGCTTATGACGCAAGCCTTGCATTATGACTGACTTTTCCGTTTTAAGTGCATGAACTTTGTTTTCGAGGTCATTGTCAATTTTCTCTTAGCTTGTTGAAGCACGCATTACAAATATACTGGGACAGATTGTCAATTTTACACGGGCTGTAATTCAGAACTTCTGACAGTTGTTTTGAAAACCTTACGTAAAGGTGAAAAACTACCCTAGGATTGTTCAGTGGTAGTTACCCTCACACAACCAACACAGTTCCATCGTAGAGATCGATCCCGAAATTTGTTCCTAAATATCACACTTGTTTGTCTTGTTGACACTCATGTTTCTTTTGAGTGAAAGGTTCGACCTTGGAACCAATGAAAACTTGGCCACAGTTTTCAATCTGCCAAGGGTTTGTGAGGAGCGGAATGAACCGAAAACCTTTGGCTTGCGAAGATGATATCAGAGATGCAGTTCAGGTCTTAAAGCGACAGCAGTCATTTGTTAGGACGAAATCTCCAAAAGCATTGTCAAAATTATGTCCAAAAACATTTTCTGCTTAAAGATCCGATATGTTGTCACCTTTTGACTTTTTTATGCCATGTAGCTATACATTAAACTCTAAAGTGAAATCACCAAAGTCACGTCACAATTTGAAATAAAGCGACAGAAAATAACCAACGATCTCTCACTATAAATGGAATATATTTTGAATGTAGGAATGAAATACTCTTCACGCGCGTCGTTTTTATTAAGAAAACAAAAATAATGTAATATTTATATACACGTATATAAGCAAAAACTAAAAGACGAGTCTGTTTCTTCATTCTTGTAATCAATACAATTTACGATAGTCACTTTGAGTTAGCAATTGCATTTTTTTTTTTTTGTAAAATTTGGAAATAAAATATTTTGTTTTTACCTTATCCATGTCTCTCTCTTAAATAATTAATTGAAAATTTGCCGTAATTAAACCAAAATTAAGTGACCCCAGGAACGCTCACTAAAATGTTTTCCTTGTCAGTCACCGACCTTTTCAAGTCTGAGATCAATATCCAACAGAAATGACATTACTGAGATCGGTATCTAGGAAAACACGGCAGAGCTCAAAGACATCTGATCAAGTTTAATTTCAGTATTGACGGGGACAGATCAAGAAGTTCAAACTGGTTATAATTTTTTAGCACAGCGCTACCTGAGCTTTAGCTTTTATTTAATTTTATGTAGTCTATTATCAATATCAGGCATCGATGTAGAACATGTGTGTCCAGATGTTAAAAGACAGAAATAATAAATGAAATCCTCATTTTGTTTTTAAATGAAGTAGGACGAGTTAAAGAATGTAAGGACTCTTTAAAACATACTTAAACAAATTAGCCACTGGCTTTTATTCCGTAAAATGAACGCACGCGCACGCATGTGTGTATCTAATGTCAGCTAGCGCTGAAGTTTGACCTCGTCATGAATAAAAGATGTAGACATATTGGAGGCGAAAGCTTTTCACGTACACTCAGACTTAATACCTTCTAGGAAATCATAATTAAAAATAAGTTATATATATATATATATATATATATATATATATATATTCCTTAAGCAGAACTTTTAAAGATGATACATGTGTAAGCTAGTGCGAACTCTTCTACATTGTACATGTAGAAGAGTGTAGAATATTCTCCAGCCAGTTTGACTAGAATAAAATCCAGCCAATTTGACTAGAATATTAACCAGCCAGTTTGACTAAAATATTAACCAGCCAGTTTGACTAGAATATTAACCAGACAGTTTGACTAGACAGAGCTTTAACTATATACGATGGACACTTTTTAAGTTCGTAGAGTAAGCCTATAACTTTTTAACGCGATTATGAAGTTGCACAATTTTTTACACAGAACTTGCGTAATCATTCCTCTCTCGAACGGTATCACAGTATGCGGCGCACGAGGTCTACGTGCGCGCTGCGCTGGGTATTTTCAACACGTGGTTTTATACACTATAGCGTTCAATATGGATGGGAAAATCTCTGAACAGAGGGTATATTGTAAGATTCGAGCACACCTCGAGTTTCCGTCAACGGAAATTCATGCTAATTTGTAAAAGGTTTATGGGAATGGTGCTTTAAAATATGCTACAGTTTGCAAGTGGGTACGTCGTTTTAATGATGATCGGGAGTCAATTGAAAATGACCCTCGAGTGGGTAGGCCGGTTTCCGTTTTGACGGAAAAGAACGTTGCTACTGTGAAAACGTTAATTGACGAAGACGCACGTTATACCGTGCAAGAGATAGAATTCATTCGTCAAGTGTTTTGAGGATCTTGCATGAATGACTTGGGCTACATAAGATCTGCACGCGCTGGGTACCCCATTTGCATCGCAAGTTATAAAAAATGTGATAAATGTGACCCACGTCGTTTGGAAGAGATAGTTACAGGTGATGAAACCTCATCTGAGGGCGACAGACCTGTCATTGTGCGACGTTGCAAAACATCAAATCGCATGTTGTTTGCAATATTCTTTGATTCGAAAGGTCCTGTCCTTCAAATTCCAGTCCCGAGAGGTAGTTCTGTCACTGGAAAGTTTTACAGAGAAAGTGTTCTTACTCAACTTGTTGATTTCTATCAGAAACGCAGACCGCGCACCGGTGCCCGCTGCATCAAATTACTCCATGATAACGCACCGGCCCATAAATCCGCTACGGTACAGGAATATCTGAAAGAATCTGGGCTCGATGTCTTAAATCATCCCCCATAGAGCCCTGACCTGTCCCCCTGTGACTTTTGGTTGTTCCCAAGACTAAAGGAAATGCTGGCAGGGCATCGTTTTGAATCCCGTTGTCGTATAGGCAGTGCGGTCTACCAGTGTATGCAACATAT
Source organism: Ostrea denselamellosa (assembly GCA_024699665.1). NCBI lineage: Eukaryota > Metazoa > Mollusca > Bivalvia > Ostreida > Ostreidae > Ostrea > Ostrea denselamellosa. The sequence continues at coordinate 2,050,572 of JAMZEH010000035.1, read as the reverse complement.
ACCCAAAGAGGAGTACCGGGCGGCGTTCCGGAAATGGGTAGATCGGTGTCAAATGTGTGTGAGGCAGACGGGGCATATTTCGAAGGCCTTAGGTGAATAAAATTTTGATATTTCAAGCGGTTTTAAAAAGACCGCCCTACTCTACGAACTTAAAAAGTGCCTCTCGTACGTAAGCCAAGAGAATACATTCAACAGTTTCCATTACTGTATTCACAAACATTACACATTACTCTTGTCAAAAGAATGCAATGTCAATTTTACTTCGCTTTAGTTGAATTGAGATTAATCCAAAGTCATATTTGATGCACATTCGTGTGATTGAGGCAAAGGATTTATATTCAGCTATTCAGTTGAATTCATTAGTAATTGTGACAGGTAAATATTGATTATGGAATACGGCATCACTAAGCAACAGTCTTGTTGTCTTCAACAACCGACATACGGACATTCCGAAAATGAAGGAAATTTTCACTCAGGTAAAAAACTATGCAATTTTATGTGTTATCTTAATCTAAATGCAGACAATATTCAATTACGTTTGATTTTAATTGGCATTAACAAATACTAATTGTTGCTGCTTTTCCATTGAGAATAAATTATTGTTGTATATGGCATACCTATTGATTTGGCAGCAAATCGATATTTGTTAGGATCTAAATAGCTTAACAGTGTTTGTATCTTTTATTTTGTAAATCACGTTAGTAAATCATCAATTTGAATTTCATGTAACGTTTTGCTGTGATGATCACTTTCCATTAAATCCACGGTCATTGCGTCCGCTGTCGGGAAAGCTGTCTGGATCATTAAGCACGTAAAATTATGAAAATTTCAGTGATCCATTGTTTTCCACTAAACGCGATTTTTATCAGCAAGTAATTATAATGTAGCAAGGCACGACGGTGGGTGACAGTAGTCCTGCTACCCTTAAATTCACTCTATCGCAAGCAATCTCCAACATTTCTACATATATCGATATCATATTTCTACAAAACGAGACCGACGATATGATCTTTTCACATGATGATGTTTTGAAATATCGTATAGACTTCTACAAATAATCAGACACTGTACACATGTTATAGGACGAGTTTGATGGCCTGTTGAAGAGCGCCGGAAAAAAGCTAGTTATCATTGACTTCTGGGCCACGTGGTGTGGACCATGTAAAGTTATTGGACCCATATTCAAGGTAATAAACGGACACATGGAATTAGGAAGGGTGGTGGTGGATGCTATGCCCCCCCCCTACATCTTTGACAGTGATTGTTATAATTATCTATCATTTTCACATGCAAAATAAAGATCTTCTGGGTGACGTGCCCTTAACTAGTTTTGATAATAGTAGCGAATTAGAAGGATGTAATGAAAATTATGACTTGAACCCATGTAGCAAAGGTTGACACACACCTCCCCCCCCCCCCCCCCCCCCCCCCCCCCCCCCCCCCGTCCTACGAAGATGTTGAAGAATGGGTAAAAACTTATAAATTTTTATCTCCCTGTTGAGAATTTTAAGAACAGGGCTAAGATAACGAATAGTATTCAATCTCGTAATATCTATAGAAAACAAAATCAGAGAGATGGCAAACACGGACCCCTGGACATACCAGAGGTAGGATCAGGTGCCTAGGAAAAAGTCGACCGGTCACACCCGCCATGCGTCCCATATCTTGATCAGGTAATCGGAGTAATCCACAGTCAGAATCAGTGTGCAAAGAACGACTTAACAATTGGTACGAAACACGTAAAACAGCATTTGGCCTAATGGAAGCTTGTACAGGCAAACCAGATCGTTATCACGACCATAAAATTGCAAAATGCTGACTTGAGGCGAGACTGTACAAACTCTTGCAACATCAACTTCTTTGTCAGTAGCCTGTCTCAATTTAAAAACTGGTAACTTGCAGAACAAACGCTTGCGTATCGAATCATTTGGGAGATATAAACACCATATGCTGGTGATGATGGAATATTGCCACATAGATAAGGGAAGCTAACGATGGAGAAAATGAAATCATCCTGTTTGTCATAAAGTTGATGTATTAGTTTACCATCAGCATCTATTTTCAGTAAAATATCTAAGTACGAAGCAGATGTGGAAAACTGTGGTGTCTTTTATTTCAAATTCACTGGGAAATATCAAATCGACATATGAAGTCAACATCCAACTTCTCATGCTGCCTCAATCTTTCATAGTGAGTTGTCGATCCTTGCAGTGCAAGGACCGACAACTCTTGACAGACTGTGGCTTTTTTAACATTGTGCAGAACATTACAAAACAATACAACCCGTACAAACAGTACCACCGTGGGGACCCGGGTTACAAGTACCTCTTGCTTGTCGTACAGGCGAGTAATTGGGGTGGTCCGTCCAATGATAGGCCCCGTGTCACAGCAAGTCTGGCAGAATAAAGAGACCTTCCTGCTCAAAGGCCTTAAGCGCCAAGTGTGGGTCAAAATGTGCAGCCCTTCACAGGCAATGGTGACGTCTCCATATGAGTGGAAAATTCTCGAGTGGGACGTTAAACAAGAAGACAGTGTCAAATTTGAGTGAGTGTGCTTACAAGAATAAATAAACGATGAAAAATATTGTCCTTTTACTGCTACTGACAGAAATATAAAACACATTACCCTAATAAATGTGTAAGTTACTCAGTAATGCACAGGCTCTGTATAGTATGAATGTATCGGGTTTTTAATGCCACCAAAAGCATGCATTCTTACTCGATAATTTACAGACCATGGGTACCTTACCATAACGTATAAACTTTATTGGCCATTGACAATAAATTCATCACTCTCTTCATCCCTAATCATCCAAAATAACTTTTCATTCATTTTATCTTTTATTCTTCAAATTGAAGAAATTAGCAGATTCTGTCATTTTGCAGAAATTAGCCAGCGACCCAGAATATGAGAAGGACGTGATATTCGCCTCAGTGGACGTTGATGAAGCCAATGTAAGGTTCACATTAACATTGTATGTATTGATTCATGTATGTTAAAACTGTGCTAGTAATCGACAATCCTATAGGCTACATTGCAGCTCTGTTTGTTTCCGTGTAAATCTACAGGAAAACGGATGTAAAATCTTGTCATTTATTTAAAATGGTTAAACAATGCGAGTCCAAAAACTAAATACAGAAACAAATTGGCTGGGAGATGTGCCCGTATTTTGACTAGAAATGCAATAGAATAGAAGGACAAAGTTGTCCCAGCCACAATATTGATAAAAAACACAGATACGATAAAATACAAACTGAATCTTTACTGGAAACAAGAGTGGTGCATAAAAGGCCACGACGCCCTAGGGATGAAAAAGGTTGGAAAATGCCACGAAACTCTAGGGTTGAAGCAACAATCAAAAGCAAATTATGACTACATTGAATTAAATACAAAAATTAAACAATGATCGCGACGTAGTGGTTACGACACTATGTTCATAACTAGGGGCCTCCGTGGTCGAGTGGTTAGAGCATCGCGCTCAAAATCACAAGGTCTCCACCTCTAGCCGGCACGCATTCGATTCTCGCTCGCGCCGATATATGTGAGAAAGTTTGCCAGTTTACTTTCGGAAGGTCGGTGGTCTCTTCCCAGGTACATTATATCTGGGTTCTCTCTCAACCACCAATAAAAACTGGACGCCAGCAGATGACTGATATATTGTTGAGTGTGACGGAAAACAAGAAACAATCAATGTTCGCAACTGGGAGTATCGGGTTCGATTTGCAATCCCGGCGCCGCTTCAAATCTAAAACGTTTAACATAGGTAATGGCCGTTTCTTTGCGAAGTGTCCGGCGTTATAAGTGAAAGTTGTGGGTCTTATAAACAGAGAACCCTGTCGCGGTAAGCATTAACACGATAAAGAACCATCACTGCAACGGCCCTGAGCGCCGTGTATAGGTCAAAATATGTAGCACTTCTCTAAGAGGTTGTGACCTCTCTATAGGAATGAAAATGTTCCGAATGGGACGTAAAACAAATACAATCAAGACAACTAATTCTCTTTATATAGAAGATATTCTTTTATAAAATTATATATTACTGTAATAAATAAACTTTTTTTTCAGAAGGAAAATATGTAGCACTTCTCTAAGAGGTTGTGACCTCTCTATAGGAATGAAAATGTTCCGAATGGGACGTAAAACAAAATACAATCAATAGAACTAATGCTCTTTATATAAAAAGATATTCTTTTATAAAATGATATATTACTGTAATAAATAAACATTTTTTTTTTCAGAAGGAAAAGTATCTCAATGTTTACATTTTCATTTGTTTTTTGTTTCGTTTTATTTCTGTTTTCAGTATCTTTACCAATCGTAATGATAGCTATTTCCTCATTAATGCGCTGCAGTTGTAAATAATGCGCGTATGGATCTTGATAAACATAGTACGTTTATTTAAAGGCTGCAAAATTTCGATTGAAATGAAAGTAGAATGTAAATATCAGCAAATAAATTTCATTTTTGAAAATACACGAGGATATGAACTGCAACGCTTTTCGTCGGCATACTTTTTCATGAAACGCTAATGTGTGAAGTGTCATGTAATTTCAAAAAAAAAGAAATTTATTTCTGAAATATTTTCCAAAAGAAAATACATTCTCTCATGTTATATCGCTATAAAAATGTATGTTTGAAATATATCTTTTCTGAATAAGCGATATCCCTGTTTACAAAATAACCCCTATACCATGATATTATTTATACAGGAGCTTGCTGAAGAAATAGGGATTGAGTGCATGCCTACCATTATGTTCTTCAAGGATGGAGAAAAGGTACATGAAATACTCAGTATTAATCACCTGGCAATACCATACTGTAAGACCAAAACAAGCAGTACATCAAGGAAATATGCTTCTTGATATTTTTAGTTCCCTACCGGCTTGTCAATCGAACGGCACTATTAATTTACCCTCGGTCTGTCTGTCATTCTGCTTCAAGTTTTCCGTACTTTTCTCCACATTAGATGAAGATACTGAACTCAAATTTTATACATGGCCTGGTCTTGGATAGTTACAGATCAAGTTTGAGTTTCGTTACGCTTGACCTACTTTTGACTGAATTATCCTACCGGTAGGGGACTTTGTATTGCCTGCAGTACACTCAGAATGCTTGTTGTCTTTATTGAAGGTGGATGAAATGGCTGGAGCCAACAAGGCCAAACTCGTGGAAAAGATACAGGAACTCCGCTCGAAATGATACACTGTACAAAGAATGTTTTAAGGAAAGTCCAACTTTGATGTTTTAATGGAACTGAAAAGTACCCATAGAATTTCAACCCCGATTGTCCCTTCGGTTATTAACCCAGATGTTGATATCGTACATAGGAGTATTTCAGTCGACGGTGTCCTGCAACTTCATTTCAAAATAGCGGTGTATTTGTAAAACTGTTGTTAATTTCATTTATTCTCGTAATACTCATTACATACTGAAAATAAAAAGAATAAATTCAAATCAGCTTCTTGTGGTTAAACAACTTTTTTTTCCTCATAATTATATGAAATCTTCCGAATAAAAGCTTGTGGATGGTGGGCTCGGGAGATGTTGGGTTTTAATTGTGTTCTTATCAAAATTCAACAAGGGAATAACAATTTTTCATTTGTTATTTTCGGGTATCAATGCTGGTGTAGAAGTTGCCGAGTTTTACCGATAACTCGAGACTGATTCGATGCGCAAGATTTTGTTCTGCATACGACGAGTTTTAAATCAAGGCAGGATATCGACAGATAAGTTGATGTTAAAGGAATTTCAACAGTATCGGTTAAATTAAGCATTTCGCTAATTTTATGGCTAATTTACATATACAACCTGCCACTGGATGAAATGCTGCACACGTGTTTCATACGAATTTAGGCCTTTTCTTTACACACTGCCTTTGATAATGCATTACTCCGTTTAGCTGAGCGAGATCTAGGGCTCACGGCGGTTGTGACTGGTCGACAGGAGATGTTTACTCCTTCTAGGCACCTACCTGTTCCCACCTGTGGTATATCCATGGACGCTTATTGCTTTACTCTGAAGTTTGTATTCTTTATTGGCGATTGATCATTATTCGTTACCTTCACCTTTTCGTGACCAACAAAAGTGATATGTACAGGAAAACAAAAGATATGAGACGAAGATACTTTACTGTAAAAATTTTATATTCAAGATCAAACGGCCCAGTGGGGATTGTTAAAATAGATCCTCAGTACCCCTCACTTGTCGTAAGAGGCGATTAAATGGGGCGGTCCTTCGGATGAGACCACAAAAACCGAAGTCCCATGTCACAGCAGGTTTGGCACGATAAAGATCCCTCCCTGTTCAAAGGTCCTGAGTACCGAACATAGGCCTAAATATTGCAGCCCTTCACCGGCAATGGTGACGTCTCCATATGAGTGAAAAATTCTCGAGCGGGACGTTAAACAGTATATAATCAATCAATCAAATGCTTTATCTGAATATTGTAGCCTTTGTTTCAAAGTGGACAAAAAACAACCAGGGTTCACGGAATTCTTGATGCCATCAGATTCAGGCAATTGTTGTGGTTCAGTTGTACTTCATTTGACAATAAAACGTATTTACTATTTTGATATTACAAATATTGCGTCAGGGAAAATATAGAGATATCACTAGTACGGTTGGTTGTATATTGTTTAAAGTCCAGCTCTAGAATTGTTCATTCAAATGATGGTCTGTTTGTTTGTTTTCCCGTCGATGATTTTTCTTTCATATTGAAACGTCACCAGATATAGGTAAAGTATCACAAATTTAGACCTATGCTTAGCGCTCAGGGCCGTAGCAGTGAGAGTTCATAACGTGCCAACGCCTGCCGCGACACGGGATCTCCGTTATTAAGGTGATATTCGAAGATCCGTGATTTTCGCTTTATAAGTGCCGAGAATTTGGCGAAGGAGCAAGCACTACCTATGTTTCCGTTTTAGGTTTGTCGCGGCCATGGCACGAGCGGGGCTCAAACTTACGACCCCCTGATTAAGAAGCAAACGCTCTAACCACTGATCTACCGCGACCGATTTCAGTCAAATGGAGACGTCACTATTGCTGGGGAAGGGCTGCAAAATTTAGGCCTATGTTCGACGCTTATGGCCTTTTAGTTGTGAAGGATTGTTATCGTGCCACATCTGCTGTGACAAGGGGCCTCGGCTTTTGCGGTCTCATCCGAAGGACCGCCTCATTTCTTACGACAAAGAAGGTGTACTGGGGACCTATTATAAACTGGATCCCTACGAGGTGTAAATGTTGTGTTGAAACTATCTAATAATTATTGAATACCAATATATAGACCTCCAGATCTCTATTTCATATTGAATATCAATATCCAGATCCCAGTACAAATAAACAATATTACCAACATCCAGATTGCCATGTAAGATTTAATAACGAGATTTAGATTTCCGAGTAATATTGAATATTAATATCCATATATCCGTGCAATATCAAACACCAACATCCAGATACCATTAACCAAATTTCTGGATTAAATTGAATATGAAATATTGAAAATATTGAAAATATCCAGAACTGCGAGAATTATTGAATACTAATATTCAAATCTATTTTAACATTGAGTACCGATATTCTGATCTCCAAGAAACATTGAATACCAATATCCAGATATCCGTGTTATATTGAATACCAATATCCAGATATCCGTGTTATATTGAATACCAATATCCAGATATCCGTGTTATATTGAATACTAATATCCAAACCCCGTGCAATATTACACGCACCTATATGATCTTTAAATGACCATAAACAAGAAACCTTCTCATCAAACAGTCATGAAGAAATTCGTCTACAAACTTGGGACCCGCCGTGGTAGTTCAGTGGCAGAGTGTTCGCTTCTATATAGTAACTTGGAACGACAAAATGTCCCATGTATTGAATATTACTCATTTGTAATATTAAATACGTGGAACATTTTATCATACCAATGTATTATATAGAAGATATTTTCCCAACACACTTATATAAGATTAATTATCCTACTGAAAATTATGGGAATATTAGGATTGTTTATCCCATAGGATTGTGATAAGAATTTTGTAGGACTTGTTGGAATTAAAATCCTTCCATTCTCCTATAGGATTGATTGTCTTGGGAGTCTGATATCTATTATTCTAGAAGGATGTGTGAGCCCAACCTTGGCCTACCCCATACTGCTAAAAAAAAACTCCCATCACATGCACTTTGATTTTTGACAAAATCTTTATCATAAAGGGTAGCAGAAAGTCTGGATTTGTTGTGTCCAGAGTTAAATGTCACACTGCTGTTAGAATGCCGTTGTAAATTCGGGGAGTCCGAGGATCAGACACAGGCGGTGTTTAATCGTGGCGGGCTGCTCATTCAGATAATGTTTTGTAGTGTTGTGCGACGATATAAAGCTTTGCTGTTTTTTTTTTTCATCAAAGATGTTATTGATAACACAAGGGGAACATCTAGCCTTTTAAGTTGGAGGGATACGTAATGATGGCGAGAGTCTACAGACCGCTTAGTTTTCCAATGGGTCTAGGGCAGAGCCCGGGCCTTAAGACCATAAACGGAGAATAGACTTACCTGTAAGTCAAAATATTTTGATTACTTACATCATAGATTTATCTAGCACATATGATAAAAAAAATCTTTTGAATTATGAATAATGAAAATGTGCAAACATATACTAAAAAATATATGATTATGAAAATAATTTCAAAAGTTCTCTGGATTTGACATTTAGACTGAAGTCTATTCTCAGTTTATGACCTTCAGGCATGTTAGGGGGGTTTCTGAGTGAAACCTTTGGAAGCACCTATATTGGGGACTTTTACGATCAATTTTCCTCTGGATTCCGATGTAGGTTTAACGTTTTGTGACCAGATAATTAGTGGCTGTTTTGCATCATAATAAAGATCGACCTCTGGTTGGTCAATTGTAGTGGGGATACACCCCTTAATCTCCCCTTCTTACTCGAATCCACCATTGAAAATCTCAGCTTTGTGACTTTATGCATATTTTGCCAAATTTTTGTTTCCATTTTTGCAGCATTGAAAGGAAGTACTGCTGTGATGTTCTAGCACATCAACAGGAGTACCGGAAACGGTAGAAAATTCGCACGTCACAAGCTTATATAGAGCGTTTTTCTCAAGCCATAAGTTGTATCAATCATCATCAAGTTGTGACATTCTCTTTTGCATCGTATGAATAACAAATTTGACGGTCCTAGCCCCAACGGTTTGGTCTGTGGTTTGCTTACAAGAGATACTACGACCTTGACCTTGAGGAACAAAAGCGTTTCCACTTGGCATGAGGAGTATGCGTACCACGTTTGACGCTCGTAACCCAAATAATTCAGTCTGTATCCTGCCTACAAGTTTTTCTATTAACTGATACTACGACCTTGCCCTTCAACCTTGAAAAACAAAAGGCATCTTCCTCTCATCATGGTGATCAAATGTACCACGTTTGACGGTCCTAGCTCCAATAGTTCGGTCTGTGTCCTAGCTCCAATAGTTCGGTCTGTATCCTGTCCACAATGTTTTTCTATTAACTGATACTAAGACTTTGACCTTTGACAACAATAGGTATCTTCCTCTCATCACCGGTCGCGGTAGCTCAGTGGTTAGAGCGTTCGCTTCGTAACCGGGAGGACGTGATTTCGAGCCCCGTTAGTGCCATGGCCGTGTCAAACCTAAGATGAAAATCGCCTTTCGGATATGACCCGTAGTTCTCACTTCTAAATGCTGAGCGTCTGGCGAAGGAGCAATCACTACCTATTTTCACGTCTTAGGTTTGACGCAACCATTGCACGACCGGTATTGGACTTGATGTAGAGATTAGTTTATTTCATAAAATGTCGAAGGATTTTGTCAATACAAAATAAACATTGCGCAACCAACACACATGAAAATTATTTTAAAAATAGGTTGACCAAGCGTAAAAGTTTCGGTCACAAGAATACGCAACATCCGAGATGTCCAATAGTTTATTCCCTTCGTTACACTCTTGCGCATGGTGAGGTGCAAACTATGTTTTTGTACCAACGCAGTGGGTACAAATGCTGACCGCTGCGTTTAAATATTGTCTGAAGGACAATTATCAGCTGTCATTCAATCACGCGAACTGCAGGGATATTCACATTTAATAAGTTTATGATTAAGAGGTAATGAAATAGCTCAAACAAATTTCGATAATCAACATCTTTCATTGATAAAAATAGCATTCATATCGAAGAGGAAATAAATAATTTCATAATTAATTTGATGGCCTAATTCAAAGAATTATTCTTGATATGGTCAATTAATGTGTATACCAACGGATGCTGTAAGCAAAGTGTGCACTTTCGTAACTTTTATCGCTATCTACATAAACAGTCTATGATATATGTATACATCTTGTACCAACCAAAGCGTTCAACTGAATACTGAACGAACCTACATCAAAGAAGAGTTGATATATCGGAGTGTATTGGGCATACACTATTTATCACAAACATTTATTGCATATATAAATATTTCCCTCACAGATTATACAGAGAAAGTCTGGACTGTCAATTGACATGGACTGCATCAACTCACTTATGATGTCACATTTGCTTACCTGTGTTAATTGTTACGTCACATCTTTTATCAAAAAAATAATGAACGTATAATCATTTCATCTGCAATCAGAAATCTAAAAGAATGTATGTTTCTAGAATTAGAAGAGCATGAGATTTTTAGAAATTTCCAGATTGAGAATTTAAAAAAAAAATGTAATAATAGTGTTGTTGACTGAATATAAAGATAAATATGCCAGTCTGATGTCATTGCGAAGAAACAAATCTCCCTCAAGCTCGGTCTGCATTACCGCGCAACGACCTCTGCCGGATATATTTCCCACTAATCCGGCAATGAAATATACGTCACAACTACATCATGTTTCAAGAATTATGCAATCATTAAATGAGTGCCCGTATCGGTTTATCTCACTCAATCATGAATTACTGATTACTCAAACAGAAATTATGGCAAACATTGCATAAAAATCGACTGAAATGTTTGAATCCGACAACAAATATTTCACAAGACGTGCAGTTTGAAATAAAAAACCTAAATACTCTCCAACATGCTAGACAAGCTCAGCTGGTAATCTATTGCCGAAAGGCCACATTTTCCCGAAGTTTCAGTCACTAAGCGGCTGTCGTTGTCGATATAGTATTCACGCTTTTGTTGTTATCAGTTGAGGCCTGGTTTCTTCCAAGCAGACGATTACCAGAATTTACCAGCAAAACAAACACTTCCTTCCGGAACAGGATGTAGATCCATGGGTCAATAACGGAGTTGGTCACTCCCATGCGTACAAGTTCCAATTCAGTCTTACCTTGTCCAGAAACAGAGAATGTGGCGTGCTGAAATATGTTCACCTGTAGAGCAAATTGGGTATCGATGTAAAGACAAATTAATCTACCAAATAAAGGAAACCCAATCGAATGACATTAATATTTTTAATGATATTTACGCATCAAAACAATGTTTTGTCGAACTTAAAATTATAGCAATATAACAACGTTGTTTCAATGTATTTCATTTCAAAATGTTCTGACGTCACAGTCCTGTCACCATAGGTATTATCATAGACGTAAATCTACATCGGTGGTATTATGTTTAACGTTGCCTACCATCTTCTAGAATGTCGTCATAATATAATTTGTTTACATTGTATCAAGACAAATTTTAACCATTTGACGGCCGTTGTGAGGACAGAACTGCACTATGGCTACAAAAATCTTGTCCTCACAATTAATTACGTCCTCATAAATGTGACCTACAGCATGTGAAAGAATTAGACTAGTGAGGAGAATTGGTGTGAGGACATTCCCTTACTAATATTCTCTCTCAAAACCATTTTTCATAATTTGAAAGAAAGTATCAAATTAACTTTTATAGCCCTCCATAGAGCTATAAGTAACATAGTACTTTTTGTCTTTACAATAACATTTTGTATTTTCTGAGAGAGAGAGAGAGAGAGAGAGAGAGAGAGAGAGAGAGAGAGAGCTAGAGAGAGCTAAAAATGAGCAATGGCAGGGACCACATGAAATTGTATTTTTGTTTTGGCACGACTTCAGGACGACAAAATATTTACATAGAAATGAAAACTAAAGAAATAAAACAAAAATACAAAGTAGCACTAAAAATAAACAACTAAAACTGAGAACAAACAGAACATTCTGTTTACGTATTGAAATTATCAAGTGTAATGTAAAACAATAAAAAGAAGTTTGTTGTGTAGGATACTTTCTGTAACCTTGTTTATTTGCCCTCTTATTTACATTCAGATCCGACACTTTGGATGTTGAATGTTGGTTTATAGTGGTTACAAAATGTCATGTTAGAGGTATGGTGTTTGTCTATGCTTACTCAATACATAAATTTATCTTATTCTTCATTTTGTAAAGTATTCTCACTCATGCCCGATCTGATAAAAGAGAGAAAATAATAATAACAAAAATAATAATCATTGTTTAGGTTTTAAGTTTGTTGAATTTTGATAGTCTCTAAAAACAAAAATCCTACATTTTCTAATGTCATGTTCTTACCATAAGTGGAGCCCAACAAGAAGTGAAAACTGTGACGATCATCAGGAGGAAGAGAACAATGGGGAGGTCATTTCTGTTGCTCTTGGCGGCGACAGACTTGCTGAATTTATTCTTAATGAAGAACAAAATGACCAAAAAGTTTATAAGTACTGTCAGAATGACTACCAAAGCTCCACTTGTGGCATAAATGTAGGAATAGATCACTTTAGCTGTAGAGGACAAGTCTATAAAGTCAAGAAAACACCAGGAGCCGGGATAATAGTTTTTACTGGCGCCTAATCCGAACAGATGTAGGGAACTGATTCCTCCCGACAGCGTCCAGACACAACCCAGCATAATCATAACCCGACGGTTCTTTGTTGGAGTGTTGTAGAAAAACGGAAAGAATATTGCGAAGAAGCGGTCAAATGACATACAGCAGATGATCATAGCAGACGACATCAGTGTGAACATGAAAACAAATCCTATGTAGTCACACAAAGCTTTCGGGAATGTGTACTCGAAATTAGAAATGTAGCGATACTCTGCGAATGGATAAGACGCCAATATCCCACCGCCATCAGATATTGCCAGTCCACATACGAGTCTGTAGAATGGGCGCCATTTGTGAGTTTTCGAGGACAAACACAATACGCATATTGCAACTACGTTACCAACAACACCGAAGAAGAATAATAGAGTGACTGGGGCGATGTTTTCATAGATATGTGTCGTTGTGGTCAGGTTATGCGTGGTGGAGTTCACGACTGAAGTGGTAAAGTCTGTATCTGAAGTAGTATTCATATCACTGGAAACTGGCATGGCGGTCAGATTTCTGCTCGTGACATTGTTCGACATTTGCTCTGGTCTTCCTACAGTAGTGGTCACAATTCCGGTCGTGATATTGTCCATCATCTGCCCAAGTATTGCAATACTGCTGATGATTATCAACTTGTCACATAGAATGGCGATACTGTAGCAGGAGTGGCGAAGGATGAAAATGTCGATTCATGTGGCATTAAAGAATCTCTAAAAAGTGTACCACAGGATTTCAGCAAGCATAATCAAACAGAGGTATTGATCACAATGCGAGATTTTAACGCCTAGCCAAGGAACCTTAGCTTATTTAACAAAAATATATCTGATGACATTTCTGACTGGTATTACTCCATATTTATGTTTACTTCTATATCTTATTAAAATCTTGAGTGCATGTTTGATAAATGTTCATAACTTATAAACATTTTCGCGCTGAAGAATTTTCATAAGATGAGACTGAAATTAAACCTGATGTTTGCATTTCTTTTTCAATGACCTAACAAAGAACCAGGTTTACATTACATGGATAAAATAGTTCTGTTGATTTCCAGTTCCAACAAATGCTTACTTATGCAAAATCTTAGACATATCCAATTCAAAGAAGAGACTTAATACGTTTATTTCGTCAATATACTTGTAGAATATAGGACATGCTTTACGGATATGTAATTTTTTATGAGGAAATGTCGCATTTTCACATATTACATGTTCCAAAATTAACCAGTGTGAAAAGTAAATCAAAAACAGTTCTATCAATAAACAATTTACTTGTACTCTCTACAACATTACGACAGTCGCCGTATAGCTGAAAAATTGCTCAGGCGACTATAAATAAAAAAAACCCCAAAAATACAACATTACGTGGTAATTACACAAAATGGATACGATGTTGTTAGTTATGACATCATAATGTACAAACTATTGTCAAAATACGTCTTACTATGATTGATTATATATTGTTTAACTTCCCACTCGAGAATTTTTCAATACGGATATATCACCATTGCCGGTGAGGGGCTGCAAAATTTAGGCCGATGCTCGGTGCTCAGGACCCTTGAGCAGCGATGTATCTTTATTGTGCCACACCTGCTTTGACCTCGGTTTTCGTGGTCTCATCCGAAGGACCGCCCCATTTAGTAGCCTCTTACGAAAAGCAAGGGGTACTGAGAATCTATTATAACAACCCAGATCCCCAAACTAACAGAATTGTAATTATGATATATTTCTATGTCGAAAAGTAAAAAGACCCGTCTTTGATTTTATGTAATCCGATTCTCCCAGGTGACCTATAGTTATCTGCTTTCGTTCGAAATTCGAGCGTCTGTCTTAAATTTTGAACATTTTCAGTTTCTTTTCTTGAACGGCAGGACCAATTTAGGCATTTAGCATCTTTAGGTTAAGGTAACTAAAAATGTGAATTTCATGGTCTCGGTCTCCATAGGGCCTCAGGGGTGTGGCCTAAACCATCAAAATCTTCTTTACTATGGGAGGGACCTCCGTGGCCGAGTGGTTAGAGCATCGGGTTCAAAATCACAAAGCCTCTCACCTCTGTCGGCGCGTGTTCGAATCTCGGCCGCGGCGTTATGTGAGCAAGTTTGCTAGTTTACTTGCGGAAGGCCGGTGGTCTCTTCACAGGTACATTGTATCTGGGTTCTCTCCTCCACCAACAAAAACTGGACGCCACCAGATAACTGAAACATTGTTGGGTGTGGCGGAAAGCAATAATTAATTAATCAATCAATCTTTACTATGGGACATTATGTACGCTAACTAACGGTATCATTAAAATGCAGTGTACTCTTTAGTAAAATGTGAAATTGATGACTCCTGTTTTCAGGGATACTTTCGGATGATCGGTGGTCTCTTTCCGGGTACATTATACGTGGGTTCTCTTCTCCACCAATAAAAACTGGATGCCACCAGATAGCTGAAAAATTGCTGAGTATGGCGGAAAACAACAAACAGTCAATCAATGTTTTCAGGGGCCATGTCACATGAGTGGGGCGAAGTTGGTTATATATTAAAAATACACTATATCTTAGAAATGGTGGGGTTAAATTGGTGATACACTGGAATTGCGTTATATCTCAAGAAATCCTCTTCTTTACTTCCGGAATCAAAGAGGCAAAATGGACACTGAGCCCTCTATTAAAATTTATGACCCCAAAGTTTAGCAAACTGGGCGGGCTAGATTGGTCCTATACATTATGTACTGAAAATGAAATATAAACTCTTCTTTACTGCTGGGCATCAAGCAGAAAAACTGTTCGCACGATTATAATGGAGACTGTGTAATTTGTAACCCTGGGATTAGGCCCCAGGGTGAGGCGTGGTGGATCATATGTTGAAAATAAAGTTTAGAAAATTCTTCTTTACCCCTGCACATATTGAGCATTATTACCACAAAACACCACGCAGTTTTTTTCTAGTAAAATGATATATAAAACAAACATCTTGCTTTCTTGTGAAACAAAATATCATTGGCGAGTTATATTCAGCAAATGATCTTTGAGAACTCGATTAGGAAATTGGATTTCGGTCTGATGTGATAAATATGCTTTTTTTTTATTGTGAATTGTAAATTATTAAATGCGTATGATAGTTACACCAATCTAGCTATGAATGTATTAAAAATGAAAAATGTAGAAAACACAAAGGTCATACAGTCACTAAATGAGTGTCCACGAATGCCAGTATCGGTTTATCTCAGTCATGAATTAATGATTACGCAAACAGAAATTATGGAAAACTTTACAAAAAATCGACTGAAATGTATGAATCTGACAATAAATATTTCACAAGACTAAAATCAGCTCCTCGATCCGCTTCTTTATTTCTATGTTGTCGCTACACAAGGATCTGAATCAACTCGCTTAGAGGTCACGTCCAGGTTACCTCAGTATTACGAATGCTAATAACTCACATTAGCCAATCAGAGCGACAATAATAAACGGTACTTAGGGATGCAAGAAAAGATGGAGTCGTTGAAAAGTTTCGGTATTTCTAAGCTGAAGACAGAACAAAGGATAATACCTGATGGTCGCATTAATTCAGAAGACGGTGTTGGTGTAGACCGACGGGATATGGCAAATATCTGCTTCATCAACTTCAACCACCCTTCGAAAAGGGCGCTCAAATCGTACTCTACTGAAGAAAAACAAATGTCGTGTGCTCTCCCCTCAATGCAATCTTATAAAACCAGGTTGAACGTTTAAACAAAATAAATGGAGTTACCGCTGTGTTTATTCATTTTGCTGCACCAGAGATATAATCATGTTGTTTAATGTTTAGTGAGGATTTCTCGCGTCAAATTTGATTATTTGATTGAGACCTCCGAGAATGTGGTGGGCAGTAAAGAATCTCGACTACTGTGGTAGAAAAATTCATCGCCTTTTCATCATAGTAATTCAACTTTACTTCAGTAATTTCTTCCCTCCTCTCTTTCTCTTGATCTTCATTTACAGTCTTCCCTCGATAGTTTGCCCCCCTCCCCGTTACATTCCCACCCTGCTTATTGCCTGAAAATCGTAAATGTTAACACTCCGTTATAATGCCAACCCCGCATAATGTCATCATATGCAACTGATTTTCACAAACAAATGGTCAGATTTGATAGGGTTTACCATCAATAATAATGCCCATTACGTAACACCCTTAGGTAACCACAACTGTACTTGGAGAGCGATGCAGTGAAGTGTGATGGGATGAATAATGTATTCAGGTGATCAGGTAAATTACAAGTGATTACTGAATAAAATTCAAAAAGTATCTAAATGTTTGTACAGAATGTACCCAAAATAAATTACGTAATTGAATTTCTTTTGACTGCTTGGTGAATATTCATTAATGTTGAATTCGATATATTGCCTCCACGCTTTATTACCCACATTTGATTTGAACAAAAGTTGGCAATATATCAAGGGAGCACTGTACTACTTACCATAAATATATTCAGATAGCATTATTTTGATGCATCTTAGTTTAAATTTTAGGAAAATGGTTTGGGGATATTGAAGAACCGACGTCCTTATTTTCACATTCATCAATTCTTGCACTGAGTGCCACTTGTACTAATAAAATTTCTCTACAAATGTACAAGTTTTTAGATCTAGATGTGAATACCACTGAGGTCAGAATCCAAACAGTTTGGAAATATCAATGTCTTGGATTGTGAATGCTTTAATTGACGAAAAGCCTACAAGAAGTATTTTGATTTGTAAATCCATTAAGTATGCATCAAATATATATACTTATATTGGTACCGAGATTCCAGTTTACATGGACAGTGGTTGAAATGTTTCACTCGGAGACTCCAACGAAAAATAAAAATAGAATCACTGACGGTCTAAAACTCCAAATAGTGGCTTGAAACTTGTTATAGTTACAAATTCCTTAGGTGTAGCAAACAGACGACCTTGAACGAGTGCTTATGGCATGTGAAGTGAGTTGCCAGATTTAATATTTCCCGAGCCTTGTCAAGGAGATATTTAAATCTAGTAACGAATTTCATAAATTTACGTTTCTGCATAAGGAGGTGATTTTCAGACACTTTGCATCGTCTGAAAATGTCCTTGAGCGGAAGAAATGAGATCTAAGACAAACATGTCAACGTAATAGCTAAATTGAAATTTCAATTTTTGGATTTTAATTTTCAGCTATATCATTATATAACAACAACAAATGAAACAGGAATAAATATGATAGGCTTGAAGAACGTTTGTAGTAAACGTTTTGTATTTATGTTAGCACGCTCTGAACTTACATAACCCTACATGATTTGCATTGTTATTAACCTGTGCTAAAAGTTCATATCGTTTTCCCGATCCTCCGTTATGAACCCGGAAACAGTACTGCTGTGTGATAATTGATTGTATTAATTTTAATGATGTTATAATATATTATGGTATGCCAGCCAGTGTTGTAGGCTTAATACAAGGGATTGATAGAATTGGGCATTATGGACAAAAACCTGTTACTCTAATTTTGTACAACTTTTATTCAATTCATATTTATGAGGAAGTAAAAACATTTTTATACCTAGAGAATGTAGACAGAAAGCAGTGATGGAATAATTTTTTTTGAAAAAGAACATTCAATAAGATATGTTTTGAAACACTGATGCCCTTGAATTGCAACAAAGTAGAACTGTAATATATGTAAAGATCACCAGGTAAAGAGCTTGGTTTCAATGGAAAGGTTTTCCCTTTACACATACCAAATATGAAAAGGTTTTCCTCGAATGTTATTGAATATATGACCAAGGTTGATTTCTTTTTGAAAATTTCCAAACTTTATATCAAAGTTTAAGGCCAAACTGTGAACAAATCCGGTATATATGGAAAGGTCTTACCACAAGAAATTCACATGCTAAATATTAAAGCAATACGTCTTGCGAGTTGAAAAATATGCCTTATATTCGGTTTACTAATATTGGGTCAAAAGTCTATGTAAAGGTCAGCAGAGCAAAGATTTGGGTGTCAATGGAAAGGTCTTGCCACAGGGAATATACATACCAAATATGAAAGCTTTACCTCTGATGGTATTAACATGTGCCACGGACATACAGGTCAAAAAATATATGCCCCAGAATGTGTTGTATTCCAGGGGCATGAAATGAGGTGGTAAAGTGAATTAAAAATCCGAGAACGAGTTTTACTCAGATTTATCTTATAATAATAATCAGATAAAAAAGAGTTCCCTTTTTTAAGTGGAAAAGGTCTTCTATTGTCCAGATGTTGACACTGAGAGAGACTTCATGTTGTTGAGTGAGTCTGACCACGGTCACCAAGGTCATCTTGTTAGATAGTTCAGATTACCAACATCTATATAATGTCATTACTTTTTGTGGATTTGTTTTTTTTTGAAAAATAAAATGTTGTAGTCACATGTATTTTACTTTTATACATGTATCTAAGGTCGATATTAAATTATAGTGAAATATATAAATGTTATTTCTTGCCTCAGGTAAATTTTGTGAGATTAACCATTTAAATTAAAAACTCATGAAATATGTTTCTAAATTGAACCTCATTGATAGTCTATAAACTAAGAACAGACTTAAAAGCTATATCTATTCATTGATTTAGTTATAAATCTGTTTGTATAACCACTTAGTTATGTTCACTACTAAAACATTACTACAAAAGTTATTTAAATAGAAATGCTGTCCCAAGTCTGTTCTTTGTTCACAGTCCGAGTATGAAAGATGTAAAACCTAAATTTTGAGGCTAATATTACGTCTAGTAAAGATTTTGCACCATCTGGAACAATGAGATACAACTTCAGCCTTGATTTGCAATTGAAATCCCAGTCTTGTCAATGTGCACATCCTTCGTCATCCTGATGTTTTCTAAAGAGGCGAGAAGGTCTAGCACAATCTCGCTACATCTAGCTATATAGCTTTATTAAGCATTAGCAATATCGCTTCATAAATATATGAATTTAAAGCCATTTGAAATAGCTTGATTTGCTATTACAAATCTTTTATCAAATTGATTTTTAAAAGCATCAAATCAAATTTCATTGAGTGAACATATTTCATCCTTTCATTTCGTAATGTAAACAAAAAATATTTCTTCAACTACGTCCCTTAAGAAAAAAAGAGTGATTCAAAATTGTCACATGTTTAGGATTATAAAGTTGTAAAGCAACAGTTATCCAATCTATAACATAGAATAAAAGTCAACAAGGATCAACAAAGTAATGGATTGACAATCAGATTCCACATTGTCAATATTTATCTATGCATCAACACACAAAGGGTAGTGGGCAGTTAACAGCACAAGAGGAATTCTCTTTTCATGACAATTCTTAGTTGTGAACTCTAATTAGAACAGTGTTGCGGTTAGTGCAAAGTATAAACATGTTACAAATTTACGTGACATTTAACTATGCCACTGCACTTAAGACATCCAGTCTAGTTCCATATAAACTAACTAAATCAAACTATTTCAAATAGCTTTATATCGCTAAGTATAGAAATTGTGCTGGAATTTGTTAGAAGTCTATGAAAGTTCAGTTGATTAATCAATCATAATTAATCATTGTGATAATGGAAACAAATATGAAATATTAATTGACTTATAATCACAATGGCATTGAATGAAAAGGTCAATATAAATAACAGTATTCGTTCTCTTAATTCCCTTAGAAAATACAAATCAGAGAGATGGAAAAAGAAGGACCCCTGGTCATACCAGAGGTGGGATCAGGTGTCTAGGAGGAGTAAGCATCCCCTGTCGACTGGTCACACCCGCCGTGAGCCCTATATTCCGATCAGGTAAACGGAGCAATCCGTAGTCAGAATCAGTGTGCAAATAACGGCCTAACAATTGGTATGAAACACATCAGACAACATTTGACTTAAAGGTAAGTAGTATTGGCAAACTAGATCGTTATAACGACCATAAAATTTGCGAAATGCTGACTTTAGACGAGACTGTACAAACCCCTATAACATCAATTTTTGAGTCAGTAGCCCGCCGCGATTTAAAAACTGATCAGTTTGGAGATATAAACACCATATGTTGGTGATGATGGAATATTGCCACAGAAATAAAGGAAGTTGACGATGGAGAAAATGAAACCATTCCGTTTGTCTTAAAGTTGATGTGTTACTTTGCTGTCAGCATCTATTTTCAGTAAAATATCTAAGTACGAAGCAGAAGTGGAAGACTCTGTGGTGTCTTTTATTTCAGGTTCATTGTGATATATCGAATCGACATATGAATGAAAATGATCATTTTTGATAGACAAAACGTCGTCGATATATATAAATGTCGAATTGAAGGCCACAGCAAGATCTTTTTTCTTTTCATGTTGAAGCTTTTGAATGAATTCTGCTTCATAAGAATACAAACATAGGTCAGCGAACAAAGGAGCACAATTCGTGGCCATGGGAATTCCAACAGACTGTTGGAAGACCTGATCACCAAAGACTAGGAAAATATTGTCAATGAGGATTTCTAGCATCTTTTTAATATCAACTTCAGAGTACTTGTACTTGGAGACAGAGTGGTGTTTAACAAAATAATTTTTGGGATGACCAATCACTAAATATGAATATTTCCTTTTATCATTTTTGTTGTAAAAGCAACTGTCTATGATGTCAAAAAGTCTAGCCTTTAACTTATCGTGATGTATGGTCGAGTAAAGTGTTCTAAAATCATACGATTTAATGTTGAGAGTTTGAGAAAAGTTTTTGATTTCAAATTCACTAAAAAGTCTTTAGAATTTTCAAGAATCCACATTTGATTTACACCACTTCTGGCATATGTAGTGGCACAATACGTTTGAAATTTCTCCTTCATAGCAGTTAATATTTTCGTAAGGAGCAAATATAAGGGCCTGGTAGAACATTTTCTAGACCCAGTAATGCATCTTTGTTTGTAAGGGTTTTTGTGGAGTTTGGGTTCCAGTATAGGTACGGTAACTCATATTCATCCGCTTCTTAGACTGGGATATTAAATGTATTTAAAACTGAAGCATGATTTTGTAGAATGTCATTTTCTGAAAGGGCAGTTGGAGTATACGTGCGATTAATAAATTTGGAATTAATGCCCAGTTCGTTTAGAATACGGTTGTAATAATGAGTCTTACAAATACAATGTTGTTACCAGCTTTGTCAGATGGAACCAAAACATATTCCTCATGTAACCTATCTAACCCTTTTATCAATTCTGATTTACTAAACACAGAAGGATAGAAGGTATGCATTTTTGTTTTGACATGTCTGATACGGGATTTGAATATTCCTCTTATACTTTTTATCCATTCTGACAAGGTATCAAGTTCTTTTTTTCAGATTTAGCCCATGGTTTGGCATAATCGTCAACAGAATTCATAATAGATATGAAGTTCTGTCGCCATTTGAAAGATCGAACATTGAGAATGAACAATTCTCTTCAGATTTAAAATATGACAGGGTGGGTCTACATCCCGAGTCCACTCGACCCCTGACATTTGTGAGGATGGTGGGTCTATATGTACGACGGCAGCTCTAATATTTTTATGTTTAATTCTCTTGGTACTGTCCAAATGTTTCTTTTTTCAAATCATTAGTTTTCAGTACTGGTTTAATAACACTATCAACAGTTCGATGACCCTGATAACAAACTCCGCAGATTTTAACATCCGAGTAGTTTACAGACATGTTTCTCATACGATCATTATTTTAATTTTAGTTTCTTATCATAATGAGAACGTGTCGGTACCTGCCCGCCCCCGTCTGATTTTGTTTAGGATTCGATAAAACAAAAACCACACGAATCGCAAATGTCGCTCAAATACATGTTTTGGTCGGTGTTGAGGCCCTCGCCATTTTTTTTAACTCTCGTTTCATATACACTACCTAGAGTTATCAACAAGGGAACGAGTTCCGAACGATTGGCAAAGAACTGCCACCAACAAGATGATCGGTTACATCTGAGGTCACCTGGACGTGACCTCTAAGCGAGTTAATTCAGATCCTCGTGTAGCGACAACATAAAAATAAAGGAGCGGGTCGAGGAGCTGATTTTAATCAGTTTGCAAGACGTACAGTTTGAAATAAAACGTAAATATTCTCCAATATGCTAGATAATTCTCGGCTCGTACTCAGTTGCAATCACTAAGCAGCTGTCGTTTATGATATATTCTTCAAACCTTTGTTGTTATTAGTTGAGGTCTAGTTTCATCCAAGCAGACGATTACCAGAATTTACCAGCAAAACAAACACTTCCTTCCGGAACAGGATGTAAATCCATTGGTCAATAACGGAGTTGGTCACTCCCATGCGTACAAGTTCCAATTCAGTCTAGCCTTGTCCAGAAACAGAGAATGTGGCGTGCTGAAATATGTTCACCTGTAAAGCAAATTGGGTATCGATATAAAGACAAATTAATCTACCAAATAAAAGAAACCCAATCGAATGACATTAATATTTTGATGATATTTACGCATCAAAACAATGTGTTGTCAAACTTAAAGCAATACAAGCTGTAACTGATGGCAAATAAATTGAAAAATAAAAGAACAAATATAATTACATATTTGTGATTGAACATATATAAGTTCATAGAATCTGGGTGAATCAAAAGCAATAAACCCGTCAAATCCGCCAAAAATGTCGATTCGTGAATCAATGTCATCCCGACAGTAATCCCTGCCCTTAATCTCCGATGTGCACTGACTTTCCATGTCATGATATTCCAGAACTAAAACATGAACAGCCATTACTTATCAATTTTGTGTGCGTGTGTGTTATGTGTGCTTTAAATGATTAAAAGTGTTTGTCATTAGATATGATTTAAATTAAGTGGTAAAGTGATATTTTACATGTTTGATAATCATTGTATGCACTTTTTTATGTCAGTGATACTGATGGGAATTCAAAAATATAGGAAACAACTCTATTAGCAACTTTAATTGCTGTATGTAGCTGGCCAGGTCGAAAGATCTTTGATCAGGGTGGCATGGAACAAAGTTGATTTGTTTCCTCTACCTGAACTCCACCTTCCCTTTCTCACTCAGTTTGATCAAAGCTTACCACATCTAAATAATAACCATAGGCCAAAATGTCAGTCGTTGAGAGGTTTTGGTTCCATCTTGATAGGTCTTGGTACACGTCATTGGCATGCTTTTGATGTTCAGCTGTTGTAACACAAGACCTGACTGAGGTGGAGATGATGGAGGAACATAAGACGTGACTGAGGTGGAGATGATGGAGGAACATAAGACGTGACTGAGGTGGAGATGATGGAGGAACATAAGACGTGACTGAGGTGGAGATGATGGAGGAACATAAGACGTGACTGAGGTGGAGATGATGGAGGTACATAAGACCTGACTGAGGTGGAGATGATTGAGGTACATAAGTAGCCCATTGATGTGGCTGCACGACTGTGGTAATCTACATCGAATCAAAAGAATTTTAAAATTTAAAAGTATTGTTATATACTGTTGAGTTTTAATATAAAATGTGTTAAATAGGATCCAGATCAAAACTTATCTCGTGCCCTTAACAAAAATAAAATTGCATACTTTTCCCCTCTCCAACAAACAAATGTACATGTTATATATGTTTTTTTCTTGTTTGTTTTTGCTTTACTGAAAGCTGAAACAGAAAGCTCTGATGTACTCCAAGGACTCATCAATCTAATCAAAATCATGATTAAACGTTATAATTACCCATGGACATGTGTGTTCATTTACACAATTGCTGGTGTGTATGTGTGTGATATGTTCACCTTGTTTTAATTCATTTTCGTTATTTACCTTACTGTGTCCGGCATTATATATATATATATATATATATATATATATATATATGTGTGTGTGTGTGTGTGTGTGTGTGTGTGTGTGTGTGTGTGTGTGTTTAGGTGTATATTCATGTACACATGTACAGCAGTATAGTGTATATTATTAGTATTTCATTTTTGATAATTAATCATAATAATAAAAGTAAAGGAGTCAAATGTGTTCTTAGAAGAATAGTACTAAGCAAACAAGATTGATGAAATTTAATTAAACAAGATGAAATTAAATTACATTTTCTAACAATTATATTGGTTTGTTAATAGGCTACATCGGAGGGTCTACTATTTTTACTATTATTATTTTTTATTCACTGTAGGGGTCAATCCATGTATCGTATTTTTGCCAAGTTAAATAATCATAAGAATATTAAACCGATATTGGTACATGTGCATGAGCTGTTATTATTTGAGACAGATCACCAGCTTTAAAGTTGTTTACAGCCTTGTCTAGTCCTCTGTGGTTGTCTATCCGTCTTCCGTAATCTAAAAAGCATGTGTCTGTATTTTTTAAACGACAATCTGAGCGTTGCATCTGTCATTAATGTCGATTGTGAAGCTAAATGAAGTGCGGGGGAAGGGGTCATAAGCTGAAATATCTGGGATGACTTCTTCATATTGATATCCTGACCTTTATTATCTATGGTTGGTAGTTTTCCGCTTTTAAGGGTTTGAAATCACCCGGTTTGCCAATGTAAACACGGAAGTCGTCGTGTATGCGAATAGAGTTCAATGCTAATTTTTAAAATATTATGTAAAATATATTACTTAATTTTCATCAGAACACAACATAAAACCCCATATATATATATATATATATATATATATATATATATATATATATATATATCAACGATAAAACACGTATCCTTTTATTTTATATAAAAACAATTTATACCCCTCGCTTGAAATATATACTTCTTACGAAAAAAGTAAACAATGCTCAAAATAACTTTGCCCTGCGGAAGTAGTTATGCGCATGTGCGAAAATTATCGTGAAACGGTCTATTATGTTTAACGTTGCCTACCATCTTCTAGAATGGCGGAGGGCTTCCGTACTTGAGTGTATAGAGCATCGTGTTCAAAATCACAAGGCCTCTCACCTCTAGTCAGCGCGCGTTCGAATCTCGATATATGTGAGAAAGTTTTCCAGTTTACTTTCGGAAGGTCGGTGGTCTCTTCCCGGGTACATTGTATCTGGGTTCTCTCTTCCACCAATAAAAACTGGACGCCACCAGATAACTGAAAACTTGTTGAGTGTGGCGGAAAACAACAAACAATCAATCAATCAATCTAGAATGACGTCATAATATGACTTGTTTACATTGTTTAAAAATCTACTATAATGCCTGCAGGGCGAAAACTTTCAGTACTTTATGAGAGAGAGAGAGAGAGAGAGAGAGAGAGAGAGAGAGTAAAATGTGTAAAGTGGGAACAAATTTAAATCATTTGACAGATTTTGTGAGGACAGAACGGCACTAACAATTACGCTCTCATAAATGTGACCTACAGCATGTGACAGATGTATACAAAATATGAGTGTAGTGAGGACAGTTGGTATGAGGACATCCCTTACTAATATTCTCTCTAAAAACCATTTTTCACAATTTGAAAGAAAGTATCAGATAAACTTTTATAGCTCTCCTTATAGCTATAAGTAACATAGTACTTTTTGTCTTTACAATAACATATTTTGTATTCTCTTCTGGGAAAAAGCCCCGCGGGGATCCGGGTTGAATAGATCTTCAGTACCCTTTGCTTGTCGTTAAGAGGCGACTAAATGGGGCGGTCCTTCGGATGAGACCGCAAAATCCGAGGTTCCGTGTCACATCAGGTGTGGCACGATAAAGATCCCTTCCTGCTCAAAGGTTATTATCGCCGAGCATAAGCCTAAATTTTGCAGCCCTCCACCGGCTATGGTGACGTCTCCATATGAGTGAAAAATTCTCGAGCGGGATGTTAAACAATATATAATCAATCAATCAATCAATCAATCTGGGAGGAAGAGAGAGAGCCCTAAAATGACGTCATACTAACATAATTGTAATTATGATATATTTCTAAATATTTCTATGTCGAAAAGTGAAAACACCATCTTCGATTTTGATGCAAACTCAGGTGACCTATCGTTTATCTGCTTTCATCCGTCGTTGTGTGTCGTTTGAAATCCTACTTTAGTCGAGCGTCTGTCTAAAACTTTTAAACATTTTCAGTTTCTTCTCTAGAACGGCAGGAACAATTTAGGCATTTAGCATCTTTAGGTCAAGGTAACTAAAAATGTGAATTTCATGATATCAGCCTCCCTGGGGCTTGAGGGGTGTGACCTAAACCATCAAAATCGTCTGTATTATGGGACATTATATACGTAAGGTAATGGTATAATTAGAAAAAACAAACAATGTGCCATTTACTAAAATCTGAAATTGATGACTCATTTACAGGGGTCATGTCACATGAGTGGGGCGAAGTTGGTTATATATTAAAAATGCATTATATCTTAAAACTCTTTTATTCTGTGCTTCACCTAGGCAAAATAGTTGCATTAGATAATGACCATTGAGCTTGCTACTAAATCACTCGTGAGAACCTGGGGTAAAATATATCCTCAGTACACCTTGCTTGTCTTTAGAGGCGATTAAATGGGGCGGTCTTTCGGATGAGACCGCAAAAACCGAGGCCCCGTGTCACAGCAGGTATCGCACGTTAAAGATCCTTCTCTGCTCAAAGGCGATAAGAACTGAACATAGGCCTAAATTTTGTAGGCTTTCACTGGCAATGGTGACGTCTCTATGTGAGTGAAAAATTGTCGAGTGGGACGTAAAACAAGATACAATCAATCAATCAATGCTACCAAAACTGTGAAATTCATGACTCTTGGCTCTGGGGTGGGGCTAAGTTGGTCATACACTGGAATTGCGTTATATCTTTGGAAAACCTTTTCTTTAATTCCGGATTCAAAGAGGCGAAATGGACACTGAACCCTCTACTGAAATTCATGACCCCAAAGTTTAGGAAACTGGGCTGACTAGATTGGTCATATAGATTATATACATTGTGTACTTAAAATCAATAAAATAAGATATAAAACAAATATCTTGCTTTGTTTTGAGAAAAAAAAATCATTGGCGAGTTACATTCAGCAAATGATCTTTGAGAACTCAATTAGGAAATTGGATTTCGTTCTGATGTGATAAATATACTTTTTTTATATTGTGAATTGTAAATTATTAAATGCGTATGAAAACACTAAGGTTATACAGTCATTAAATGAGTGTCCACGAATGCCCGTATCGGGTTATCTCAGTCATGAATTAACGGTTACTCGGACAGAAATGAAAACCTTTTCAAAAAATATCGACTGAAATGTTTGAATCCGACAACAAATATTTCACAAGACGTGCAGTTTGAAATAAAACCTAAATACTCTTCAACATGCTAGACAAGCTCAGCTGGTAATCTATTGCCGAAAGGCAACATTTTCCCGAAGTTTCAGTCACTAAGCGGCTGTCGTTTTCGATATAGTCTTCAAAGCTATGTTTTTATTAGTTGAAGTCTGGTTTCTTCCAAGAAGACGATTACCAGAATTTACTAGCATAACAAACACTTCCTTCCGGAACAGGATGTAGATCCATGGGTCAATTACGGAGTTAGTCACTCCCATGCGCAGAAGTTCCAATTCAGTCTTGCCTTGTCCAGAAACAGAGAATGTTGCGTGCTGAAATATGTTCACCTGTAAAACAAATTGGGTATCGACATAAAGACAAAGTAACATACCAAGCAGAAAACCCAATAGAATGACATTAATATTTCTAATATTCTCTCTCAAAACCATTTTTCATAATTTGAAAGAAAGTATCAAATAAAATTTTATAGCCCTCCTTATAGCTATAAGTGACATTTTATCTTTACAATAACATTTTGTATTCTCTTCAGAGAGAGAGAGAGAGAGAGAGAGAGAGAGAGAGAGAGAGAGACCTAAAAATTACCAATGACAGGGACAATATCAAAATATTTTTGGGAGGAACTGACGCTTCTTCAGGACACCAACATATTTACACAGAAATAGAAACAAAATAAATAAAACAAAAATACAAAGCAGCACTAAAAATAAACAACTAAAACTGAGAACAAACAGAACATTCTGTTTACGTATTGAAATTATCAAGTGTAAAGTAAAACAATAAAAAGAAGTTTGTTGTGTAGGATACTTTCTATAACCTTGTTTATTTGCCCTCTTACATTCAGATCCGACACTTTGGATGTTGAATGTTGGTTTATAGTGGTTACAAAATGTCATGTTAGGGGTATGGTGTTTGTCTATGCTTACTCAATACATAGATTTATCTTATTCTTCATTTTGTAAAGTATTCTCACTCATGCTGATCAAAGACAGAAAATAATAACAAAAATAATAATCATTGTTTAGGTTTTAAATTTGTTGAATTTTGATAGTCTCTCAAAACAAAACTCCTACATTTTCTAATGTCATGTTCTTACCATAAGTGGAGCCCAACAAGAAGTGAAAACTGTGACGATCATCAGGAGAAAGAGGACAACGGGGAGGTCATTTCTGTTGCTCTTGGCGACAGACTTGCTGAATTTATTCTTAATGAAGAACACAATGACCAAAAAGTTTATAAGTACTGTCAGAATGACTACCAAAGCTCCACATGTGGCATAAATGTAGGAATAGATCACTTTAGCTGTAGACGACATGTCTATAAAGTCAAGAAAACACCAGGAGCCGGGATAATAGTTTTTACTGGCGCCTAATCCGAACAGATGTAGGGAACTGATTCCTCCCGACAGCGTCCAGACACACCCCAACATAATCATAGCCCGACGGTTCTTTGTTGGAGTGTTGTAGAGGAACGGAAAGAATATTGCGAAGAAGCGGTCAAATGACATACAGCAGACGACCATAGCAGACGACATCAGTGTGAACATGAACACAAAGCCCAGGTAATCACACATGGCTTTCGGGAATGTGTACTCGAAATTAGAAATGTAGCGATACTCTGCGAATGGATAAGACGCCAATATCCCACCGCCATCAGATATTGCCAGTCCACACACCAGTCTGTAGAATGGGCGCCATTTGTGAGTTTTCGAGGACAAACACAATACGAATATAGCAATGGCGTTACCAACAACGCCGAAGACGAATAACAGAGTAACTGGGGCGATGTTTTCATAGATATGTGTCGTTGTGGTAAGGTTATGCGTGGTGGAGTTCACGACTGAAGTGGTAAAGTCTGTATCTGAAGTAGTAGTCATATCACTGGAAACTGGCATGGCGGTCAGATTTCTGCTCGTGACATTGTTCGACATTTGCTCTGGTCTTCCTACAGTAGTGGTCATAATTCCGGTCGTGATATTGTCCATCATCTGTTCAAGTTTTCTAACAGTGCTGATCATAGTCAACTTGTAACATAGAATGGCGAGACTCTAGCAGGAGTGGCGAAGATTGAAGCTGCCGTTTTATATAGCATTAAAGAATCTCTAAAAAGTATGTCGCATGATTTCAGCTGACATAATCAAAGAGATTTATTGATTACAAGGTGAGACGTTAAACCAATCACATGAACCTTAGCTTATTTAACAAGGACGTATCTGCTGAAATTTCCCACTGGTATTACTCCATAATCATAGTTACTTCTAAATCTTATTAAAATCTTGAGTGCATGCTGGGATACTAATAGCGTTTGATTAAATTTTAATAATTTCTAATCACTTCCGCGCTGAAGAATTTTCATAACATGAGACTGAAATTAAACCTGATGTTTGCATTTCTTTTTCAATGACCAGACAAGGAACCAAGCTCACATTATATGGATAAAATGGTTCTGTTGATTTCCAGTTTCAACAAATGGCTACTTTTGCAAAATTGTCGACACATCCAATTCAAAGAAGAAACTCACTACGTTCATTTCGTCAATATATTTGTAGACTATAGGGTATGGTTTGCGAATATGGAAGGGTTTTTTATGAGGAAATATCGCATTTTGACATATTAAATGAGCATTGTCGCTATCCAAAATTAACCAGTGTGAAAAGTAAATCAAAAACATTTCTATCAATAAACAATTTACTTGTACTCTCTGCAATATTACGTGGTAATTTTGAAGAAAAGTACCCAAATTGGATACGATGATATGATTTATGACCTCATAATGTACAAAACACTGTCAAAATACGCCATACTAAGAGAATTGTAACTATGATGTATTTCGAAATAGTTATATGTCGAAAAGTGTGTCACATGTCATTGTCAGGAAATACAAGAGATAATGATACAGTTTACATGGTTTTTACAATTAGAATAAAACATTGAAATATAATTCAAGCTCAATCTTATAGGAGATTGTCACTTTCATGGCACTTTGGTTATTTCATCACATGTGGGTCGTGGCTGAGTGGTTAGAGCATCGTGCTCAAATCCACAAGGCCTCTCAACTCTAGTCGGCGCGGGTTTGAATCTCGCTCGCGCCGATATATGTGCGAAAGTTTGCCAGTTTACTTTCGGAAGGTTGGTGGTCTCTTCCCGGGTACATTGTATCTGGGTTCTCTCCTCCACCAATAAAAATTGGACGCCACCAGATAACTGAAAACTTGTTGAGTGTGGCGGAAAACAACAATCAATCAATCAATCAATCACATGTGGATCATGATGATGGTAGCAGCAGTGTACTGTGGCCTTTGGAAATTTTACTCCCTGTCTCCATAGGTCCTACTCCACTACTCTTTCATTTCTTTACATAACTAATTTTGGGATCTGTAAAATCAAGTTGCACTATTTCAAATATACATATTGTTAGCTTACGTTGTACCTCAACATAATGCTCATTTGTACACTTTACCATAACACTACAATTTTGTACTACAAACATGATATACTGTAAATACTCATGTATGTACTTTTACTTTTTTATTACTCAAACCCCGTGGGGATCCGGGTTAGAATAGATCCTCAGTACCCCTTGCTTCTCATAAGAGGCGACTAAATGGGGCGGTCCTTCGGATGAGACCGCAAAAACTGAGGTCCCTGCTCAAAGGTCATAGGCGCCGAGCATGGGCCTAAATTTTGTAGCCCTTCATCGGCCATGGTGACGTTTCCATATGAGTGAAAAATTTTCTAGAGGGACGTTAAACAATGTATAATCAATAAATCTCATTACTCAATATACTGAATGCTCCGCGCATAAATACACTTGTACATGTACTTTACTTACTACATAATGGACATACTCATGTACGATGACTGACAATGTTCCTTTCACATTTGTTTCTGATGCTGTCCCGATATGAGTGAAAAATGCTCGACGGGACGTAAAACAAACAAATCGTCATTTACGTGCGCACTGAACAGAGTTTTACACATACTATATACTTTAGACTATACACAATACTTGCAAAAATATACCAATATGCAAACATGAAGAAACTTTACACAACAAAGTCAGCAATAAAGTGCAGTAGAAGAAATATGGAAGTTTTATAAATAAACTGAATGAAATTAATATCAATAATGATTTGATAAACTTACCTCAGAAGTGTTAAAGTAGTATCTAACTGAAGTATTTCAAACTTAATTTCGTACGAGAGCTGCCAACTTTTTGGCGTCTGTTCCTCGTGCCTGCTACGCCCAAACTGACCAAAGCAAACACTGCAGACCAGTTCGAATACTAGTATTTTTAAAATAGACCTTGCTTAGTGAGCAATTTCATAACCTGACTACAAATCTTAAATTAAGGAAAGCAGTTTGGACTTTAAATGTGACATGTCTCCCCCCTTGAAGAAGTACGCAGTACTTTGTAAAGAAAAACATTTAAGGTACAGACACATTTATACAACACACTTACAAATACAGGTAAAATAAATACTGATTTAAACATTGTAAAGCACGTTCGAAAATTGTCTCTTTGAATCAATCACACCTATTTCGGATTCACATGCGACTTAAGAAGTCTGCACCAACGTTCTCCTTTTCTTTAATAGAAACAATCCGAAATTGGTAGGGATGTAACGCCAAAGTCCACCTCATCAGCCTTGGGCTGAGACGTTTTGAACTGTTGAGATAAATTAAGGGTTGGTGGTCTGTTTCTAAGACGAACACGCGACCGTGCAAGAGCTTATGAAACTTCTGTATCGACCAAACAATTGACAAACATTCTCTTTCAATTGTTGAATAATGTTGTTCAGCGTCGTTTAATTTTCTACTTGCATAAGCGATGGGTCGTTTTTGTCCGTTTTCCTTCTGTAAAAGAACTGCACCAAGGGCCCGAAGCGTCCGTTTGCAGAATGAAAACTTGAGACATGTCTGCAGTTTTAAAATCGGCGAGGGTGTTAATGTTCTCTTCAAATGTTGAAACGCTATTTCCTGTGGTTCCGTCCACTGTAACATATTTGGAGCAAATTTCCTTGTCAGATCTGTGAGTGGTAAGGATATATGAGAAGAATTTGGAATGAATTCCCGGTAGAAATTTACCAAATCGAAGAATGATCCCAATTGTTTCTTTGTAGTAGTGCGACTTGCTTCCCGCACAGCTTTAACTTTACCTGGATGAGACTGTATCAAATCCCTTCCAGTAATATAACCCAAACATCCCAGTTGATGATAAGCAATGACACATTTGCTTGGTTTTACTGTTAAACTTGCTTTTCGTAGTCTCCGCAATATCAATGAGAAATCGGGAATATGTTCCTCAATGACATAGAAAATCTCAAAATATCATCGATAAAGTTTTCCACATTTGGCAAGTCCCGCAAAAGCATTCCATCAATTTACAAATGTTGCAGATGCTGTAACAAGTCCAAATGGCATCCTAGTAAATTGAAACAAACCCATAGGTGTTTAGAATGCTGTTTTTGGACGAGAATATGGAGTAAGAGACACTTGCCAAGTCTAAATGAGAAAAATATTGGTGTCCTGCTAAGTTTGAAAACATCGCGTCAATATCGGGCATTGGTTCCACATCGAAGATTGAGAGAACGGAAATCGACGCAAAAACGTTAATGTTCCGTCTTTCTTAGCAACCAAGACAACTGGTAACGAATATGGGCTCTCTGAAGGTTCAATCACATCTGACTCCTGCATCTTTCTTACTTCATTTGTTTTAGTTTCTACCATGAAAAAAAGGAAGTGATCTGTGTGCAACTCCAACAGGCTTCTCTGTCGTGGTCCTGACGTCATGTTGGAGTACACTGGTGTTACCTGGTTTGTAAGAACATCTGCGAATTTACTACGGCCTTCCATCACAAGCTTCTTTTGATTCTTTTGCAGCTCTTTATTGATGATGTCAATGTTGATATCCGATTCATTCTGAAATAAACTCACTTCTAACTCTTGGTCAACCGCATCTACTGGTTGTTCGCTAACTGGGGCAAAAATTTTGATTTCCAAAATCAGGCTTTCATTTTCCTTACGTACGACAAACTGCTTTAAAAGTTTTGAGCTTTCCATTTACATCAATTTGATAATCTACTCTATTCAGCTTTTCATGAACCACATACAGCCCTTTCCACTGCATCAATAATTTGTTACTATCAGTGGGTAATGGAATAAGCACCCTTTCTCCCTCTTTCATGTTTCTATTTCTTGTCCTTCTGTCGTAGCACTTCTTGTATCTTTTCGATGCTTTCTCTAGCTTACGATGCGCCAACTCGCATATAGATTCTAATCGCTCACGTAAATCAAAAACATACTGATATGTTGTTTTTATCTCAGGATCCTTTATCTCTTGTGTCTACAGTTGTCTCAGAATAGTAGTTGGTCCCCTCACCGTCCTGCCATAAACTAAATCGAATGGAGAAAACCCCAAACTTTCTTGTGGCACCTCTCGGTATGCGAGTAGGACGACGGCAAGATATTTGTCCCAATTCTTAGGTCTATCAATAGACAGTCTCTTTAGCATCTGTTGTAAGGTACCATTAAAACGCTCTACTAACCCACTAGGTGTTGTCGTTAGTTGCTTCATTGAAATTAGTCGGCTGATTTCTTTCATCAGTGATAAGGTAAATTGACTTTCCATATCTGTAAGCATGTCTTGAGGAACACATATGCGTGAGAACATCTCCACCAGAGCTTCAGCGATGCGCTCAGTGTCAATTCCTGGCAAGGCGATGCGCTCAGTGTCAATTCCTGGCAAGGCGATGCGCTCAGTGTCAATTCTTGGCAAGGCGATGCGCTCAGTGTCAATTCCTGGCAAGGCGATCGCTTCGGAATATCTGGTGGCGTTATCAACAAGCGTCAAAATAAACCTGTTTCCTCTCTCCATTGGCGGATGCAAGGGACCTATCATCTCTACCGCCACTCTTTTGAAAGGCACATCAATTATTGGCATTCTAGAACCTAGGACCTGATCCAACCCCTAGTGTTTCCAGGGACCCGTGTTTGCCGAACTTTCAATTCTGTATTCTTTGCAGGATTTATGTGATTGATCATTGTTCTCTGTCGCTTTCACCAATGCGGTTTAATGACACAATTCCAGTTGTCCTTCGTTTTCTAACAATCATTATTCTTCATCTCCAAACTCGTTCTTCTTCAGAAACATATGCAATCATTTCTCTATAGGAGTATAATATCGGGTAATAAGAACAGAGGAATATAATAGGAATACGATTTCCGTCATCTACTTGCCATTCAGTGGATAAAAATAAGGCAAGAGGACAATAGGTATTGCAATAAATGATTAAAAAGGTATCCCTAACACAATTCATTCATGAATTCTTAGTATATCATTGGAGTCTCGTGTATCTACTGTAAGTATCCTTTGGTAGTACAGATTGCAATACATCTGTTGATTATGAGCGAGTGGTTAGAGCAATGCGCTCAAAATCACAAGGCCTCTCACCTCTAGTCGGCGCGGGTTCGATTCTCGCTCGCGTCGAAATATTTGAGAAAGTTTACCAGTTTACTTTCGGAAGGTCAGTAGTCTCTTACCGTGTACACTGGGTCTCCCCTCCACCTACAAAAACTGGATGCCACCAGATATCTGAAAAATTGTTGAGTGTGGCAGAAAACAACAATCATTCAATCAATCATATGCTGATTTAATTCCGTTGTGTGCTCAACAACATTACCGTATGAAAACACGATTACTTCACGATTATACGATACCTAACAAATATCATTATCTGAGATAAGGATGCATAAGAGATTAGAATTATGATACTAAACAAAACAACTTATAACCTAAATTTAAATTATAGTAATTCGTTATAAAATTGATCTTCTAAACGCTCAAACAAACCTAAGATTTTAAAAACAAATTATGAAATTCCAGTGTTCTTACATTTGCAAAAAACTATTTTTCAACTTATTATTATATTATACTATGAGCACATATTGTAGCCATTCATTGGCTCAGAGGTTGTGCTCTCAACAAAGTCTATGTACTGCAGTACAACGTCCAAATAAATTTCAACTCGTTCGCGGTAGTTTCGTGATTGGGATGTTTGCTTAGTAACTATTCTCAATACCACCCAAGATGTTCAACGCATGTGGTAAATGTTCCTTCGTTAATCTACCGGGGTCAGAAGTGCAGCTTATAGGTCTTTAAGATAGGAGGTCTTGTGTCGCGGTATGCGTTGACACGATAAATAACCCTCATTCCTAAGATATATGAATTTATTCAATATACAAGAGGTCCATGTGTATTAATAGTCACCTGAGTATCATGTGCCGATCTGTATCGCCAAATTAACATAAACTCAAATAATTAAAGGTATCTTCAATTACGATATCTTTCGCGCAATAATTGAATTGAAGCAAGCATAAAATAAATTAGTCAATGCGCGCATTAATTCAATGATGAGAGCAATAATTGAATCGATGCGCACATTAATTTAATTGATGGGATAAAAGGTTGATTTGATGCGCTCATCGATATGGTGCAATTATTACTCGCAAAATTTAATTTGGAGCTCGGTAAAAATGATCAATGATCTTTTCAATTCAGCAGAAGATATCCTTTATCTTTGTGACATCGTTTTTGTGTAAGGAAATAATGCGCGCATCAATTGTTTTAAAGAGAGCAACAATTTAATCAAATAGATCGTTAATTCAGTTGTGAATATACTGAATTGAAGATATATATCATTATATAATACTTTCTCTGAAAGAATTGTTGCGAGTATCAATTGAATTAATTTACAATTAATTTAATTGAAGAGACCAATAACTCAATTATTGCGCTCATTAATTGAATTGATGAGCGCTACAATTCAATTGAAAAGAGCAATAATTCAATTATCATGAGCATTAATTGAGATGATGCACGCATTCATTGATTACTCTCTTTCATTGAATTGAAGCGCGCATCAATCCAATTGTTGATATCTTTAATTCATTTGAAGAGAGCAAGAATTCAATTATAGCGCTCATCAATTCAGCAAAATAATTAACGATATTATCAATTCAAGGAAAACGCACAATAATTCAGAATTGGAGATATAATTATTTGAAGAGATCTTTAAGTGTTAAAGAATGGTATTTTAAAATTATTCCCAGGGTAAATATGATGACGACCTATTTGGATACAAAATTATTCCGCTTATGGTCAATGTTTAAACCGCAGAAAGCTATTGGCAAATAAATCAGTATAATGATCTTACTTGCAAATACAAACTATTATTAAGCCAAATACTATCTGACATGTTTCATAACAATTGTTAGATCGTTCTTTACCTACAGAGTTTTACTATTATTACTCTGTGTATTTGATCAAGACAAATACAGTGATCACGGATGTTTGACCCTTCTACAGGGGATGTTTACTCCTCCTAGGCATTTGATCAAAGGCCTAAATTTTGCAGCCTTTCACCGGCACTAGTGACGTCTCTATTTACGTGAAATTTTCTCAAGCGGGATATTTAACAATACGCAACCAACCAATGTAAGGGAGCTAACACAACCACATTTGAAACTAAAAGTTAGGATGACATAAAGCGAAATTACTCTGTACACGCTCCCTGTACACCGTTAACGTTAAATCAAATCAGTTTTATAGCCCGAGCACAGATACAAAGGAAATGACCCCACATAATACACAAAACCGGATACTGATAAAGAAAATTATACCTCCTTTATGCCGTTTTCTTCGATTAAGGTTAGACCAATTGTGTGTCCATCATTCAATAATCGTATTTTTGAAAACTCAACTAAATCAACCAATCAGATTTGTACAATCCAATTTCGACATACCATCGCCCCTCGACTGTCGTTTTTTTCTTTTTTTTCAGGATGTCCCCTTTGTGCAAGAGCAAGACTGGTGCTGACGCTAAAGTACGACAATCATACTGTTAACGCACGATTATCGGCGCTGAAGGTGTGGGGCACTGGCGTCCGATGATACAAATGATGTTACAAATGATGATACACGAGCCAAAACAGCATTTTAGAAGATCTTTCATCATTCCAGCAGCACTGGTATGGAACACACTGCCAGATTTTATTAGAAATTGTACAAGATTAGCATCTTTTAAGGCAGCATATCTTAAACATTACTTTGATTCCCAGAAAAACTTTAGTTTTTATAGTCTCTTCTTACTAGTATATAATTAACTAATGATATTATTCAAGCGCTATGATGTTTTATGAAATGTTTTCCATTTGTATATATGTTAAGACAGGACCACAATGTAAACTAGTTTAACAACTAATTGTGCAATCCTATATAACTAAAGGATATTATTATTATTATTATTATTACCATACGCCATGTTTAAGTGCAATATATATCGTCCTATATAGGTATACATTTGTTGAAATGCACTGCCACATGACAGAGCGTTGTTCCGTGAAATGTCTACATTGGAAATGACGCGCTGATTCTGACTCGCACAGGGAAAATGACACTGATGGAAAGAGAATTATATTCTTAAAACATCTAATTCGTCTTCATTAAAAGTAAAATATACATCGTGAGGCTTTGTTTTCCATCATTCGCCCAGATTTTCACTGTGAAAAGCGCGTTGTGATTCGTCGCATTGCGTGTTCATTCGTGGTTATTTGCACTGCATCAATCCACTAATTTTCAACATAGGAAAGAATTTAATGTTTTAAGATATTTTTCTGCGTCGCGACCTCTAACGTCAGATTCCTTCAAGCAGATGTGGATCCTGACAGCCGTCAGCATTTTACGAAAATAAAAAGCTACATGTATATGTGTAAAAGAAAAATTATTATACACTTATATAGTTTATTAGGCTACTCTTAGTTTCTATTTTAAAGTCAGTATATTATTAAATTATGCGGTATGTCCTTTATCATGCATTTGTTGTTTTTTGTTTTGTTGTCCTACATGTAAAGCGCTTTGGGGTAATAGTCTTAATAAATAGATAGGACGCTATACAAATGGGGAATAATAATATATAAAAATTAGTAATCTGACTGTTTTATCCCCATGGAAACATTAATTACATGTAGGAACTGTGTAATTGTCATGTGACTCTAATGCATGACCTTAATGTACCTAAACATTTTTGACGCTGATTTTTACCATCTATCAACGTTCGGAATTTCTCAGCAGTGTTACATAGGTACTATAGATTTTCTAATATATTTTGTGCATCTGCAGAGTAGCAGAAACATTAATGTTATTTTTGTCATAATCGCCTTACACCACCCCTCAATTTCATTCCGAATGGTTAGAGCATCGGGCTCAAAATCACAAAGCCTCTCACCTCTGTCGGCGCGTGTTCGAATCTTGGCCGCGGCGTTATGTGAGCAAGTTTGCCAGTTTACTTGCGGAAGGTCGGTGGTCTCTTCCCAGGTACATTGTATCTGGGTTCTCTCCTCCACCAACAAAAACTGGACGCCACCGGATAACTGAAAAATTGTTGAGTGTGGCGGAAAGCAATAAATAATTTATCTAATCTATCAATTTCATTCCTTTCTCGATTACTCGCACTTTCGTTAAAAAACAATTACACTCTCCATAGATACCGCGGATACACAAGTGCACCATTATATCTGTTCCATCCCAAGGGGATCCGGGTTGTTAGAATAGATCCTCAGTACCCCTTGCTTGTCATAAGAGGCGACTAAATGGGGCGGTCCTTCGGATGAGACCGCAAAAAACCGACGCCCCGTGTCACAGCTGATGTGGCACGATAAAGATCCCTCCTTGCTCAAAGGTCCAGAACGCCGAGCATAGGCCTAAATTTTGCAGCCCTTCACCAGCTATGGTGACGTTTTCATATGAGTGAAATATTCTCGAGCTGGACGTTAAACAATATATAATCAATCAACTAAATAATTGTTAGCAAATCATTGTATTTCCATGAATATCTGATTCTGTGTTAAAGACATTGACAAGAACAGCATGCATTAAACACACAGTGCAAAATCAAGGTATTGTTAATCGCAAAAACAAATTTAGGCATTGTATCACAAATAAGAAAATAGATTTATGTAAGATATATATATATATATATATATATATATATATATATATATATATCAGTCCAGTACTTTGGAACTAGCATGAAGTGCGGATAAAAATTTGCTGTAATAAAATTAAGAAATTCATTTCAAAATAAAGATATAAAGTATTATCTCTCTCCTGTATAACTCTGATCCTCTGCCGGATTTGACTCCACTGTTTTGTATTTTTGGTTCATTCAACTCTTCCAAGTTTGTTCATAATTTGGATTTCCAACATTTTTTACTTGAGCATCACTGGAGACACATTATATATATATATATATATATATATATATATATATATATATATATGTGTGTGTGTGTGTGTGTGTGTGTGTGTAAGTGTGTGTGTAAGTGTGTGTGTGTGTGTTCCAGAAATAATTATAGAAAATCTACACAAGTAGTAGTATAATAAAGAATATCACAAAGCCGATTGAGTATATATTCGACTAGTTTCTTCAATTTTTCAGGAGTATACTGAATATTACTTAGTTGTTACACGTGACACAGGGATTGATAAGATGCATAACAGAGAGGTGAAATACTACCCGATTTCTCATTCTTGATTTGAAACAAATTTTATATCCGTCTAGTATTACTTGGATTGTCCTGTTTCTGATTTATTACTTTCTATTAGATAAAACAGTGTATATTTTAAATTAAAAAAAAAATTAAATAAAAAATCCCTTGAGGAA
Organism: Ostrea denselamellosa; assembly: GCA_024699665.1. NCBI lineage: Eukaryota > Metazoa > Mollusca > Bivalvia > Ostreida > Ostreidae > Ostrea > Ostrea denselamellosa. Next base: position 2,009,805 of record JAMZEH010000035.1, on the reverse strand, counting down.
TCCAGTAATTGCTTCTCTGTGAAGCTCACATTGCAGGAAATGAGTTCAAAAATGTTCATTCATTTGTTCAAAATTTTCTAAAAATGAGTTTGTAAACAGTGACTACACAATATATTTGCTTTTTGTATATCGATATTTTACAGTAAACTACAAGTACAGTTGAATTGTTCTGTTGAGTATAAATCCTTCTATGAAAGGGTATGTATTTTTCAAAAACAGTTTATCAAATATTCTCCATCAGCCTCACTGTTATTTTATTTTTTGACACATTCCAGCTGAACACAATAGGTTTGATTCTTTCAACAACATGTTGGATCCACTTAAAGTTTATTTACCCACATTTATGTTGTCATATGATGATGTTAAGTCTAATGCATTCCTCGCAGAAAACGTTTCCGTCTTAATTTCGTTTGAAAAAAAATGGGTGTCTCGCATTGGAAACACGGGCCAATGCACATTTTTAAAGGTGTCCTGATTAAAAAAAATTAAATTATGGACACTTTGTGTCAAATGTCATCAAAATCTGTGATGGTGGTTTTCCACATCAGTTTGATTCTTAAAGAGATTGCCTCTTAAAAGACGTGTGGGTGGTCAATACTCGTGGAAATTAATCATTCATTATCAAAATGAGGGTAAGTAAAATGAAAAGATCTTTTGTGTGCGGGGTGGAGTGTTGGTTATAATTCTTGACACCATTTAACGTTCCATCTGACGGACATAAAAGTTAGATATTTAAAATTGGTGAAGAGTGTGATATTTCTGGTTTACAGGCAGTTGTGTTATAAAAAGTATTTTGAGATTTCTGTACAAATCACATACTTGCAAACATTTTATAATAATACGATTGCTGATATTTGTAAAAAGGTTCTTGCATTGATTGCATAAAATGATGAGGAGCATATTTAATGAACAGTCACAAGATATACATTCAATGTTGACGTCTTTGTTTAACTCTCAACTCACTCTAATCAAAATCACATCTTTGAGCAACATAACATTACAGGAGCGGATCAAATATCTGGTTTTAATTAGATTTCAACTCAGGTTGGAATGACCAACACGTATCATTACTTCTTCTTGGTGTCGCACGTTTTGTTTACTTTGTTTCGAATAGAATAAAAATTAGTTCTATTGCAGAAATCTCAACAGATTTGCCAAAGAAAGAATACAATGTAAAACGGGAGATTTTCTCTACTACAATATAAAACGGGGGGGGGGGGGGGGGGGGGGGGGTCGGATTCATTGCACAAAATTCTGTTTTTGACAACTCCATGAAATTTGATGTTGCAAAATATTTTGATATACCGAAAGAGCAGGTTTTCAAAAAGATATTTCATATATACTGTAGAAAAGGTAAGTGGACCATTTTATCATCCTTTGTAAACCCCACCATCATCTGACATATTTGCAGTAGTTCTAGAAATGGACGTATCCGGTGTATCGTTAGCAGGAGTTGTACGAACAGCAATAGACGCTTTGTTTGAATCACCAGTTCCCGAAAAATCCTGTTTGATCTCGAATTTCCTTCCAGTCAAACGTTCCATACCAGTTATCACGAGCAGAAGTACCTCCTTTCGGAAAAGAATGTATATCCAAGGATCCACCACTGAATTCGTCACGCCCATGCGCAAAAGGTTAAGTTCCGTAGTTCCTTCCCCAGTAATAGAACCAGAAGCATGTTGGAGAATGTTTACCTTTAATATGAAGGGAAAATGGGGTGATGTACATCTAATGAATAAGAATTAATAAATGTTTGTCATTATCGACACACTCTTAACAAAACTCAAATACTTCTGCAATGCAGTGAAATATTTTAAACTGTTTATTGGAGCACGGGTTTAATTAAGCAATAAGGCATAGACCGATCATGAGAGTCATCACCAAGATTTGGCGTCACTATATGATCTGCTCAGATCATAAAGCGGACAATGAAGATGATCATCTACGCTAAGAATAGATTCATATATGAAACATTTTCACTGTCCATTTTTACGTGGTCCAAATAGAACCACATGATGTCATTTTTATCATACGCCGAGAAATAAAATGCCTTACCATAAGAGGAGCCCAGCAGGAGGTGAATACAGTAACAATTACCAGCAGGAACACAATCACGTGCAAATCTCGTTTGCGCGATCTCTTCCCGCCAAATTTGTTCTTGACGAAAAAGCAAATCACCGCTGTGTTTATTATAATGGTCAGTAGAACAACTATCACCCCAGTAGTTGCGTATATGAAGGAATAGATGATGTTCTGGGTTGCCTTGGGATTGCTAGACTCTAATTCAATGAAGTTAAGAAAACACCATGATCCAGGATATATGTTTTTGCTTGATCCCAGTCCGTAGAAATGAAGACTACTGATAATTCCTGCGAGAAACCAAACTATACCCAGTGTGATGTTAGTCCGTAGTTCTCTCTTGGGAGAGTTGTAAAGGAAAGGGTAAAAAGTAGCAAAAAATCGGTCAAAAGACATGCAACACACGATCATGGCTGACGACATCAGAGTGAACATGAACACGAATCCTAGGTACGCGCACAACGGTGTGGGGAATTCATAATTAAATTTAGAGATGTATCGATACAGGGCGAAAGGGTAAGATGCTAGTATCCCCCCGCCATCGGAGATAGCAAGCCCACATACGTACCGGTAAAACGGGCGCCATTTGTGTGTTTTTGCGGAAGAGCATAAAACAATCAGAGCTATAGCGTTTCCAATCACTCCAAACAGAAACAAAAGTGAAACGGGTGCGGCATTTTCATACACATGTGTGGTTATAGTTATAGGTAACGATGTGCTGTTCATGGCTTTCGCGGTGGTGATTGTCTCGTCCTGCATGGCGACGGCAGTAAATAGTCCGGACTTATTCACGAGAGAATTGGTGGTGGTTGTTTCGTTCTGTATGGCAACAGTAGTTGAAGGTGCAGATAAGGTCATGATAGCAATGGTTGTCTTGTTCTGGTTTTCCCCTTGATTCCAGGGGCCTAACAAAGAGTTTATTACACTACGCCAGACCTGATGAGAGTGTATATAACGCGCGTTTTGAATAAGATAAATAATGTGAAAACAAACATTTTAATGATTAGTGTCCATACCTTGATAAAGATAAAAACTACTTGGTTGTTTCCTGTTTATTTACTTTTTCATAGCATTGGAACGAACAGATTTCACCTAATCCCAAATATCAGATAATTGTGAAAACGCTTGAAAGATTTTTGTTGCTATGAAATGGTGTAAATATTGTACGCAATTGGATGAAATTATTGGTTTAGAATAAAATTTCCTTACTTGAATTTTAATTCTCTAAAACGGATGACTTTTCTTGCAGGAGGAAATGTTAAAGGTGATGTTATACGAGGAAATCTTTTTCGTGGTCTTCTTTTAATCACATTTGGATTTCAAATATTTGCTGACTAATAAACAAACCTTAATAATATTCGTTATGTTGTCAAGTTTTAAAGTACGATGTGCGTGTTTGCCCAACTGTTAATATTGTATACCTTGTAGGAGTTGTGAGATTTTTACCTTGTTATATAGGACAAATATCCTAAATTTTACGGATAAAAAAAATGCGACTTGGTCAAACCTGACTTTCTCAATGATACATCTAGAATGATTTAAATTTATTTGTCATGATGTTTATATTAAAAGTTTTGGTTGAATAGAAATAATGAAGAAGATATCTATCACTTTTATCATACAGAAACATAAATAACGAAAAGTGACATAATCAGGGTAGCAGATTGTACCTTACTTCCTCGTTCCTGCAGATAAGATTGTATTATCCATAAAGTTACATGATTAACGCATCTAGCAATACACGTATTGTTTGAAATATGAATCAGTAATTCTATAGATTATCACATGCAGTGATAAACCAGTCCGATTGTTACTCTTAAATGTTGTACATTGAAATGGAAACATATAATAATTCAATAGAACACTGTCTGATCACTGACGTACATATCCAGCAGGGGCGGATCCAGAAAAAAAATTTCGGGGGGAGGGGGGGGGAGTTGTTAGGTCATTTGGTAAGAATTTACAAAAATACTAACTATCAGTTAGCAAAACAGTAATGTTCAGATTGCGGAGAATATATCGTGCATAGTATATTCTACACAAAGATATCACAAGTAGTAATTAAACTGTAACATTTACTGTCTATATATCTCGTTTTGTTGACCATGCAGAAGCAAAGAATATGACACGCTTAAATCCATATAACGCCCTCCACCCGTATATTCAGAACAAAAATTTCTACATATTAAGCCTAATAAATCTGATAATTCTAACTGAGAAAACACCACATTACATGTCGGGCATGAGCAAAAACCCTATAAATTCAATGTTAATCCAATAACAAACATTGAGAAAACAAACAGAAACAAACATGGTAAAAAATCGAATTTTGAAAATAAAAGCATGCAAAAAATTAAGATAATGAAAAGTGATTAATATCATAACTCATATCATGAATACAAAATTAAGGGTAGGGCATAAAAGACTTCTGAACACACCGGAAGTGAAATCAACGTGTATAGGAAGAGTAAGCATCCCATGTTGACTGGTCACACCCGCCAGGAGCCCTAAATCCCAACCATGCAATCGGAGCAATTAAAAGTAGTACTGGTATGTAAAGAACTGCTTAACAATTGACATGAAGCACGTCAGACAGAATTCGACCTAGTATGGCAGGTGGTATTTGTAAATTTGATTATTGTAACGAGAATTTTCGAAATGCTGACTTTAAAGAGACTGTTTATACCCCCATGTAACTCAACATATTTGGCCACAGCCTGTGTTGATTTCAAAACTGATCATATGTTTTACAGCTGACCTGAGTAAACTTAGGTGATCTATTGCAATTAGCCAGCTCAGTCTACAACCGTCGTCCTTCGTGCCTTAACAATTGAACATCTTTAATTTCTTTGTGATAACTACAATTCCATTTCCATTCAAATTTTGTATAAAGCATTTTTAGGACACAGGAAACATATATTGTAAACTTCAGGATTTCTGCAGCCTGGGGCCTTAGTGGCGGGGCAAAAGCGGCCAAGATTGATCCATTGTCAAAAATCCTCAACTCTACAACTGTAAAAACAACTAGTGATAGTGATGTAAAGCAGGAAGGCTTCTACTAAAATTGTAAATTCCCTAGGTAGAGGTTCCGACTCCATGGTGAGGTCAAACCTGGTATTTAGTATATATGTGTAAAACATTTAAATAACATCTGTTTTAGTATATATGTGTAAAACATTTAAATAATATCTATTTTAGTATATATGTGTAAAACATTTAAATAACATCTGTTTTAGTATATATGTGTAAAACATTTAAATAACATCTGTTTAGTATATATGTGTAAAACATTTAAATAACATCTGTTTTAGTATATATGTGTAAAACATTTAAATAACATCTGTTTTAGTATATATGTGTAAAACATTTAAATAACATCTGTTTAGTATATATGTGTAAAACATTTAAATAACATCTGTTTTAGTATATATGTGTAAAACATTTAAATAACATCTGTTTTAGTATATATGTGTAAAACATTTAAATAACATCTGTTTAGTATATATGTGTAAAACATTTAAATAACATCTGTTTTAGTATATATGTGTAAAACATTTAAATAACATCTGTTTTAGTGCTATTGATGCTAAATTAAAACTAAAGATAGGTAGTCCTTTACGGAGATTGTATATTTCGTGATCCCTGGAGGAGGGGTTTTGCTATCAGGGAGCAGGTGCATAGAAGGAGCAAGCATTCGCTGTTGACCGGTCACATATTCAAATCATAAAACAAAAATATAAGGTTACCCATAATATATCAAGCTAATGAATATTCATATTCATTCACGTATGTATGTATGTGTACGTATGCAAGTGTATGTATATATGCGATGTGTGTGTGTGTGGTGTTTTAGTGTGCTATATTAGTCTTTTTTGTAGTTGCGTAACTAAATATAATTTGTGTTTTAAAATACCCCATTTAGTCCTTTTCTTAATTTCTCTATGTTGTATGTATGTTTGGCGATATATTAATTGTGTATGTTGTATAGCGCTTAGAGTAATATTTATAATGTTAGATAATGCGCTATATAAATGCCTTGTAATAATAATAATAATAATAATGTTATTGGTTACCTTATATTAACATTGTTTTATGATTTGAATGTTTTCCATATTCTGTTGGTGTGATCTGCTGATTTATGAGTTTCGTTACGCTTGATTTGTGCCATCAAATGTTATAAACACAACTAGGTCAAAATCTCTTCTCATCTACAATGATACACACAGTCAGTACTTTCCCTATGCATCTCGTCCTGCAGGCATCGGGGTTAGCATTGGTCCTCAGCACCCCTGCATGTCGTAAGAATCAACAAAATGGGTAGGCCTAAATTTTGCAACCTTTCACAGGCAATGGTTATGTCTCCTTATGAATGATTGATTGATTGTGTCTTGTTTTCCGCCACATTCAAAAATTTTTCAGTTATCTGGTGGCGTCCAATGTTTGTAGGTGGAAGGGAGAATCCAGATACAATGTACCTGGGAAGAGACCACCGACCTTCCGAAAGTAAACTGGCAAACTTTCTCACATATATCGACGCGAGCGAGAATCGAACCCGCACCGACTTTGATTTTGAGCACAATGCTCTAACCAGTCGGCTACGGAGGTCCCCCTTATGAATGAAAAATGTTTCCAAGGGCATGACGTTATTATTCACAGCCGTATATTTTTGTCCAACAAGTGCATTGCAGTGGAATGTAAACCTGGTTTACTTTGTAGACGGGTGAGGAAGAACGTTGTATACAACTCGCTTTACCGTGTACCGGCCATAACTGAATTATTGTAGCAAACTAAATGACTGGACACACTAACTAGGCTACTATAGCAAACTCACTGACTGGACTACTGTAGCAAACTCACTGATTGGACTCATTGACTGAACTCACTGACTGGACTACTATAGGAAACTCACTGACTGGACTCAAAGACTGTACTCACTGTCTGGGCTACTATAGCAAACTCACTGACTGGGATTCTGTTGCAAACTCATTGACTGGACTTTTACAACAAACTAACGGACTGGACTTCTACTGCAAAATCACTGACTGGACTACTGTAGAAAACTCACTGACTGGGTTTCTATTGCAAACTCACGGACTGGTATATTGTAGCGAGTTCATTGATTAAGGTACTACTGCAAACTCATTTACTTGGCTACTATAGGTATTACAACTCACTGAATGGGATACAGTAGCAATCTCAATGGCTGGACTAATGCAGTGAAGCCCATGACTGGGCGAGTACAATGGCCAAACTAGCGGTCACTCTGCAGTGCGTTTGCATCATATGCAGAAATGTGAATTCAAATGCAACTATAGTATACATAATGTGATTAGAATTTGAAATCTTTATTAAAAATGCTAAAGGTTATCAATCTATTTCTAATGCTAAGTATGATCCAAACACCATTAGGGGTTGCAACGTCTTCTGTTAGTTGTACCGATTCCCGATAACCTTTCTCCTAGCTTTACCTTTCTCCCCGTCAAACGTTCCACAACACGTAGAGCAAACAAAAGGGATTCTTTTCGCAGTAGAATGTATATCCAGGGATCTAAGACGGAATTCAAGACGGCCATGCGCAGGAAATCAAGTTCTGTGGTGCTCTCTCCTTGTACATCGCCAGTGGCATGCTGAAGAATGTTTATCTGATAAAGATATGAAAAACGAAACATATCTACAGATACTGAAATTTCGGGGCGCGGCAATGTGCAGACGTTTTGCTACCCTTCATATCTATGACATGGAGACATATCAGCATATCACAGCTAGAGGATAAATTTATCGGTATCACTTTGAAATAGAATAGTAAATTTAAAATAAAAGATATGTACCATGGACTTTGTCGTGTTCGGAGGTAAATGTTACACTCTCAAAAACTGAAACAAATTTAGATGATATTTACCTGCGTAACTAATGACATAAATGATATTTTGAAGGCTACCTTCTACGTAACTTTGGCATTTTAGGTGTGGATTTGTTGAGAGGGCGATATTGCAATGCAATATACAACATTGATTGAGGCGTCTATATTTGATAGAAGATTTGGTAGAAACCTTACAAACTTTATACAAAATGCTAATTATTTACAGGTATTGCAAGGCGATAATGCTCCAGTTGTTGTTGATTTTAACATCATAGATTCGGAGTGTGATCAATGACACTCTACCCTCAAAATTGATAGGTATATGTACAATAACAAGGACACATAGGTACGAAAATTGCTACAATTGTCTATCAATACCACCATACGAAACATGTGTATTGTTTCTCTGCTTCCATAAATTGTCATGGGTATCAAATTTTCTGGATTGTATTTCAAAAATTGATTTCGGTGATGTGTAATTTTGTGAACAGCTAATTTATGTTCTTCTTTTAAAATAAAAGCTTTTGATTTCATGGCCTCTCCACGGTAACGACGCACAGCTGAGGACAATGAAAATTAACGTTCAACAAAAAAGTATGAAAACACCGTTCTAGCAGCTTTGTATGATTACTGTGAAAAAACAAACACTTCCTTCACTTTTGAAGAAAATAAAATTAAAAGCATTGCATTTGGAACGGAAACATCAATGTACGTTTATGTAAATATAAATTAAAGTACTTTTACATTAAACACAACAAAAATGCTAGCATGTATGTTAGGAAAAATAACATTTTGATATTTAGTAATTCTAGAGAAAATCACTCAAAGTAGAAATGGTCAGCTTAATCAACAACTTCCTTTATTTAGGAGGAGAGTCTCACTGTTATGTTCACTTTTAATATTAAGGTTATACACGTAGTATCCTGTCAAATGCTGTCTGACGTATTTCATACCAATTGTTAGACCGTTCGTGGCACAGTGATTCTGTTTACCTGATCAAGATATAGAGCTCACGGCGGGTGTGACCGGTCGACTGAGGATGCTTACTCCTCCTACACACCTGATCACTCCTCTGATATGTCCTCCAGGGGTCCGTGTTAAGCCCATCTCTCTATTTTCTATTTTCTGTACATATTACGAGATTGAATACTGTTTGTTATCTTGGCCTTTTCATCCTAAGGAAACTATATATATATATATATATATATATATATATATATATATATATATATATCTTTTAAATTTTGGTAAATCCTCTTACCATGAGAGGCGTCCATAAGGTTGAGAGTACAGTTACGATGACCACAAGGAATACAATCACGTGTATATCTCGTTTGCGGGATCTCTTCCCAGCAACTCTATTCTTGACGAAGAAGTAAATCACTGCCACATTTATCACAATGGTCATTAGGACAACTACGATACCGGAAATAGCATATATGTAGGAGTAGATGACGTTTTGTGTGGATTCCGGGTTGCTGGGATCCAAGTCGATGAAGTTTAAAAAACACCATGAGCCAGGATATATGCATTTGCTTGATCCTAGTCCATACAGATGAAGACTGCTGAGAATTCCTGCAAGAAACCACACTACACCCAGTACGATATTGGTCCGGAGTTCTTTCCTCGCAGAGTTGTAAAGGAAAGGGTAAAAAGTAGCAAACAATCGGTCAAAAGACATGCAACACACGATCATGGCTGACGACATCAGAGTGAACATGAACATGAATCCTAGGTAGCTACTCAATGGAGGGGAAAATTTTTCTTTAAAATGAATGATGTATTGGTACCCTGCAAAGGGATAGGATGCTAATATTCCCCCACCATCGGAGATTGCAAGACCACATACAAACCGGTAAAACGGGCGCCATTGGTGCGTTTTTGCAGAACAACACAGCACAATGAGAGCAATCAAGTTCCCGGCAACTCCAAAAATAAACAGTAATGTCACCGGCACTGCATTGTTGTACATTTCTGTGGTAGAAAGAGGGGGGAGTGTAGTTTTATTCACGGGTGATATAGTGCTGCTGTCAGCCATCTTTTTGTGGATTTATCCCGTATCGTGATTCGAATCTTATCTTGGAATTCCCTATTTTGTCCTGTTTTCATATTTAGCAGCCCAATGAAAATGGTTGTCTTTTTGTGATCGTTGTTGATAAGATCTACATATAGTCTGATGATGCAAAACCAGACGAGTGATTTATTAATCATACCAGTAAATATCGTTGTTGCTTGGAACATCCAGTATTGATTGTTTGCAGTTTGCACTATGTCTTCAGTATGTAAACTTCCCTGTCGCTTCAGTTCCTTGGTATTCAAAGCATCAGCGAAAACGAAGTACTTCTAGAGCAGAGGTCAGGAGTCTAGGATGTCTTGGGTATTCACGAGTAAGATCTTGGTCATTTAAATTCTGAATGATATGTACATTAATCAATGTTTGTATGATGGTTTACTGCATTCTATCATTGGTTTATTTTTCCACAAAGAAACAAGGTAAATCACAGAATCATGACAATACTGGAGGTCACCAACTTGGACACTCTTTCTTTACTTAATAAATGGCTTATTGTTCTTCAACAGAGTGCATTGACCTCGGACAAAGAATAAGAGAAATCGTTTAAATTATTCGTGTAAAAATGATAAAAATGCAAGAATATTTTTTAATTGTTCAACCCCAGATATTGGGATAATTCAGGACATGGCAATGGGGCATTATTTGGAGACGTTGTACCGCATCGTATTCAATCTAGAGAATATCATACATCAAAGGGTTTATGATAGAGCTAATCTGATTGGTTTATGTGGTAATGTGACTGATGAGGAATTCCCACCTTTGCGGAACCCCTCAAGGTTTTCCTCTCTAAAGGCATTGCGATGTCGTAATTAAATGTCATGACTGATGGAAACATTTGAAAATTAATGTCTATTCGGATTGATGAAAAAGGCATAATTTTCGGGGTATATGAAGCTTTATTCACTGTCGAAAAATGAGAATGAATTTTCAAGTTTGTATTTCACAGCATCTCTCCGCCTTAGAGCACTAGCAGAACTTTAGGTAACAAACTGGCCACAAATTTGAGACTCGTCGAAAAACGGTTTCCCCCGATATTTCCCCAAATTTCAAAAATAAACATTGAGATGCCAATTTCGGAAATGTAAATCTATTTTAAAATGTAAAATAAAACGGTCTATATATTAAAGTTTGGTAAATCATAAATCTAGCGATTTAAAAAAAAAACTATAAAGACATTTGATCGCGTCTGCAGTATGAAGCATTCAAACCGACGGTGCTGCGATAAGACACGTTTTTAATTAACACACATTAGAGATAACTGCGTAACTGATCAACGTAAAGGAGTATGCAAGGAGTGCTTGTTTACAACATTTATTGTTTATGCAGATATGATGTGCACTTACTTGTAAATTTTTAAGCAATATTACATTAAATACACGCAGGTAGCGGTGAAAAGGGATCGTGTTGACAGACCTTACATGTAAATGTACGCAAGATTGCTGCACAAAATACAAACTGTGATCGTAGTATGACTAGATTTGTTTTCACTGACGCATACTCCACTCTTGTTTACATGCTATAGTCATTTTTGATGGACAATATTTGATCTGTTTAGTCCCCTACCGGCTTTGCCGAAGGGGACTATTAGTTTACCCTCGGTTTGTCCGTCCGTGTACATGTATCTGTCCGTCTGTCAATCATTCGGAATCAGTTTTCCGGACTTTTCTCCGCATTGGATGGAGATATTCGTTTGGTGTATGATATGTGGTTTTGTCTTGAATAGTTGCAGATCAAACTCGAGTTTCGTTACGCTTGATCTACTTTTGACTGAATTATCCTACCTGTAGGGGAATTTGTATTGCCTGTAATACAATCAGAATGCTTATTAATTTTATATTTGACCTTTTATGAATTTTATACATGAGATATACAGCGTATCGTTTAAATGCATTATACACATATATTCCCCTATGGTGGCATACTACTTCGAATTAAACAAACTGGCTTACACATAATATGGTTCGCTGATCTTGAAGGGGTACGGAGTTGCAACACCCTCTATTGCGATCCGCTCCTGGTTCTCCAGCAAGATAATTGATTTTTTCCCATTATTACATAATTTGGTACACACTATCCTACAATTTACATGTGTTATTCTGTGGATAAGCGTTACTTGGACTCTGAGTGGACTTCATCCACAAAATAAAGAAATTTAGTGATTTTCGATTTTCATAACAGTGCGTATTCGGATTGATATGACTAGTCTCTGAACACGTGACAAAATTTGTCAGCAACATATGCACATAGAAGGCACGCACTCCCACTGCCAGGAGGACAAACACGTGATGTACCCGAATTCTGATCCTCCTGAACATTCCTTCATTTAGTAGTGGTTTCGTTGTGGTATGCAGGAACACATCTGTCACTGAGCATGTGCGTAAGAAACCTGTCATCTCAGACACATCCAACCGTGGAACTAAACAGCAGAATGTTTGTGCATTTGCAACAAATAATTACATAGAATGTGCAACATTAGTTATATTTTTTTTTAGTTGAACTTCTTATCTTGATTCATAAACTGAAGTCTGTAATAGCTCCAAGTGACTGAAAATTGTAAAACCGTCTGCACTTTCACTTATCACAGCCATTTTGACCAGTGTCACAAATTACCCAAATTAACTTCATTATTATAAATCGTCAAACATTTCTGTTGATGTGATTGGGATAGAAATATACATAATAAGAGCTGTGTATCTTTGCAACGACATTTTATTAACATGTTTTATGTACAATAATGAATTATTATTCATCAAAATTAATATTAAAAAATGTAAATCCTTATGGATCCTATTTGGGTAATTAATGAAACTGGTCAAAATGGATTTGATAAGTGAAAATAAATAGAGGGAACTACATTACTTCAATCAAATCTACCTTGAATGATTCACGCCTTTTCAGACTGTGCCAATCAAATGCCTTGATCACAGGATCACAGATTGGTCAGATGTCTACCTTCTGTGTGACCAAATGATTAACGGACCATTTTGAGTGACAGTTTGCACCTTAAATCGTCCTATTAGTCAATCAATTAGCGACGTATTATACAGTAATGTGTAGTTATTACACAACAGGGACAAATTAACCTCGTGTTGTCACAGAACATCTAACGATGACTAAATCTGATGAAAAGATCGGCCTTGTTTCAGGTAAGATAACTCGACACCCAACTACAGGCATTCTAAGAATTTTAGGCACAAGTTACAATAGTTTAATCATATATTAATAGATGTCAAATCTATAAGGCAAAATATTTCGTGAAATGGTAAACTTTTAATTCAATGTAAAGTTCAAAATATCGTACATGTAAATACATATCAAAATAATAAGTATAGAGCCATTTAATAGCAAACTTACAGCACCACTGAGGTCATGTGACAACCAACATTCAAACCAATACCTATATGGCATGTATAATAGAAATTATCATAGTTACACTATACCAAAAGGTCTTTATACTTGGTTAGCAATCGTACATATTGAGCGACACTTTCCCATACTTTGCACTGGCGGAAGAAATATCTGAGCTATCAGAACTCGAAGTTGTAGACATGACGTCATCCATATCGGCGATCCCGGACTCTCCCCCTACAGAATCCCCAGGGGATGAGGAGCGGGTATACTTAGCTCTGACAAATTTCCGGGGGGTACTGGGCGTCGAGGAAGGAAAGTTGATTGTCTCATTGAACTGCTTGTAATCAAACTCGAAAATCCCCGACGTGGTGACGACAGTTGACATAGGCTTAAACTTATGCTGCCAAAGAATCTCATGCGGGAGATAGGAGGTTCTCGCCTGGAATGACATCCCCGTGCTCTCAATGACTCCCTGGAGGAACACCAACAGCTCGAAATCACCAGATTTTACTTCCCCCTCGTCCAAGGCCCAGAAAGGACTTGATGGTGTTATCTTGTGCTGAAGAACAATGGGCCATTTGAGCGAAATTCTGCTGGAATAAAGTTCACTATGCACATCAAGATCGTGACGAAAATGAGAAATATATTCCCCATCGCTTGTGATTTTATCTTTCACACACACCACACGTGCATGCGTGTCAATCATGTCGGATTTCTGTAGGTCCCCAATACGTATGTACAGAAATCTCTCGTCACCATCCTGACATATACACACGTTCTTACTGAACAATATCGTATTTCCTCTTTTCTTTGGTTTCTGTACTTTGGCGATGACGATTCCAGTGAGGAGAGCTTGTAAAAGAGCTCCGAGGATAGACTGAACCGTTACCATAAACACGGCCGCGGAACAATTGTCAGTGACGTAACGAGTTCCGTACCCGATTGTCGTCTGCGTCTCCATGGAAAACAAAATCATTGAAATAAAGTCCGGAGCATTCTCCACACAATAATGCCTCTCTTCCTCCACCATGCTTTCTACAAAGTCACTGTTGGAGTAAGCAATTAGATAATACACAGTGGCAAACATGACCCAGCTGAATACCAATAACAAGGCAAACAGTGATAGAAACATCCTCCATTGTGTCTCAAGCAGCGTGGTAAAAATGTCACTCATGAATCGAATATTCTTTCCCCGAATTGTCCTGGACTCGATGTTACATGTCCCATTCTTTTCAATCAGCCTCGGAAGAGTCCGTGTTGTGTTAACCTTAGTTGTTTTGGCAAACCTGACTTTCGCCTTAGGTTTCTCTGTGTGCACTTCCGTCACGACTGTCTCGGACATCTTCTACCGCCGTCAGAGAAAGGAAACAAAGCAGGGTGTTTTGTTATTAAAAGACAGCCAGCTGATAGATGGTGGTCTAATAATCGAAGGACATAGGATATAGAAAAATGTAGCCAGTACTTTTCCCTCTCTCTATAATGGCTGTCGTTGAACACGCTTGACTTCACATGTCACGGTGGTAATTAAGTGGGTGGGGCTACAGCTCGTTTGCATAAACTGATGTCGTTCCTTGCAGAAAGTGATGGATATATTGCAATTTCCTTGTCACAATGAACATTATATTTCACCATGACTCTCCATCGATGGCCATAGCTGTCCTAGAAACAAAATAGCTTGGACACAAATAGTTTTCAAAACGTATGCTCTTTTTAAAAATTTTTAAAACTGTTATGAAATAAAAAAGTCTTTTTTTTACGCAACAGTTTTAGCAGATTATAATTTGTAAATTCCATTAAATTTTACTGTGATTTCTGTAGCAACAAAGAATCAAGGGATTCAAGTCATGCGTCTATTTAAAAAAAACCAATGTGGTGAGCAGTACATATACATCTTGCCTTTCTATGAAAACGAAATCGCGGAGGCAGTCAATACATGAAGTTTATAATTCTAGGCATTCATTATTGCAAAATCCCATTGTTAAACTGTATGTTTGTGGTCTGTAATTAAATGTTAACCACAGTACCATGATTCTCAATTAATGATTCGTTATGATGAGTAAAACCACATGTGATAAAAAAAACCCCAACTTTTGGAGAAAAATTGAAAAAAAAATAACATCCACACACCAATATCTTGCCGGCGTAATCTATACTATAAAGCATCATTTTCAAAATCTGTTCATAAATATTTCAATAGCAGTATTTTGTTCTTTTCTAATTTATAATTGAAAATTCTAAATTTGTATCATCCAATTTTTATTTTCAAATAAAAGGGTTGTGGGACGACACTACATTAAGACGCTAGGCATCGTGATGTGTGACATTTAACACGGGGAATCAAATGAACATCAAATTTTAATGTAAACTATCTAATAAGCTCCTTTTTTAAGGAATAAACTCCTTTCATATATTATTTAGATGAAAATGAAATGATGCGCTATTGTTGAATTGTGATATACTGATTTAATGTGTATTTCAGATTAAACCTGTATGTGGCATGAAATTTTAATTCTCTAAATAAAAAGTAGCCTATGAAAAAAAAAAAAAAATAAATAAAACAACAACAAAACAAACAAACAAACAAACAAAAAAACCCCAAAAAACAGACGTTCCCTGACTCTGATGTTTTGTACAACGCAAACCGCTACCATGAGACCAGTCAAGATGTCTAAAAATAGCATCGTCCAATATAATGACTTTGTAAGATGATTTTTACCTAAGTTAGTTATCTGTGTAAATACGTAAATCTAATTAAGCGAGAGAGAAAAAAAATCAATAACAATACATGTATCTTGAAAGAATTTTTTTTTTTTTTAAAAATCAAAATCTTTTTCTATAATAACAGTTCCATGCATTCAATAAAACACAGAGTAGATTGGTAATCCATCTGAAAATAGTGTGCGGATACCTAAACGGACACACACAACGACTCACGGAGACCAACAAAGATACATACAGAGAAATGCTGTCCGCCCCCACTGTTTGGTCGTGACCTCCATAACCTATCCACTTATTCACGGACAGATTCAGAAATTAATATACATCTGTCAATTACGTACATAAATCGTGTCTGCATACTGCGACAGTCAACGTAATACTTTGATCTGTGTTCTATAAAAATGTCTGGACATTGCAAAAAACAAACACATCTAGAAATTGTCTTTATCGCCGATTTACAATGACATTAGCAGGTACGACCACGGGAAACAATAGATGAAAACAAGGTAACGCACGGTTCCCAAACCAAGTCCTCAGAACAAGTGAAGCTTTTGATCGTTGTACTTTATTTCTGAAGTTCTGTGATGTAAACAGTTTTGATTAAATCTTTTTTTTATAAACATCTCATGAATTATGCATGCTCTTTTTTCCATTCGATCTTGCGGATGGCAGCCATTTAATTATGGAGAACGACGAAGGTTTCTAAAAATTATGAAAGATACATTACCTCTACATGACAAGAACTAGGACAGTAGAGACACACACTACTTATATCATACTATCGTAAATCAAGGCAACATGTCATTTGTATTATATTAACCCTAATTACTTCATTACTTTTTTTTTGCGGGGGGTTTCTTATGTTTTTTGTTGTTTTTTGTTTGGTTTTTTTTTTTAAATTTTTTTAAATTTTGTTTTTTGTATGTTTTTTCGTATTTATTTAATTTTGTTTCTTTTTTTGTTTGTTTGGGTTTTTTTTTATTGGGGGGGGGTGTTAGGTTTTTATGTTTTTTTTTTGGGGGGGGTTGTTTTTTTTTGGGGGGGGGGGGTTGGGGGAGGTTGTTGTTGTTGTTGATGGTGGTGTTTTATTTTTGTTTGTTTTTTGGGGGGAGGGGGGTTCTTGGGGGAGGGGGGTAGTAACAAAGTTCGTCATTTACTATTACATTGTATATGTAATTTATTGAATTTCTGAAAACAATTAAACCACTTTGTACGTACGCCTATCAGTGCAAAAATGAAACTATTCTGGGAATGAAACATCTAAATGCGTACGGATTTCAAAGAGCATTTTTTGCCCGTTGAAGTTTTACAATTACGTATACCTTGCGATCTTCTTTTGCCCGTTAGGATACACATGTCAAGCAGTTAATTTAAGGATGTAAAGTGTAGGTTAAGATAATTAGATAAATTAAATTTATCCAAAATGATGCATAAAAAAATTCCAACCCATCTTAAATTAAGTTAGTGAAATATTTTAATGTACATTTACAATTCATATTTCTCTGTTGAACTTCAGAGTGGTTAATTAAACGAAAACACGCATCGACGACGCGCACAGAGGTGGCAAAGGTAAAATGAGTGATGTCATTTGCATAGTATAAAAATATACGCGAAGAATTCCCCTCGAGATTCAGTCTTGTCAGTTGGTGCGACCCACACAAGACCCCGGTGATGAAAACCTGTGAAATGGGAATGGACAGTTGTGTCCGGCCACGTACGGACTCTAATGCCGACATGGAGCCTCAGAAAAGGCGACTGGTCAGCAAACAAGGAAACTATCGTGTCCGACTGGAAAACGTGGACACCAACATCCTCAAAAACTACATCAGGGACGCCTTCACAACGTTACTCGACACAAAATGGCGATGGATTTTGTTGATTTTTGTGATGGGCTTTATTTTGACTTGGACTGTATTTGCGTGTTTGTATCTTCTGTTTAGTTACATTAATGGGGACACCCAAGACTCGTACGGGCACGACCCATGTCTAACTAACGTGCGTGATTTTACCACAGCATTCCTTTTCTCTGTAGAGACTCAACATACAATCGGATATGGTTCTCGAGCCTCTACCACGGCATGTCCACATGTCGTGTTCTGTGTGTTTCTTCAATTTATCATCGGGATCGGGGTACAGTGTCTCACAGCTGCCCTAGTTTTCACAAAGTTACAGAGAGCGAAAAAGCGTGGAGATGCTATCATCTTCAGTCAGCAGGCTTGTTTAGGGGTCGTTGATGGTCAGTGGCAGCTGATGGTTCGAGTTGGCGATTTCCGACGCTCTCACCTTGTGGACGTGAAAGGTGTGGGTAGATTAATCAAAAGAACACCGATCCCCCAAACCAACCAAGAATTCTTGGATCAAATCCCCATCGAGTTCAAATCGGAGGGGGGAGGGGACACACTGACCTTGTTATGGCCGGCAGTGATGTATCACACAATTGACAAGAATAGTCCCTTATGGCCGCCAGAAAATCTGCATTTGTTTGGAGATTTTTCAGAGTTAGTAGTGATGATAGAGGGCGTGATAGAGTCAACCAGCAGGGTCATACAGGTGAGAACATCCTATCTGCCGGACGAAATCATTATGGGATGCAAGTTTCAGACAATCAACCCCGGTATTGACGATGATGGGAAATATCATTGTAGTTATTTCGACATCAGTACAGTGTGTCCCATTATGAAGAACGGGATTCGCGGAAGGCGGAAGTCTGGATACCTTCCTGAGCGATACTCGTGATAGAATGTTTTCGATACAATGCTATGTTTTTTTTATTATCAAACAATGAAAGTCCCAATCATTGTGAAGGAAAGTCAACAAGAAGTGCAAGATAGACTGTTATTTGTACAATGTCTTCCGGCAGTGTTCTGACAGGTTCAGTGTCAAGATGTCGCTTTTCTGTGGTCTATTTATGTGTAAATGACACGTCAGGTTTTCACGTCTTGGTGCATTATTTGTATTCGATATGTAAAATTCGGTTATATATGTATCCAAAGAAAGATGAAAAACCATGCTCAATTTTCTCTTTTTTTTTCAATATTGATAAAAAGATTCACTTATCTCCATCTCCGCGAAATAAACGTTTTAGGGTTTTCTTAGATAATGAAAATGACCTTCAACATACTATGAACAAAAAATTAATATGCCAATTGTTTACATCATTCGAAGAGTTGAATATTGCCATGGAATGTCACGATTAATCAATCTCATAAAATTTAACAACCACGAAAGCAAAATTCATGCTTTATGTCTTATTTCAAAATTAAAGTGAACTCATACGAAGGTGTACAAAAAATTGCTGCACAGCTTCCGTGTTGGTATCGCGCGAAACAGGTAGTATTCAACTTCTTTATCATTCTGTGTTTGACCAGTATGAATGTAAACTTAACATGTGAAGTTACTTCAAGAGATTAAATAAATCACGTAACAGGGTATTTTATAGCTTACTGTGATATCTCGTCCTCATTAAACTGAATTTGCACAGTTTCTGAGGAGTTGTATCCGACCTATACGTAATACATAACTTTCCTCTAAATTTTGTCAGAATTTATTCGCCTGATATAATTTATTTCCTTTTCTTTCAAACTACGTTATTTTTGTTTGCAGACTATTAAAACACATATGTCACGCGTATTTATATAGCATATCAGTAAAGATTGATGTTGCCAAAAATATGAAATTTTAAAAATCTGCATTTTTTGGGGGGAAAATGCCGGTTTTAATGATACGTAATAATACATGTAGACATTTGTAGGCCAGTATGATGCATACTGTGTGCGTTTCTTTGATTTTAACTTTTCTTGAGATGAATTATTGTGAGGAATTAATGTTGGATTTCGAGGAGTAGATCACCAATCAGAATGTCCCGTTACAATTAGAGCGGGTCAAGTGTACCCATACGTGACAAGTCTTGTCATTAATCGCTACTTTTATTATAGTTCAGTCTTCCCCCAGCACAACATGTTTGCTGTTTTGTGAAATAATGGTTGTGGTTGTTTTTGTTTTTTTTTTTTGTTTTTTTTTTTTGGATAAAATATTTTGTTTTCGGTACTGGAAATCGGAAAAAGAAAAAAAAATATAAAGAGTGATGAATTATTCTCGGGATGACAATTTAAAAATCAAAACAAGAAGTTAAATGCCAACTAGGTGGCGATGCTTGAGAAGACGATAAATAACAGGGCAAAACTGGTGTCGCCAACTTTCACACGAGGAAAGACACAACGCATGATTTATATCACCATATGCACGTATATATATAGAATTGCAAAAAGTATTCTGAATCCTCCTAACTATAGTAAACAAGAGAGAGAACTCTGATTTTCCTCTTCAAATTCACAGAAACGAAATATAATACAGAAAATAAAAGCTTAAATAAGCTTGGAGTTTTTACAAATCTAGACTACAATGCATTATTTTCTCGATTTTATATGCATTTTAAGGGCACCATATATTTTTAATGATTAAATTATTTCGCACCGGTTACTTTAGATTTTTCAATATGGTATGCGTAAGGTTTTGTTTTAATTCTCTCTCTCTCTCTCTCTCTCTCTCTCTCTCTCTCTCTCTCTCTCTCTCTCGATCGAACACTTGGCTCAAACATTCCAAATATCTATTCGCATTAAACAAATAAGCATCTAACCACAGCTAAATATTCCCTACAAAGATTTCTATACTTATCTTTTTTCCCCCTTTTCCATTTACCACTTCCGGCGACAATATATTCTAATATGTACAATGAGGGTTGATAGATATTGTCGTCGATGACAGTAGGTACCGCGATGCTAAAAAAAAAAAAAAAAAGAATAAATAAATAAATAAAAAACAATAAAATAAAACAATAAAAAAAATTTTAAAAAAATAAAAGACAACAACACCCCCCCCCGGCCTTGTTCTATTGCCGGCGACAATATGTGCCGACGCACGACAATAACTACCGTACATGTATGTATGTATCGCAGCCGATGGCCATCGGCGCCTGGACGACAATGTATTCCCTCACACCCCTTACCAATGATCAAAGAAACGCCCGTAAGTAAGAGTCCAAGTAAATTTTGTGAGTTTTTTTATTGCAAATTACATGTATGTAACAAGTAATGGAGTACGCGAAACAGGACTTGTTCTCGTAAACAGATATAATTTAACGTTTTTGCGTAAGTTTATATGTTCAGGATAACTGGATGGGATTCTTTATGCAAGACAGCACTCTGAGAATGATAAATCCCGTACACCAGGGAATTAATATTTTCTATCCAATGACAGAGTCCCTCAGGACCTATCATTGTACAAGGCAGTGTAGATAGAAGTGACATAGAATACACCAAGATTATACTTTTTTGGAATTTCCGTCCACAGACCTTACATTTTACTTACATTTAACATTCAATCTCTTTGTGACGGAAAAACATGCAAATTTAATGAATTTGTATGCAATTTTACAATGCCGAACTATCAAACTAACGGACAGGATATTTTGTTCCCACCGCAAATCTAGATATGTTACCATGGCAACCTACACTGGTCTACCAAATGTAGGCAATAAAGGCGGCTGGCGGTTGCTGCCAATCCATCAATCCATCTTCACCTTAAAAATATCCCTGCGCCATACATGTTATCTGAGAGAGAGAGAGAGAGAGAGAGAGAGAGAGAGAGAGAGAGAGAGAGGTAATGCGACGTCTTATTAGATTTGGATAGTTGTAAAAAAGTAAAAATCAATAAAAGTAAAAGCATTCATATATAACCGAACGTGGATTCATGTCAACAGCGACGTTTTAGTGAAGCTTGATATTTGTTATATGAGATTGTATGAAGATTCAACTATTGTTCAAATATGCAAAGCCAGTGACGAATGTGTGTTATTTTATATGTCTAGACCGCCAACTTGTGATTTCTAAATTGATATCAAATTCAAGAAATAATTTTTTATAGTAACAAATTACAGAAATTTTTCTTTAGATCGCAAATTCTAAGCATTACGTTATAAATGCGGATGGATCTGCTCATAATTTGCGAAACAATATAGTGGTGACGTCAGTCACGTCACGATATACATGCATGTAAAGTCTGCGACGATATTCTCAAAATCATATCGATTTCAATATTTTTATTTTAAATTCAGTTTTATTTTGTATCTTGCAAGATTTAGAATGGTTAAAAAATGAAATTACCCAATTTAAAGTGAAGTCAAACTCCGTTACTTTCTTCTCTAAGAAATCGAAACAAACCGCATCCTGTATGTGCACTTTTGAATAAGAAGCAGTCATCGCTCTGAATAAGACGCAGTCATCGCTCTGAATAAGACACAGTCATCGCTCTGAATAAAATGCAGTCATTGCTCTAAATAAGAAGCAGTCATTGCTCTGAATAAAACGCAGTCATCGCTCTAAATAAGAAGCAGTCATTGCTTTGAATAAGACGCAATCATCGCTCTGAATAAGACGCAGTCACCGCTCTGAATAAGACGCAGTCATCGCTCTGAATAAAACGCAGTCATTGCTCTGAATAAAACGCAGCCATCGCTCTGATTAAGACGCAGTCATCATTCTGAATATGACACAGCCATCTCTCTGAATAAGATACAGTCATCGCTCTGAATAAGACGCAGTCATCGTTCTGAATAAGACGCAGTCATCGCTCTGAATAGGACGCAGTCATCGCTCTGAATAAGACACAGTCATAGCCCTGAATAAGAAGCAGTCATCGCTCTGAATAGGACGCAGTCATCGCTCTGAATAAGATGCAGCCATCGCTCTGAATAAGATGCAGTCATCGCTCTGAATAGATGCAGCATCGCTCTGAATAAAACGCAGTCATCGCTCTAAATAAGAAGCAGTCATTGCTTTGAATAAGACGCAGTCATCGCTCTGAATAAGATGCAGTCATCGCTCTGAATAAAACGCAGTCATCGTTCTGAATAAAACGCAGTCATCGCTCTGACTAAGACGCAGTCATCACTCTGAATATGACACAGCCATCTCTCTGAATAAGATGCAGTCATCGCTCTGAATAGATGCAGCATCGCTCTGAATAAAACGCAGTCATCGCTCTAAATAAGAAGCAGTCATTGCTTTTAATAAGACGCAGTCATCGCTCTGAATAAAACGCAGTCATCTCTCTGAATAAAACGCAGTCATCGCTCTGACTAAGACGCAGTCATCACTCTGAATATGACACAGCCATCTCTCTCAATAAGATACAATCATCGCTCTGACTAAGACGCAGTCATCATTCTGAATATGACACAGCCATCTCTCTGAATAAGATACAGTCATCGCTCTGAATAAGACGCAGTCATCGCACTGAATAAGACGCAGTCATCGCTCTGAATAGGACGCAGTCACCGCTCTGAATAAGAAGCAGTCAACGCTCTGAATAAAACGCAGTCATCGTTCTGAATAAAACGCAGTCATCGCTCTGACTAAGACGCAGTCATCACTCTGAATATGACACAGCCATCGTTCTGAATAAAACGCAGTCATCTCTCTGAATAGATGCAGCATCGCTCTGAATAAGACGCAGTCATCGCTCTGAATAAAACGCAGTCATCGTTCTGAATAAAACGCAGTCATCGCTCTGACTAAGACGCAGTCATCACTCTGAATATGACACAGCCATCTCTCTGAATAAGATACAATCATCGCTCTGAATAAGACGCAGTCACCGCTCTGAATAAGACGCAGTCATAGCTCTGAATAAAACGCAGTCATCGCTCTAAATAAGAAGCAGTCATTGCTTTTAATAAGACGCAGTCATCGCTCTGAATAAAACGCAGTCATCGTTCTGAATAAAACGCAGTCATCGCTCTGACTAAGACGCAGTCATCACTCTGAATATGACACAGCCATCTCTCTGAATAAGATACAATCATCGCTCTGAATAAGACGCAGTCATCACACAGAATAAAACGCAGTCATCGCTCTGAATGACACAGTCATCGTTCTGAATAGATGCAGCCATCGCTCTGAATAGGACGCAGTCATAACTATGAATAAGACGAAGTCACCGCTCTGAATAGGACACAGTCATCGCTCTGAATAGGACACAGTCATCCAATCCAATCATGGTCAGCTGTTTTCAGCTGATAAAAGTTCAGGACGCGCTTTTCCCGTCAAATTTCGACTCTCAAAGTATGAATTAGATATGTATCATAGCACAGATAACATAAACCGAATAGCTTGTTTAAATTGCTAAAAAGTAATCAGCTGTTTCCTAGGTGTTATGTTGTCCACGCAATTGAAATAGGGCTCACAGCAGGTGAGACCGGTCAACAGGAGATGCTTACTCTTCCTAGGCACCTGATCCCACCTCTGGTATGTCTAGCGATCCATGTTTGCCTTACTCTTAATTTTGTATCCTTTTTAGGAGTTATGAGATTGATCACTGTTCGTTATATTCGCCTTTTCATAAGGAATACTGCTAGGTGATTCGGAGGTTCTTAGAAAACTTGCATGGTTTCGATTATCAGAATCAGTCTATAGATGGTGTCTTTTGTATTTGAACTGTTTAATGAGAAATTCGGTGAGTTATTTGGCAAATTTGGGAAAGTGCATAAAGAGCATATATTTGTCAGAATAACCATTATCAAAACAAAACTCAAAGTTTTCTAGAACATCAGGAAGGGGAAGGGTGGGATGGGGTGGGGGGTGGGGGGTAGAAAGGCAGTCTCTGTTAAAAGGTGCCTTTATAGATAAAACAAGTTGCTAACCTTTAAAAAAAAAGGACTGCAATGAGTGGACCATGGGCATGTGTTTCCAACAGAAACTTAATATTTTAGGTTGAAAACAGAATGTTTGGAAACATGAAAATATTTCATAATAAGTCTTATTGCTAGCGCTGTAATGATACATATAATTCACGTTTTGACTTACGATTGTTTCGAGAATCCATGCCTGAATCTTAAGGTTCAAATTCAACAGGGAACACACTCTGATCTGGACAATAAACAAAATATGACTTCCTTTGACGAGCGTTGCTGAGGTGAATATGAATTAGACTCCATAAACATTAATCATTTCTATTAAGAACACTAATCTTTTGACAACTGTTTATAAAATATTGCTGATTCCAATAAACATGTACTTGTGCTTGCGCAAGCTAACTCCTCCCCCCCCCCCCCCCCCCCCAACTTTTGTGCATGATAACATGCTACACTATATAAATAAAGATTGCGTCATCAAACGAAACATCGCTCGGTCTTTTCCGTCAAGTCGAGAAGATTTGTGGAAAAAGTTGAGCGAGATGTTCTGAATGGCTCTCACAGACTGATAAAAACGTACACACTTTCCCCCATCCGGTTTAAACTCGTTTATACATTTTCTGCGTGGACCTCAGAGTCCACGCAATCACCAAAAACACCGCGGAATTTTGAAAAGAATATGAAAAGTGATCGTTTTACATGTATGTGGTAGACAAAATTAAATCATCAAAAGACACACAGAAAACAGGGTACTTTCATGGCGTCAATTTCAGAGCAGAAACTGATATTCTGTGACAAGAACATTTAGAGAACAGCCCTCCAAATGTTAGATATTTGTCTCCTAACATTCAAACTGATTTTATTGAATTGTGTGACAATCAAATTAGGAACAACCCTGTACAAGAGTGTATCGATATCAGGAACAACCCTGTACAAGAGTGTATCGATATCAGGAACAACCCTGTACAGGAGTGTATCGATATCAGGAACAACCCTGTACAAGAGTGTATCGATATCAGGAACAACCCTGTACAAGAGTGTATCGATATCAGGAACAACCCTGTACAAGAGTGTATCGATACGTTTTTCTCTCTGATTGCTGATGAAGTGATTGACGTTACGGAAAATCTTTTGCTGTGCGTCCGGTTTTATTATTATTATTAATTTTGTTTTTCATTTGTTTGTTGAGGAGGGAGGTAAAGATGAAAAAGGTCCGTTGATGGTGAAGAAATATTTCATTTGTTTTATAGAGGCTCTATCTACAAGTGGGAAATACACAAGGTATTATTGATAAGTTACATTAGTTTGTCTTGGATGTTCATGTCCGAGGTAGGCGATATGACAGAGTCGGTCATTTTCTGGGGGTACATAATAAGAGTTATCGCCACAGGATGTACATAATTATGCCCATTGCTTAAATGTAACAGTTATTAAATCGTGTCAACTCTCTTATGTAAGAGATATAATGGACAATTAAAAAAGAACTTTTCTTATTAGGCAATGAGAACGCAGGAGGTGCAGATGATAAAGCACTACAGGCATCAGAAAATGGTGGTAAAATCTAAGGTCTCTGTTAAACTCGTTAGCCGAGTAGTGCTGACTTACTGCAGAAGTTTAAGGCCAGAGATTTTGAAGAATGTTCCGCTAAAGGCGGTTGGATGGAAAACAAACTTTTAAATATGAATCGCTGTATCAATACATATTCTGCGTCAAGGGAAAGTATAAAATTTAATATCCTAGAAAATATCTAGATAATAAGCATCGGGATCGGCTCTCTAGTATCTAAAGGTCACGGCGCAGGGGTCACTCCATCAAAGTACGCGAAAGACTTCTCTTTTTCTTACAGTTAAGATGTATATTTTTGTTTACCTTTCGCTCTTTCCTTTCTTTTGTCACCTTCAGTTGGGTTTTCTCTTTCTAACCTGTCCAGCTGAAAATTAAAATAACAAAAGATATGTTTTTGATGTATTTTTCAATCATATCCCTGTACACAAGAATGGAAATAAACATAAACTAAATTGTATCATGTACTGGAAATTTTTTGTTTTGTTTTTGTTTTTGTTTTTTTAAAATTCCTATAATTTCGAAGTGAAAACAAGCCGCAAACAGTAAATTGTTGAAAGGGAGGTAATCCAAAATGCTTTTTTTGACTGTACTATTCAGGAACACCATTCATATATTTGATTATTTACATCATTATGAGTATGGGAGTCATATTGCAGGCTTGTTATATTTATTGCAAATAAATCCCTAATAATTACTTGTAAAATGCATTATCAAATCCCATTTATATTGACAACGACCATAGTGTCAAAACACCTGGGACGCATACCTAGTTTGCACATCTTTAATCTGCAAGCAGAGAAGGGGGGGGGGGGGGGGGGCTTAAAAATCACAATTTTTTTGCAAAAATAAGAAATATACCTACAGTTTATGTGTCCAGTTGAAGCATACATGTATCTGTTGTAGATTTTGTGTACGATGTTTTAAACCTTTCTCTTCGTACACATGTCGGGTATTAAATTCAGTAATAAAAGATTCTAACGAATATTTGATGAAAATAACAAGATCACATAATCGTTGGAGTGGTACCCTACCGATGCTTCTTCGAATCTGCAATATCATTCATGCTAACTTTATGAAAAAAAAGTAATATCTACAGGCTTCCTTGTCATAACGGCCACCCTCTCTCAATTCTCAAGTTATGACAAGTTATCGTTCTTGAAAAAAAGACGCTAGATAGAAAAGCGCCTGGATTATGTGTGCGCCTAGTAAGCGTAACCTATACCAATCAATCCAATTTTGAAGGGTGTGTAAATCCGGGTAAATGCTTTCATGAAACTCTCTTGCTTGTTTCGTAGCTAAAGATCTATAAAATTGGAAAGAATAAAAACAGACCTTTGTCACTTAAACAAGAAGCTTATGGGCCGTAACGGTCACCTGAGTATCATAGTCCACATTGGGAGTCCCATATTTCCATATAAGCCTCAGGATGGACTCTTTCGTGCACATGTTCATGATCTTTCAAAATACATACAATTCCTATTCAATTACAGAAAAAGAAAAAATGGAAGTTTGAAGCATATAAATCATGTTAACATTCCCTAATTATTTTGATACATTTTCATTATGTGGCCATGTTGGCCCTGCAAAGATACATGAACCTCTGAGACAGGAGCCACGAATTTTACAATTTAGGTAGAAAGCTTCATGGACATCATAATCATGCATTTAGTCTTGCTCAAATATATATAGTAGTAGAGAAGATTTTCGAAGATTTGATACATTTTCATTATATGGCCATATTGGACCCACCCTAGGACCTGAACCCGTGACCCAGGAGTCATGAATTTCACAATTTAGGTAGAAAGCTTCAGGGACATCGTAATCATGCATTTAGTTCTTCTCATATTGGCCACACCCTAGGGCCTAACCCCTGACCCAGGGGCCATGAATTTTACAATGTTAAGAGGGCTTCATGGATATCATAACCATGCATTTAGTTTTTTCTCCTACATGGGTGGGGGCAGAAAAGAAGATTTTTAAAAATATTGTCTTTTAATCATATTTGGCCTTGTCCCGGAGGCCCCAGGAATGTGAAGGTAAATCTTACAATTTATATTCCTCTTATCCTAGAGATGCTTAACAAGTGACCTTGTAGTTTTTAAGAAGTTAAAAATATAAAATTGTTAACGGACGAAGATCAGCGGCAATAGATCACCTGAATGACTCGGGTGACCTCCAAACGATAGGATGCAATTTCCCCTTCCAGATATGTTATATGATACCCTCCTATGGGACCCAGTGTCGGGGGTCACAATCTCTGTTTTTAGCCAATACATATTTTTTACGCTATGGCTGTAAAAAGGATATGAGCTCATTGTCCAGACCTGGCGACTCACGAGAAATGCAGTCGTTGACTGGGGTTAAAGTGTGCTAAGTTGCACCAGAGTGTTTTGTACACAACTTTGAAATTATAAGATTTTCCGCAAAGTACTTACTATGGTTTATTACTGTATGTGGTTGTAGCTGTTATGGGGGCTGCAGACGTTGTAAGAACACTTGGGTACATGTATACAAGGTCATAATTATGCAGTAAGACAGATCAGGTGTCAAATACACAAAATATTGAAGCCTCAAAAACGCGATTTGACTCAGACGTAGTAATGGAAAATAAAACTTTGTCTTCCACACCAACTTGCATTATTACCCTATTCATGATGTTACATGTATCAAGATTGTTTATATTCAATCAGTAGTCTCACCTTGTTACTGAATTACAAATTAAAACACCAAAATAATGAAAACAAACCACCCCCACTCCCCACAACAGAGAATTAAAGCTGGCTGTAAACTTTATTTTGCTTTTAGTGTTAGAATTCTTTAAATTCTTGGTCAGTCTTGAAACGAATTTAACAATGAGCTATACACCAAGCAGTGTCGAGTTTTTTTTATTACGAACCGAGATTCCTTGGTTATCATCAGCTACTTGGGACTCGGCCCCTGTACTCCCTACCACGGCTTTGCCCTAAATTTAACGGGGCCTTAAGTGACGTCATTTGCCTGTTCATCTGCATAGTTTCACAAAATTTTCTTACTGATCCTGTTGGATCCGCTCGCACACTTGCTGCACGTTGTGTGTGAAGATGCACACGAGCTGATTTAACAACTACATGTAATTCCAATTAGACTGTTGCGAGGGATTAATCTAAATTGGAATACCATACAGGTGCAATGCATTTTTTTCCCCCGGCAAATGCTGTACAAGTGTGGTTTAACAGGCACTGCTAACAATCTGTCGTCAAATGAATATATGCCACTTCCATTTCTCTGCAGTGGCGATCAACTTATCGAGGGAAATAAGGCGCAAAATTGGCGTAATACTGAGACGGTCCATCTTCTATCTGACATTTTTTTTTTAACTGTTGCCGACTTATATGTTCTCGCCTCATTTTCCAGGCGATCATTATTAAAACGCGAGATTCCCCGCACGGTCGTAAGGGAATTGTCTCTTCGTGATGTGATTATTTATGAAGTCAAATTACACTTTTCAACCTTCTCGACACATGTTCCTACTCTGTTCACGAGTGTCAGAGAGGGTAGCCGCAAATGCCGAGATCAAAGACGTAGAAACGGAACAGAAAACCATAAAACCGCCCTTGCTTCTGATGCACCTGATGAGCGGCCAATTACCTGACCCGTACAAAGGGAAACGACTCCCGTGGAAATATAGAATGTGAAGAAAGGTGTGATTTCGGTGGATGAGAGTCAATAATACCCGAGAGGCATTTAAATATTTACAGGGGGTGTTGTCATTTAAACTTTAGCGGAGCTTATGTGAAGGTAAGTTGTTTTTCACAATGAATTCTTGTCATATGGAGAGCAGAGGTAACGTTCATTGAATGTTTTTAATTTGAGTGTGTACTTAAAGTCTCGCCTAATTCATGAGCAAAAACATTATATGAATTTGAATTAATAAGCAATCACTATTAAAGAAGTTAACGAGCAGAAAATATGATCGTGTTAGAATTGATGCCGACCACAACGGAATATGATAATTTTCACCCGGCTCAGTAGGAGATTAAAAGGTTTGAATTTTACCTGTGTAAACATGTCAACCCATTTTTACATATGAAATCAATTCAACAAAAGCGTATTGGCTTTGGCATACCACTAGTATTGTATTCAGGGCAGACGACAGGTTCTCTGACCAGCTACGGTATCGTCTGCTGCTTCGGGGGAAAGTCTGCACAGACATTATTGTATGTCCAGTTAGAGTATATGGCTGTTGCAAATTGAAACAAAAATCATTCATATGTTTTCATTAACTCGCGATGTATGTGAAAGAATTTGTACAGATCATATCTAGTTTACAAAACACTCCTCGTTTTCATTGATATAATATAAGACACTTCATCAAATGAAATTCCCTCTAGTGATATCGGGTTTAGCGAAAGACAAGCGGGGTTCAACTCTTTCATTTGTGCAGCAATTAATGAAATTGAACATATTAAAATAAGATGCAGATACTTTATAATTGCTCATGAATATTGTATTGTCCTTTCTGTACAAATAATGATACACTATTTATATAGTAGATAATTCAGAACAATGCTTCTGTATTTTTCTTTCAGATCATTTTTGATGAATTTATGACTCTGGTTTTCGTTTAACCCCCTCCCCCGGAATTTTCCCGCATGTGGTGGTTTTGCATCTGGTATAAATACCTCCACTAGATTCATAAACAAATCTTTATCGCTATCAATCGATGGGGAGAAAAAAGCCAATTGATTTCCTCTGAATCTAAGAATAGATAATATAGAATCGCCCAATTTGCCAAACAAATCTTTTGAGCTATCAAATACAGATCTGGATCTCATGAATGAGATAAGTTTAGAATAGGGCTCAAGAAAATCTACAGTGAAATTATCGTATGTTAGAGAATTAATGAACCCGATCGATAATAGATGATAGCATTCTTTCTTTCTGTTTTTTTTTTATCTTACCCAAGGTGAAAGTTCAAGCGAGCATGCTTGATTGAAGTTTGCTCATCGTCTGACGAAATACTCTCAAGCAGTACAAGACTATAATTTGTCAAATTAATATGCAAACATCGTGATGTAGTGTAGATTTGAGTGTGTAGGGCGTCAAAATGAAGGTTTTGATTAATGTTTTACTTAGAAATTTATAGAGAAACCAGAAGGATACAGTTTGTAATACCAATAACATATAGATATCTCTTAGTGGTATAGATTGCAATGCGTCCAAATCCTGATCACTCGGACAATTAGCGGGACCTCATTAACGGTTTAAGTTTTACGTAAATCCTCCTGACTAGAACTATACAGCTAAAGTTTGTCAAATCAAGTGGCATGCAAGTATAATCATTTAGAATAGATTCAAGTTAGTTCCAAACATGAACTCACTCACTCTCACTGTGCCAAGTTGGAATTCAATATTTTACACAATCTCCTTAAGAACCCTGTCGAGTCAGCATATGCAGTTTGTGGTTTTTTTCCATGACCCTGTCCCCGGGACGGTGGTGGTGGTGGTGGTGGGGATTAACAACAGGCGTTGTGCATTGAAATACATAGGATAATATTTTTAAAGTCTTCTATTAATCACAACAATGTAAATTGTAAAATTGATATTAATACACAGGTATCCTCCTATATCAGTATCATTTTAGTGTGTTTGACCTTGACACTTGGCCATGGCAGGCTTACAATAAGGGTTATAAGTTTTAAACGAGAGAACTCGAATGTCAGATTATGCTTAAAATGTGACAGAGCTACAGCAACACAGCTAACAAGTCTCCGGTTTTTAGCTAAGCTTACATTCGTGGCACTAGAGACTACTAAGCCATGGCGTGATGGTTTTAAATGTTATGCAGGAGTTTAACTGAAATCGCCTTTTTCTTGCCATTAGAAAATAAAACAGTTTCCAGCTTAATTCTTATATACTGTAACATAACAACTACATCAGGACTTAGCATTCATTAGTGTCACAAACATGCGCAACTGAAATTCGTTGGTTATAGTTAGAATTAATACGCTAGTCTGTGGCCCAGCCCGGTTTTTAACACACTGTTTTTGGAGGGGGGGGGGGGGGGGGGGGGGGAGTACCTGCACTGGTACGTGGTACTGCGGGGTGTGGTTCAAACAAATGCGAGAGTATGATTCATGCCTGCTGCATTTCCGCTGATATTGTTGCACTCTGCGAATGGTTATCTATTGTGATATCCCCTAAAAGAGACATTGCAGCTCATTTTGCTCAAAAATCGTAAAATGACAACTTTTCCAGATCTTTCTCTAATTTTGTTGCATAGTTGAATGTATAAACTTTGCAAAAATAACACATTTCTAAAGTTGAAAATTCTCATTTAAATACAAAAATTGACAGTTTTTAAGGCTCTTTTTTAACAACATTGAGACTTCCTCTTTCGGTGTTCGGACGTATTTGCACGGAGGGTAAACAATCCAGTGAGAGGAAGCGTACAATTGCTAAACCCGGAATTTTGACAGATTATGCGAGAAAAGGATTAAAATAGAACGAGATACAACTCATACGCAAACTAGAATTTACGTGGGATATTACTATGACCCTCTAGCTACGAGACACACGCAGGGCTTTAAAAGTAAGTGATAAGTGCTAATTTTATCAAAATTAGTGGCGTGGTTTTGTTTTTGTTTGTTTGTTTTTTTTTATTATTTTTTTTTGGGGGGGGGGGGGGGGTGTAAACATTATTTGGTTAATAGGGACATGGAAGGTTTTCTGTTATAATAATGATTTATAATTACTTAATTATAAGAAGCAGGATATAATCATATACTCGAAAAGCGAGTGCAGACCCCTTTACTATTATTTAATAAGTTTTTACACAACACGTGTGTTGTCATACTGAATCACGTGATGTAAAATGTCCGAGTCAGAATGAAGAAACCATTGAATTCCGGATGATTTTTAAAGCGCAGTTGAGAGCAAATTAATGTTATCCTAATATTCCAAATTGTCAGTATTGTTATGATTTAGATTATTTTATCGATACGTGGTTTTTTTTTGTTTGTTTTTTTTTTGTTTTTTTTTGTTTTTGTTAAAAAAAAACAACACTCGATTAAAATGTGGAAAATGAGCTGTAGTGTCTCTTTAAGAATTACTTTTGATCGAGTATAAGGCTCATTTCGCTCCAAGAAACCACGTCTTAATTAGTTTTCTCATGTCAACGTCGCAGCTTAAACATCGAAATCACCGTCATGTTTACTGACCCTGACCAACAATATATGCTTGGAGAACCAATTAGAAATCGGGGTGAGGATCTAAATGTGAAATTTGATTATCAGAGTACGTTATGCCGAAAATAATGCATTGTGGGTGAAATTTCAACAAAAGTCATTCAAATAAATATTTAGATTGCATATACATATGGCAAGTCAGCAACATATAAGTGTTGACGAACAGGAAGGTTGTAACCATCCTCCAAAAATCAAAATTCAAAGCTATAGTTCGTGTGACAAACTAGAATATATGTTGAAAGATCTTATCGTATTAAGTTTGAAAATTGTCAGCTCGGGATGAATTGAACTGAGCGTGGTTCTTAATATTAAAATCGGGAAGGACTGTTTTAATGCAGCTAGGGGCTATTGTACTTTAGGTATACAGAACACGAAGCCGAAATGAGTCGATTCGATTTTAGTAATCTATCACAAAATTATTCATCCGTTTTACCAATGTATCACTATATGAAATGCACATGGGGGCTCTATATATATCCAGTACTTGTTCCAATAAAGGAGGTATCGATCTTGTAGAGATACATGAACTCGCCATGAATTATTTCTGAGCCCTCAATAAGCCAAATGCATATACATGTATACTTTTGTAAAATGGTTCATAATTAGCCGTGATTGATATTTATTCCGTGTTCATAAGGGGGCTGATAGTGCATGGCATGGAAATTGACATTTTTGGGATGTTAGATAATTACACGCATATCTTTGCCTAGATCAAGTAATCTCTCATGTAGTCGTAATTTGTCACAGTATATTACGATGTGGTATTATTTCATTTTGTATTTCACAGATAATAAGGCAAATGACAACAATGAACACAACAGAGGAAATTCGACCTTTCAGACGTCGACCTCGCTTGGTTTCCAGAAATTCTACATACAACATCAAAACTGTTGGAATTCCTGGCAAAGGAAAACATCTGATGAATGACTTCTTCACCACAATGGTAGACACAAAATGGAGGTGGAACATGCTAATTTTTGTGAGCGGATTTGTGGTGACGTGGTTGTTTTTTGCGCTCTTTTACTGGTTAGTTTCCAAACTTCATGGAGATTTGAGTGACGTGAACGCAACACATACAACACCATGTTTTAAAAATGTGAACTCATTTACGGCAGCCTATCTCTTTTCTATCGAAACGCAGACGACCATAGGTTATGGCTTCCGGTATGTGACGGAGGAATGTCCGTACGCTGTGATTGGGGTGTTGTTACAAAACATCGTAGGGGCAGGTTTACAGGCCGCCCTTGCAGGGCTTGTTGTAGCTAAAGTGAGACGAGGGAAAAAAAGATCAGGCACATTAATGTTTAGCTCTGTAGCATGCATTGTGGAAGAAGATGGGGTATATAAACTAGTTATCAGAATCGGGGACATGCGTCGTTCACATATCATTGGAGCTCGAGTGCGCGGACATCTTTTTAAAACGTTGAGATCGATCGATGGAAATCATCCCGTGAAGTGTATACCGATGGAGTTTAACGGTGAAGATGGAAGTCCCGATTTATTCATGGCGTGGCCCACCCAGCTGGTCCACACCATCAACGTCAGGTCTCCGTTCTGGAAACTCTCTAGGGAGAACCTTCAAAGAGAAGACTTCGAGCTAGTAGTAAGTTTGGACGGAATAGTGTCGACCACCAGTATAAACCTACAAACACAAACTTCTTACATGCCGTGGGATATTTTATGGGGACATCGTTTCAATACAATGGCAAAGAAATACAACAGTCACGACGCTCTTGTGGTAGACTTCTCTAACTTCAACAGAACACATATTGTCGCTATGTGTGACTGCAGTGCCTACCAAGTGAATGTGTTCCGGAAGTTGGGATATAGTATTCTCCGCGGAGATCCGGAAAATAACAATCCGTCATATTTTGAAATCAAGAGAGATAGGGACTATAATGAAATATCGTCACCAAGGCGCATACTTCATTACCGACATAATAAGTCAGCTGTCATGTCATCATGTGATTATGCGCATATTTAGATACTCATAATGTGCACTGTCTGTTGTAAAATATCGTTTCTATTTTTATTTTCTTTTGGGCAAATATAAACCAAAGCTTAATGTTAAACTATCATATTCAATAATGTTCTAACAGGTAAAATGGGATAGGGGAAATTTATATATTATATAGCTAGTCTATGAAACTAGAACACATTTCTAAGCACGCACGCTAAATTTGGAAAGACGAATTTTGCAGATGGTATATTCGCAACATGTATACCAGTGTACAGAGCGTACATAACAAATGGTAAAACTACCAAACACGTCTACAATATAGTAAATTGATATTTCCAATCATGCATGACGTAGTAACTGGAACCGTTTGATAATTTGTGCACAAAACGTATACTTAAAGGTTGTCCTAGAATCTAGTTATTGAGTACAGTGACGAATCCCTAATTCTACTGAATCTAGTTATTGAGTACAGTGACGAATCCCTAATTCTACTGAATCTAGTTATTGAGTACAGTGACGAATCCCTAATTCTACTGAATCTAGTTATTGAGTACAGTGACGAATCCCTAATTCTAGTGATCTCTACTGAATCTGAACTGTTCTGTACCATATATTATAAGGCCATTATGATTTGTTCATATCGGCTCCTTTGATAAGGATCCACTTGAAATAAAATAATCTCTCTACCGTAGCTGCGTGTTTGATGATTGCGAGCTCTTTCCTTTCATTCTGAAAAAAGCATTAATAATTTTGCTAAACTGCTTTTGAGGTAATGAGCTGCTCTATATTAGTTTCTAGCGAATTCAGTCAATGAGTGATGTTGGTGATTGGCGGGGGGGGGGGGGGGGGGGCGCATGGTTTTGAATGTCTGAAACCTACGACACTGTGGTCCCGTGTTACGATGCACCTTAAGTGTATCCGGCCCGTGTTCATAAGGTCTAAACGCAGTACATGGTTGTTACATTAATATGAAGTATGGCACATTTCGCACATTGCAACTCAGTGACCCCATTACCTCCCTACCGTTGGGTAATCGGGTCATGAACGTGCACTTTCTATTCTCTCTCCACCCATTTTAATGCATTCTAGAAATCAATTTCTTATATCCCACAACAACCTAACCTAACGTAAGGCTGAAGTCTTTAGTTTGATGACCTGGTTCACAATGCCTACTTCTACTAACAATATGTGTTGAATGTCACAGAAACGTGGGGTCAAGATTCCACTATCAATATGTGTTGAACGTCACAGAAACGTGGGGTCAAGGTTCCACTATCAGTATGTGTTGAACGTCACAGAAACGTGGGGTCTAGATTCCACTATCAGTATGTGTTGAACGTCACAGAAACGTGGGGTCAAGGTTCCACTATCAATATGTGTTGAACGTCACAGAAACGTGGAGTCTAGATACTGTGTAGCACCTCCCTTCAAACTACCTAGACATGAAAATTTGCACAACTTGTGATGCACAATCTCAATTACAGCTTAATTATAAATTTCTATTTTTTCTACAAAATTTATATTTTTGAAGGGATATTAGAGATGATTATGCAATATCCAAACCTCACGTTTTTGTGGATGGACCTTTAGATGGTACATGCATACAAACGGTGGTCATGTGATTCCTTTCCATCAATCATGTATGCGTTTTGCAGGCAAGAATCATTATTATCACGCAGACTTTTAATGAAAATGTCAAGTTTTACTCTTCAAAACGAATCTGGGTAAAACATGACTAATAAAAGGAATTAGGTGAACCAATATGTGTATACAGAAATCTGAATCCCCGGAATATATATCCCAGATCCATATTACATCGCAAGGCAATATTTGTTATAGTTGTCTCTACTTTATCGACATAAAATGGGAGGACATACTGATTTAATCGGTGTTGACCAATCTCGTTGGTTAGGGTCCCTGTATCCGGCATATGTATATATTTATTTGTGCTCGCAAGACGCTGTGAACACTGTTCTGCAATATAATTAAAATCAAACCTTTTTGATCCGCTCCGCAGACTCGTTTGAAAAAGGATCTGACAAAGCCACGTTGACGAGCTCGTCTATTTGATCCTAAGCTTATAGATGTAGTGTAGTAAAATTGACCAATCGGTATCCGTCTTTCAAATCCTTGTTTAAGCTTATGGATATATTGTAGTAAATATTGACCAATCGGTATCCGTCTGTCAAATCCTTGTTTGGAAAGTGTGATGCCGACTAACCCTTCAGGATTTAGGCATCAACGTTTTGATTGGCTAAGCTTAAGGTCATATAGACGGCCTCGTCGGATTTTAATTAGACTGACTGTTTTGTTTACTGTGCATGCAAATTCATATAGGGCGATTTGTATTTAGTAAACATTTTGTAATTAATTATCATATCTTATG
Organism: Ostrea denselamellosa; assembly: GCA_024699665.1. Classification (NCBI taxonomy): domain Eukaryota; kingdom Metazoa; phylum Mollusca; class Bivalvia; order Ostreida; family Ostreidae; genus Ostrea; species Ostrea denselamellosa. Next base: position 1,971,896 of record JAMZEH010000035.1, on the reverse strand, counting down.
CATTTTCTTTGACAATGCACGTTTTTCGTTATGTTACAAATTCTGTATAGTTTTTTTTTTTGATAATTGAATACACCATGTATGGACACGGGTTGATGCACTGTGTATGGGCATGCGTGGATGCTCCGTGTATGGACACGCGTGAATGCAAAGTGCAAGGACGCGCGTGATGCACTGTGCGTGGACACGCGTGAATGCACTCTATGGTCAGATGTATTTTCCGCGATGTTGTGGAGTCTTGAAATAAATCTAATCTGCAGAGATGTTTGAACTCTAGTAGAAATTGCAATGTAACAAAATTTTAAGGGATACGTACAATGTATGTAAGTGGTTTCCATATCAATTTTAAAAATGTATTTTGAGAAAATATTCAAATATTTACAAAAACGTTTGTTAATGGGACATATTTATGGGAGTTTTGTCTAGACAGACTGCAAAGAAAATTTAGAATTTTTGAATATCATCCTTAAAAAAATATACTGCCTTCAGCTTTATTTTCGTTAACAATGAAACACTTCCTTTCTCCCATGGCATCATACGAGGGTGAAATTTCATATACTGTATAATCACAGATTTAAATCAAATATCAAGATTATCATTATCCCACCTTTATCCCAAAAAATGTAGCCATTTTGATTCAATAATTACGGGTAAAACGTGTCAATTTTCCAGTCGCTTCTTTAAAAGGAAAACATGTTCTTTTTTCTCATCACATTCTATAAAGGTTGTACATTGTTGGTTTTTTTTATTACTGTTTTAAATGATATTTGGAATATATATGCATAAATCGATTACCATATGCTACAACCATTGTTGCATGCAATCAAAATCCGTCTACAACCTTCACCTTAACCTCAAAGTTATCAAATAGTCCAATTGTTGACCTTTTTCTCGATTGGCAATAGCGGGAGTTATGTCCAAGACACGAGGTAGATACGATATCGAGAATACTGAAACGTTGTCGGTACGATATCGACTAGTTCTACTATACTGGGTATTGTACTGAGTCTTAATCCTAAGAGTTTTGTATAGTCGATATGTATTGATATCTAATCATGAACGTTGATTGTATATTGTTTAAAGTCCCTCTTGAGAATCTTTCACTCATATGGAGACGTCACCATTGTCGGTGAAGGGCTGCAAAAGTTAGGCCTACTCTCGTGCCACACCTGCTGTGACATGGGACCTCGATTTTTGCGGTCTCATCCGAAGAACTGCCGCCATTTAGTCGTCTCTTATGACAAGCAAGGGATTCTATTCCCACGGTCGATATCATATCGATATCAAATCGATATCCAATCATTGTTGTGTTAACTATCATCAGAAGCATGTACGCCAGTTTTAGTCTTCGTCAATCCTTCTTGTCGATATCAACAACATCGTATCGATATCGAATCATGTTTGTGTTGAGTATAACGATCCTGAGTGTAATTTTTCGTTTGAGATATTTTTACTGTCGATATCGTATCAATATTGAATCATATTGGTTATCACCATCATGCTTACCATGCACTTTTAATTTGAGGTAGTCATTTCCTAAGTTGTGAATAGAATATAAAATTTGATTGACTGATTGATTAAATATTGTTTAACGTCCCACTCGAGAATTTTTCACTAACATAAAGACGTCACCAAAGCCGGTGAAGGGCTGCAAAATTTAGGCCTATGCTCGGCGCTTACGGCCTTTGAGCAGGGAGGGACCTTTTACGTGCCACATTTGCTGTGACACGGGACCTCGGTGTTTGCTGTCTCATCCGACGGACCGCCCCATTTAGTCGCCTCTTACGACAAGCCAAGGGGTACTGAAGATCTATTCTAACCCGGATCCCCACGGGGTTATGAAATTTGATATTATGCTTTATGGACTGGTGTCATGTAATGGAATGATTATAATACTTGTATACGGTCCCCATAAATGTGGCGCTTTGTGGTCAGTTAGGGTAAGGCGATCCCCATAAGCTGCCTAGCCTTAAACTTACACCAAAGCCTCATATCATTATCGTGTAAATCATGACCCTTGAAAATGGTTTTATGTATGATGAATTATGACGTTGTCAGTTGACGATATTGAGACAGTATCGTAGATATCGACATCGTACTTGGTCATTGGAAAGCAGTGTTGTATATGGTAAACTTGACGATATCTACACGATATCATCATGGTAATGTCGATATCGTCTTATCGGCATTGTATTTGGTCCTTGTACCAATGTATACAATAGGTCATAATTTGTAAGATATAAAAATCAAAGTTTATTTATTTTACGACGAGTAACAAACAAGTTCTACAACTTATATTAATGCTTCTCGTCGGCCATGATTTTGGCGTGAAGAGGGTCATTGATGTGGGAGGAAACCCACGTGTCTGAGCGGGCGACCACAGTACCCTCTCACATACAAACACTGTCGATCCTGAGGATCGAACTCGGGTCACAGCATGAGGAGCGAGTGCATTAACCATTACGCTATCTATGGACACACCATTTTGTAAGATATCGAAACGATATCAATATGCTATTGTCAATATCGTCGATATCGACAAGCTATTTGGTCCTGGACAGGTATGGAGAGCGGGTGCGTTATTGGTGGATAACTTGTGACCCTCTAGTGGTATTTGATTAACCAGAGTACCTCAAAGGTTACCATGGTGACAGGGGATACTATCTGAGGCATTATCATTAAACATAAAACAATAAAATAAATATTCATTTATACAACTTTAGAAACAAAAGTTTGTCATAATAATAATAATAATAATATTAATAATAAATTCATACTATGTCATTGCAGCTAGATACATTTGTACTAGTTGAAGTTTTAATTCTTTCGATAAGGGATTTTATAGAATTCTATATGTTAAAAGCTGGAAGCAGGTTTGCCACGACGCCTTGACCATTACTAATGCAGCCACGACTATCTGCAATCTACAAGAATGGTGACCAACAATTACCTATGATGAAACACTAGTGCCATGACCTAAATAATCACTAATGATGTCAATGATGAAACACTAGTGCCGTGACCTAAATAATCACTAATGATGTCAATAATGAAACACTAGTGCCGTGACCTAAATAATCACTAATGATGTCAATGATGAAACACTAGTGCCATGACCTAAATAATCACTAATGATGTCAATAATGAAACACTAGTGCCATGACCTAAATAATCACTAATGATGTCAATAATGAAACACTAGTGCCATGACCTGAATAATCACTAATGATGTCAATAATGAAACACTAGTGCCATGACCTAAATAATCACTAATAATGTCAATAATGAAACACTAGTGCCATGGACTAAATAAGCATTAGTGTCGTGACCTAAATAATCACCAATGATACCACTAAGATATCGCAACCAAAATAAACACCAGTGACAAGACACCGATCAATAGCGCAACCAAAACTATAACTAATTATAAATCCCTGATACTGCAACTAAAATAACCACTAAAATTAAAACACTGGTACCGTTACCATAACAATCACCAATGATAAAACACTAATTCCGTAACTATAACAACCATTAATTATAAAACACTGGTACCGTGACCAAATAATCACCAATGATAAAACAGTTATACCATGACCAAAATAATCACCAATGTTAAAACACTTATACCATGACCAAAATAAACACTAATGATAAAACATTGATACCGTGACCAAAATAAACACTAATGATAAAACACTGTTCCTTTGATTTATATTATCAACAATGCTTAAACGCTGGTTCTTTAACCACAGTAATCACCAACGTTAAAATTTGATGCCAATGGTAGTTGGAACTATAAACACCAAGAAGTATAAGCATCGAGTCTAAATTGACCCAATTTGAAGTTAAATTTAGCCATCGACAGGGTATGCTTACTCCTAGGCACTTGATGCAGCCTCTGGTATGTCCAGGAGTCCGTGTTTGCCCTACTCGTAATTTTGTTTTCTATATAGGACTTATAAGATTGATCACTGTTCTTTACCTTTTGACCTTCGTGTTTTACTTTTAGGTCAAATTATTGGCAAATTCTTCTCAGCTGCCAACTTATTGATATTTTTCACTGTCTTTGACCGTGGCCTGTTAACAGGAAGCAGAAAAACGTGATATGATCTACAAAATAGTAAGTTTAGTGCTATAATACATTAACACATTTGGTCAAATATACAGTACAAGTCAGATATAACTCCTATCCATGTTGTTTTATGAACACAATGTTCATTGCCTATTACTATACTTTCAGCCCTGCCCCTGTAGTCTCCATTGCATACTCTCTGACTCCGATTTAGAAATCCCAACGACAATTTTATGCCTCATACATTTAGATATCATTTAAGCCCAAGGCTGCTGCTGTGATGAATTTGAGTCTCTCACAAAACTGCGAGAACATCGTTTTAATGTAAATAATTTACTCTCTAAAAATGTTAACCCTTTACAACGAAATCTCGAACCTGACGGTTTCCGTTTTGTTTGTATGGAGAAAATCCTTCTCCATACTCGTTACGCCTGCTCCCACGCAGGGTCGTCTGGCGTACGAGATACCTGGGTCTCGGATTATTACAATGTTCCGGTTGCCTTTGAGATGTTTTATCTGGCCGGATGTTTTTCTCCATGTCACATCGTCTGCGTCCACATGATTACCCTTCACGTCTAGGTGTAAAACTCCGCGAAGGTGATAACCCGTTTGTACATATCGTTAATAGCCAATCGATTGTTAAAAGTGCATTATAGCATACTTGGAACTATTTATCAGATCAGGTCGTGTATCCTTAAATACCAAAACGTTTCCCGGTAAAATGTGCAATTTTAGTTCTGGTAATGCTGTAATAATAGATAATTGGTTTTTAATGGTTTGATTTCATCGGCGTTATTTGCTATAAATTCCAGCACGCAGTAAATGAGATGTTATTTTTTATCTGTCCTTAAAACTTGCATAATCTCAATTTCTTTCTGTTTGCCGACTGGAAGGCCGGAGTACTATGGGCATTTTTGTTTTGCGACAGTATTTTAAAACCCCGATTTCTATGAATAAACGGAATCCATACATTTTTCGAAGTTTTCCTAAAACCTTTCGTAATTACAAAATCCTTTCGTATTTTCATCATTAAAGAGCGCGGTCTGTTCTGATTGAATGTTTTTATTTCTGCGGGATTAATGTGAATGTATTTCGAAAAATATTTCCAAAATTACTGTAATACGTACTTAATTTGAGATTGAAATTATTGTTAATGTTAGACTTCGAGTTGTATAATCTCTAGAAATAAATCAAGCATTGACCAAAACAACGTAATGAACATTAGAGTTGTGAGTTTGTGCTGTGTTTGTTTCGGGTTAATATTTCCTATTTATTACTTTATATCTATCTATTCACGGATGAAATAAAAAAAGGAATGCGCAGTGTTTTGTAGATGCAAGATTATTTTCCGGATTCGCACAACTAGTAATATATTGAATTGATCTTAAAGTGATAAGGGAGTTGAGTCCCCACAAGTTAATATACATGTAGAATGGCATTTACAATCGTTGCTTTTCTGCGTAAAATTGTTTCTACTAAATAATTTGGCTTACTATAGAAATTAAGATATCTTGATAAAGTATGACATCACAATTAAATCTTCGCCCTAAGAGGTATATGGAATGCATATCATCAGAGTGGTCCGATGACAAATAAGAGGCTTATGGGCCACATCGCTCACCTGAGTCACTTTGGCCCTGTCATTGTTTCAGCTGTTGTGATTTATAAACGATTTGTTATCAATCCTCATTCCCACAAAAAAATTGTCCCGATATTGTGGCCCCAAAGGACCACGACATAATTGGTACCATGTAACTTTGTATAAGTGAATAAATTAGACTCCATAACATTAATCGCTTTCTATTAAAACTCATACAAGAGACCCATGGGTCATATCGCTCTATTGAGTGACCTTGGCACTGCTGTTGTTCAGCTGTTGTGATTTCTAAAGGTTTTTTAAATTAATCTTTATTCCCATGAAAATTTTGACCCTAAATTGAGGACCTAAAGGACCACGACATAATTGAAAATGAATTCACATAGCACAGATGCCTCAACACCAATGTGACTAACATGACCTTGCTGTTTTGCACAAGTCCAAGGTCAAAGATCATGGTATAGTATGAAAGACCTTACATAAGAAATATATATAGAACATATTAAGCTTTATCTTAAATAGTACAGGAGATATTGAATATGTAAGATTTTATGTAAAAGTAGGTAAAATGTCCAGTTCAAAGTCACAAGATCGGACATCGAAGTATATAAATCAAGGTCTTGCCATAACGAATTAACTTATATAGCTCAGGAGATATTGATCAAGTCATGGTATTTAAAACAAAAGAAGGTTAAGGTCACACGATCAAATCCAGTTATATCAAAACGTCTTGTCATAAAGAATTTTCAAGACCACAGCGTCAAAGGTCATAGTATGAAATAAAGATCTGCGAAAAAAAATCTATATACACATTATGATAGATCTACCTTAAATAGATCAGGTGATATTGAATGGGTCAGAGTTTAAAAAGTAGGCTCAACTTCAATGTCAAGGTTAAACTTCATGAAATAGGTAAGTCTTGCAATAAAGAACTTATATATAAACTATGAAAGCCCTACCTTAGATTGTTCTGGATATGTTAATATGTTGTTTCTTGAAAGTTGATCAAACTCTGAGTTCAAATCTTTCCATCAGAAATATATATACAAAATATGAAAGATCTACTTTAAATAGTTCAAAGCATATTGTACAGGTAAGATTTTTATTATTAAAAGTAGGTCAAACTTCCAGGACAAATCATAAGATCTCACATCATTGTATAACATTTCCGTAAAGATTGTAAATATAAACCATGAAAGCCCTAGCTTTAATAATTCAAGAGATATTTTAAAAGATTCTCCCTATATGTCAGCATATGGCACTTTAATCCCCTACTGTGGCCCCACCTTACCCCCCCCCCCCCAGGCCATCCTGTGGGGCCATAAATTGCACAAACTTGGATCTACTTATGTCAGAAAGTCATTATGTCTACATGTAAAGTTCCAATTTTCTGGCCCAGTGTTTCTTGAGAAGATTTCTGAATATCTCTCTATATATTTGCTCGTAAAACTGATCCCCTATTGTGGCCCCACCTCCTATCCATGTTGGCCATGATTTTAACAAAATTTAATCAGCAGTACATCAGGAAGATTTCCTGTAAATTTAAATTTTTAAATTTTTCAGGAGCGATGGTTCTTAAGAAAAAGGTTTTTTTAATCCCTCTATATCATCGCGTGTAAAACTTTAATCCCCTAATGTGGCCCCATCCTACCTTCAGGGGCTGTGATTTTATCAAACTTGAATCTACACTATGTCAGGAAGCTTTCATGTAAATTCGAACTTTTGTGGCCCAGTGGTTCTTGAGAAGATTTTTTTCTTTGCATTTTTGTGATAATCTCGCCTTTCAAGAGAACTGATCCTTCTTTTGTACAAACTTAAATCTCCTTTATCCTGGATAATTTGTACTAAGTTTGATTGAAATTGGTCCAGTGGGTCTGGAGACGATGAAAGTGTGAAAAGTTTACAACGAGAAAACAAACGGACAAAATTTGATCAGAAAAGCTCACTTAAGCTTTCAGCTCAGGTGAGCTAAAATTAGATTTTTTTTATTTTCTGCGGCCTAATGTCCTTAACGTTTGCGTCAAGTTGTTTTCTTGTAAATATTGCTTATGCTAAAGTGTATCCATTACACTAAGCAAGTACTTGCAACCGTAAGATAGATGAATTCCAGAAAGGGATGAATATTGCTGTAAAGTTTCATAAACACAAATATACGTATTGACGACATGCTTATTAAATCACAGAAAACAGCTAATTAAGGTGGATCTTGGAAGTGCTTGGTGTTGCATGTAATTAATTAAACGCCGCCGAAACACTCGCTAGATGTTAAGGAAGAATGATTGGTAGGTTGTATATTGTTTAACATCCCGCTCAAGAATCTTTCACTGATATAAAGGAGTAATTCAACACCAGAGGAATTTGATGTGGATGAAAAGTGGAGGATATGTACAAAAATATTTTGAAATTGAAAACTTTGTACTTTATTTAGCGGGGGAAAATGCAATTATAGTAGAAAGTAATCTGACAAACTTAAAAATACCAGCTGGAATTGAACCCGCGATATACTGTTCTGCAGTCGACATGCTAACCTACTGTGCTATTCAGCTAGGCAATTAAATCTAAAAGGAGTAGATAAATATAGTTTCATTGATGTTTAAAAAGAAAGTCAGTCATTTTGACGATGCAATATACCTCCATTAACTTGCGCTGGCTCAGTGTGGAGTCCTGATTTTCTTAGAAAAGTTTGATTGTTTTATGACCAGCGATTAACTGATCAAATCAAACCTGAAATGAGACTCGCACTGACCGAGATCGAGGGAGGTCGACCACGTTGAATGGGGATCTTACAACACTGTGAAGCTATCATCGTAATACATAATGTTATAAACACCACCGACATACTCTTGATAGATAATCATCTCCAAATGGTTAATTTAGCCAAAATACATTAAACCTACCCTAGATTAGTTCATTTTGTGTCTAGTTCTAGGATGAGAAACTTTCAAAACGCTACTCTTTTTCTGTTGTAAAACAGTTTGCTCTATTCATCTGCACTTCAACAAAAGCAAGATAATATGAGGTCTGTCCATCAGTCTGTAACACCTTGGATTCCGGATGGTGAACATTTACGGCTGTAACTTTGGGACTTCACGTGACGAGCTTCTATCATAAAAGAATGAAAAATTTTGATGATAAATTTTTTTCTCTTTTTCTCTTTCTTTGTATTTCTAAAGCGCTTCAAATCAAAAACATGAAATTATAAGTAAACAAAATCCTGCATTAAAATACTATTATGTGCTGGACTGGCAGTTCTTATACTAATTTGTAAAAATTAAGAATTGTCATTTTCAGTTCTGAGTCTGAATTTAAAATGCCCAGTGATTTGACACGACGTAATCCAACCTTTAAATAGCGTATCATAATGTAGGTGATGAAGAGACATAGTATCCATGTTCTACATATGATCAATTTTTAAATAGAGGCAGACTGCTGACAAATAAGTTGATGTTACAGAGATTTCAACAGTCTCGTTTAAATTTAGCATTTCGCAACTTCTATGGTCGCGGTAGCTCAGTGGTTAGAGCGTTCGCTTCGTAGCCGGAAGGTCGTGAGTTCGAACCCCACTCGTGCCAAGGCCGTGTCAAACCTAAGACGTAAAAATAGGTAGTGATTGCTACTTCGCCAAACGCTTGGCATTTAGTGAGAATCTCAGGTCTTTCGGATATGACCTTAAAAACAGAGGTCCCGTGTCACGGTAGGCGTTGGCACGTTGAAGAACCCTCACTGCTACTGCCCTGAGCGCTAATCATAGGCCTAGATTTGTGGTACTTCACCTACAGCTGGTGACGTTTCAATATAAGTGAAAAATTCTCGACAGGACGTAAAACAAACAAACAAACAATCAATCAATCTTTCTATGACCTTTAATATGATAGAGGTAGAGGTTTCTTTGTGTGTTCGATATTCTGGTCTTTCTAAGCTTTAGGATGAACGACAAATCGTATTCCCTCATGAATGTAGACAGTTAATGATAATATGTATGAGGCATTGATTCGGAGGTGATGAAGACGTAAGCTGCAAAAAAAGTAGATTTGTGTAATAAATTTATAATGTTGTCAAATTGTCAATATTCATAGGCTGATATGTGTGCGTGCTATTGTTTGTATGCTCGAAAGTGTTTAACATGGAATTGACCAAACTTATACATATAGAAAAAAACCTACATAGAACAGTGTCATGCGAGACACAGGTGGCGTGTTGCACCAGTGAGCTGACTGGCTAATTGAAAATTTAAGTGCATAACGTTGTTACTCACAAATTTAATACACCAGGTTTTTAAGAGTTGTAAGTGCTTGTCATGTTTATTAATCAGATTGTCGTTACTAACAGATTAAAAATCTAATTTATCTAGACGAATAAGTGGTCTGGGTGTTCGATACGTTTATGATTTATTTTGCTACTAATTACAAAATGAAGCTTTCATATCCACAATAAATTGCTTCTAGTTTTAGTCATCAATTATATTGCGGCACGAGGTAATTCGTATTTAAGTAACAGGGCACAGATTTGCAATTTAAAGCATCGATCCATTCTCGAGATTAGATATTTTTTGCCCAAAGCGAGAGGTCCATGTCATCATGATGTTGACTGTCTGCATTCAGGAACGGGTCTGGTGGGTTAATTTTTGTAGAAGGACTTTATGAGAAGCACAATTATACAACCTTATATCAATCAAGGACTTCCTCGACAGCCAAATTAATAAAAGGCGAAGGTTACAAACCATACAAAATACGCTTGTCATCGACAACTATGTCGGGGCTTCTTTGCATGCTATTTTCAAACCATGGAGTCGTTATCACTCGCAGTATAATACGTAGTGCAATACATGAAATATCAATTTACTATCATTATCATTTACAGTGAAATATCTCTTAATTTGTTTGGTTTGAACATAACTTATTAATGCATTCATAAATATCTGAAACGTGTTTTTCAATTTGCGAGGTCTTCCCCTCCCATACGTGCACAATTACAATGCACTTTAAATTTATTTGATGTCTTGATCATTCATTGTGGATTGATTGATTGATTGATTGTTTGTTTGTTTTCCGCCACACTCAACAATATTTTCATTTATCTAGTGGCGTCCTGTTTTTGTAGGTGGAAGAGAGAACCCAGATATAATGTATCCGGGAAGAGACTACCGACCTTCAGAAAGTAAACTGGCAAACTTTCTCACATATATCGGCGCGAGCTAGAATCGAACCCGTGATGACTAGACGTGAGAGCCTTGTGATTTTGAGCGCAATGCTTTAACCACTCTGCCACGGAGGCCCCCATTCATAGTAGAAAACTATTGTATAGTATAGGATATTTATTATTTAGGTAATATTGTTTTGCAATAAAATGTTCCTAAATTCTGGATAATTTTAGCATACAGTACTTGGATATTACTGAACGCCAAGTTTTCATGAAATAATAGGATCCGTACCAAATCGAAACGTTCCGAGTACAAGTTACGTAACATTGCACGCTAAGTTTTAAACCAAAACTGCGGCCCAGATGTCATTCAACCCGATTAAAACCAGACCTCCAATCTCGCTTTCCTTTTCTAACGCGCTAAGCATAGCCGATCCCCTTTTTCAAGCTAGATTTGTACTTTCGTTTTCGCATTTCCGATTAACCGCCACATATCTGCTGACTTATTAGACTGGTTCTGCCTATTCTGCAGTTTCCATGTTAGGGGACCAGTCAAGTTCATTTGCGAAGTTTATAACTATTTCCGCATCAGCTATCTAAAGAGATATGGTGAAGATTTGAGATGAAAACTTTTCAGATTTTATTTTTTCATTTTTTAAAAAATGTTTTCAATGCTTAACTAAGGTATTTCTAATGATCGGCAAAAATTTGAAAGTCAGTTGTTGAGTTACAAGTTGTAACGAATTGTAAACATTAATTTTTTTTAATACTCAAATCATGGTCATGCCCCTTTAATTAAGCAACAGTGCGGAAATTATAGTTCGTTTATCATGGATACAATTCAGTAATATTTATGCATGCTCAGACGGAACTTTGTTTTTTAACTTAAAACATCGCCATCACACTTGTATCTAAAGTTATATTGTAGATATTAATGGGAATTTAGATACAAAGATTTATAAAGCAGTAAAGTTATATTGTAGATATTAATGGGAATTTAGATACAAAGATTTATAAAGCAGTAAAGTTATATTGTAGATATTAATGGGAATTTAGATACAAAGATTTATAAAGCAGTAAAGTTATATTGTAGATATTAATGGGAATTTAGATACAAAGATTTATAAAGCAGTACTTACCTGCCCTATTACAGCTGTTTTTGTTTTATTTTCTAGAAATATAACAAAATCGTTTTGGCTCAAACTATTATAAGCTTTTCCTAATAGATGTTATTTCGAAAAAAGCGTTTGCAGTATAATGAATAATATTGGTTTTTAAAGATATTTGTATTTCGACAAAACATTATATTTACAATTTTCCTTTTCAATACAATAAATCTGAATGTCATATATGCATATAGGAAAAGTCCTTCTTTCTTTTCTTTTTGTTAGTAATTTTGAGTGGCAAGCTTCTGATCTTCAATTTTTCATACCTTGTAGATATACCGTGTGTATTGTTAGTAACTTTTGAGTGACATATTTCTGATTTTCATGTTTTCACGCCTTATAGAAATGTCTAGTGTATTGTTAGTAACTTTTGAGTGGCGAGTTTCTGATTCTCATTGAGCTGAGACGTTTACGTGTTGTAAACATGTGATGTTTACTGCTAGTGACTTTTTTTAATGATTTTTTTCTTTCATATTAGAACCCCTACATAAGCAGTGAAACCTACTGTACATTTTTGCTAAAGTTGATTGTATTTTCATACAAAGAACCTTTCTATAAAAATCAAACATTAGCAAATGTGTATTGCGTCTCATGCAGCCTCAATACATATTCCTTTGCAATATTAAATGAGTTTTTACACACAAAGTGTACTATACACATGTTGAGTACAATGCATTGTGTACTCACGTGCTTTTTTTCAATTTAAATTTACATATCAAAATAATCACTACAGTCATAAATATAAATCATTGTATCTGAATATTAGTTTCTTTTATCACATCAGCATTGAAGTAAATAAGTACGATCATTTGTGTTTTTTTTATGAAACTGGTAGAAGATTGAAGTGCAATTATATAACTGTTGTGTTTTTGTGTGCCTTAGGAACTTTAGTAGAAACGTTTTTGTTGAATGTTAGTTCTTTCCACTCCTGTTGATAAGCAGATTTAGTGTTCAAGTTAACAAGTCTGCATATAATTGAATTAAATTGCTTAAAACATTCACCTTGCTCAAAACATTTGCCTTGCTTAAAACATTCACCTTGCTTAAATTCCTTAAAACATCTTTAATCTCCTAAAATATATGTATGTCTCTGGCTTGTTTAGTTGGTTATTTAATAATGATAATAATAATAATAAATGAAGAAGTTCTGCAATACTTGTAACATACCCAAACAGAATATCGTGTCTATGATTCATTTTATCATTTATTTCACAAAAATAGTGCACTGCTAAACGGACGCAAGGAGCTCCGCAGTGAATGCTGAATTTGAGATCATTCACTGTACTATACTCGTGTTGTGAAAATATGAAAAAAAAATATTGCTTTAGATTAAGAGATACAGAATCAGCAACAAAGTTGTTAGGGGGACAAATATGTAGCATCTAACACCAGTTTCTCGTCGTGGCAAGATAAGCGTTTTGCTCTTCAGAAAAAAAAACCCACTATATTTGACCTTCTTGAATTCTTCTCAAAATGATCTTCGACTTAGATTAGATAGCGTCTTTATGAATATGATTTATGAAACTCTGGAAAACTCAGATTCTAATTTTAAATCTAGTTGAATACAAACTACAAGATTATTGGATATTTCTTTTAGAAAAAAAAAGTCTAGTGAGATCACGATAGGCAAACGTAAGCGCTCATTCTTTACTGAGATACAGGTAAACTTTAGGTTAGGCCTGGATGGAAATAGAAAATACCACTTTGTCCAATAATCTCCGTGAGAATTGCGAAATAACAGCAAATGATAATAGTAAATCGAGATTGTAAATGTACATTACGAAAAGAAAACCTGTAAACCCTGCTTGTGAATTATAATTTTAATGTTGTCGGCTATATTCAACATCCATTTCCTTATGAATTTGAACAATGTGCGTATGAATCTTGATAGATATAAAGCGGCTATTTCAACGGCTGGGAATTCCGACAGAAATGAAAGTAAAATGTAAAATATAAAAATTAAATTTTGCTAATGCACTTCATAAAGTAGTTCATGCCCTCGTGTATTTTATTTCTTAAGTAAACTTCATTTTTTTAAAAGTGCATGGTTAACGTGCTTCATGAAATGTATGAACTCATGAAGCTTTGTAGTTCATACCCTTATGTATTTTCAAAAATGAAATTTATTTTATTATATTTACATTCTACTTTCCTTTCTGTCGGAATACCCAGTCGTTAATATAGACGTACTATATTTATCAAGATTCATACACGCTTTGTTCACAAATCAAGGCATTCATGAGGAAATGACTATCATTACAATTTGTAAAGAAAAAGTAAATATTTGAAGATAAATAGCATCCTGTTTTACACTGCTAAAATTATGATAATTCATGTTTGGATAAGTTTCTGTATTTTATGAGTTTTGGCCCTATAAAACAAAATATTAGCCCAAGCTATTGTAAATATGCAGATCGTATACGAATATATGTGTGAATATTTTCTATACATGAAAGAAAAATTATTCACTGATACTGCATGCTGATTAGTATAATGATGTTTATATTCACAACTTTTTCCATTTTTTTCAATCATTGTTACATGCTTTTCCGAAGCTTGTTCTTGTTGCTAAATGTATTAAAACACCGTAAACAACTTAAAACCAGGTCATGATTATTATCCGTTTCCTAACATGATGATGTCAATAAAATCGAAGTCACGTGCACAATTACAAGTCACATCAAATCATTCAAATCTCTTACGGACAGATAGAGGTGCCGATAAAATTAATCATTTAAATTTCTTAGGACAGATAGATGTGCCGATAAAATTACGTGGACCAGCAAACGTATAGACGACAGCCCAGTGGCAGATTCCTCGTTTCTTGTTGTGTCTAACATGGAGCACGTGTTTATCAACCTATGGAATAAACCTTCAATCTTGACATTTATCATTGGACACAAGTGGACACCTCCCTAGTATTACAACATGTAATTTGCTAATCTTCGAACAACATCTTACTTACAATGCCAACAAAATATTGCTGTAGCAAATATATGCACGTATTACAGGACATCTCACTGTATATGTCGCCTAAAAGCGTACGCTAATGTGAACAATCGCCAGGTGATGTTGCCTTATCATACGCTCCAACGCCTGTCTAACGTTTAGATTCAAATTGGTCATCTTAATCTACATCGGTCATCTTAATCCAAATTGGTCACCTTAATCCAAATCGACCATTTTAACCCAAGTCAAGCATCTTAATCTAGATCGACCATCTTAATCTAAATTGGCCATCTTAATCTAAATTGGCCATCTCGGTCCAAATCGGCCATCTTAATCCCAGTTCACCATCTTAATCCAAATCAACCATCTTAATCTAAATCAACCATCTTAATTTAAATCAACCATCTTAATCACCATCTCGACCATCTTAATCTAAATCGGGCATCTTAATCCTAATCCACTATTTTAACCCCAGTCAACCATCTCAAACCAAATTGACCATCTTAATCCCAATCTTGACCATCGTAATCCAAATCGGCCGTCCTAACCCAAATTGACCATCTTGATCTCATCTTTGACCATCTTAATCAATAAGAGACGATGGATCACTACAATCCAACTTTTTATTGGCAATTTCTCTTTTTATTCACGAATAATCACTGTAAATCGTGTATATGGCGAGTTAGTTTTAACAAATAAATGTCTGGGTTGTTTGTATTCTGAGATTATAAAAGCAACGGAAGCAGACGGAAATTTGTATCCTCGGCGAAGCCTAACTAGGTATTAATGTGTAATTAGCAAACAGAAAGACAAGCTACATTGATTCTCAAACACTATACGTTTTTAGTACTGTGAAAAGGTGACGATAACAAACAGTGATCAATTTCATAACTCCTATAAGGATACAAAATTAAGAATTGGGCAAACACGGATCCCTGGACATAACAGAGGTGGTATCAGGTGCCTAGGAGTAAGCATCCCCTGTCGACCGGTCACACCAGCCGTGTGCTGTATATATCTCACATCCATGTTTCTGGAAAATCTATTAATGACAGGAACAAAGTTCTCCGTCCTTAATTTTCCAAAACCTGCACTTGTTCAAGAATGTAAATAAGTAAATAATTATTCATATTTAAAAAATTAAATATTTCAAGAATTAAAAAGAAAAAAGAGCAGATCTTCAGATAAATAAGCCAAAGACTTGGCACGTGGCTTGTCAAATCAAGTTTAACTTTCTCCTCATCAAAAGCTGCTTCACACAGATAATGATATCTTTGAACACTTTAAACAAGCTGGAATTTTATACCACATCCCTAGAACTAATAGCGCAGCAAGAGACACGTGGTCTCAGTGCTCACGGCAGATAAAACCCGAATATTTCACATTCCGAGATCAATTCCTCTGATTTTACTCTTTAATTTAAGTTTATTTATAGTTCATTATCTCATTCACAAACACAAATCTTTATACCTCAGTGGTGCTTATTTCGGTGCGATCTATTTTTATGTAATCCGTGGATTTCTACTATTCATCTGAAGCAGTGGATAAAGGCAGCTGAAACTGCTGATTTCCGAGACAGCGTATAACACGGTCTAATATCCTGGTAAAATGGACATCTTATACTTATGATGGCAAAAAATAACAAAAACTCCATGTCATTTGTCAACTTTCCTAGTTTTTGTGAAATGTCGGGTAAATTTTTCTGAAGCTATGCTAGAAAAAGTGAAGAAATAAATACGTTACACTAATGGGTATCAAACTACCAAGCAAGACTGTGAATACGATATAAAAACCTATCTATGACAGCCCTAGCAGACCAGTGTCAAACTACCAAGCAAGACTGTGAATACGATATAAAAACCTATCTATGACAGCCCTAGCAGACCAGTGTCAAACTACCAAGCAAGACTGTGAATACGATATAAAAACCTATCTATGACAGCCCTAGCAGACCAGTGTCAAACTACCAAGCAAGACTGTGAATACGATATAAAAACCTATCTATGACAGCCCTAGCAGACCAGTGTCAAACTACCAAGCAAGACTGTGAATACGATATAAAAACCTATCTATGACAGCCCTAACAGATCAGTGTCAAACTACCAAGCAAGACTGTGAATACGATATAAAAACCTATCTATGACAGCCCTAGCAGACCAGTGTCAAACTACCAAGCAAGACTGTGAATACGATATAAAAACCTATCTATGACAGCCCTAGCAGACCAGTGTCAAACTACCAAGCAAGACTGTGAATACGATATAAAAACCTATCTATGACAGCCCTAGCAGACCAGTGTCAAACTACCAAGCAAGACTGTGAATACGATATAAAAACCTATCTATGACAGCCCTAGCAGACCAGTGTCAAACTACCAAGCAAGACTGTGAATACGATATAAAAACCTATCTATGACAGCCCTAGCAGACCAGTATCAAACTACCAAGCAAGACTGTGAATACGATATAAAAACCTATCTATGACAGCCCTAGCAGACCAGTGTCAAACTACCAAGCAAGACTGTGAATACGATATAAAAACCTATCTATGACAGCCCTAGCAGACCAGTGTCAAACTACCAAGCAAGACTGTGAATACGATATAAAAACCTATCTATGACAGCCCTAGCAGACCAGTGTCAAACTACCAAGCAAGACTGTGAATACGATATAAAAACCTATCTATGACAGCCCTAGCAGACCAGTGTCAAACTACCAAGCAAGACTGTGAATACGATATAAAAACCTATCTATGACAGCCCTAACAGACCAGTGTCAAACTACCAAGCAAGACTGTGAATACGATATAAAAACCTATCTATGACAGCCCTAGCAGACCAGTGTCCATAGAACGATCAGCAGCGTCTTCAGAGTTTCGTTCTCAGAGCTTAATACTAACGAAGGTATTTAATTTTGTTCTCACAATATATTAACTTCCCCACCCCTACCCGGGTAGTTAATATAATTCAAGAAGGTAGAGTTTACATTAGCCCTACATTGGAATTACCACAGTTTCTATGCAATCCGGAACTGATATATTGAACTGTTGAACGATAAATACAATTTTATCCTACTATAAATGAAGTAGAGATGTATTTCCCGGAACTCATCACAAGTTTAAGAATGTAAAAAAAAAAATAATTATTGATAATTATCATTATTTTACATTAGTAAAGTACATGTATATGATTCAGTGAAAATTAACGTCAGAAGTGTTGATTGATATACGTTTTGAAAAAAGAATAAAACGTATCAAAACGACATTCACATGAACAGTCAGTAACACAAAAATAGAAAATAAAATGGTCCGACATGACAATGAAATCACAGGAGAGAAAATTGACGAAATCAATTTTACGTTATTAAAATTAATTCAGAGTCACCAATCGGTCGTGTTCTACATTCATCTTTACCTTGTTGTGATTGGCTTGTTTGGACAGTAGAAAACACTTCGTTTAATTCAATCGAAAGAATTCCTTTGCCTGTTGTATTTCGAATTCGTACAAGTCCAATTAAAACGGAAATTGGTGGGCCCCTTACTTCATTAAGTCTTCCACTGACCACGCAGAAAATCAATACTCAATTAAGGCAGGCAGTGGATGGTTGCGTGCTTTGGATAAAATCAGGAAAAACATCTTCAAATTAATGGAAGGCTTTATCGACAAGGAGAATCAAATGCAATAATTTCCAGTACTGTCCATGAAAAGATTAAATCACTGCCCATAAAATATTAATATTTCCGAACATGTTTCCGAAAATTGAAAATATCCTATTGTGCGACAAAATTAATTACTATGAAATGAAAGTTGTGACCTCACAAACGCGAGGTCGATGGAATATATAGCTTTCTTTATTAGAATTATGGGTCCCTACACATATATACAGACCTCAACAGGACCATTAGATGACAAATCAGTGAGGACATGTAGCGACACAATGTAAGTATGTGTAGATGTAAGTTTGTCATCTGGCGAGAAGATAAGTCAAACCAACGGTATTGTAAATGTATTTGCCGAACATTGCGTAGTACAATTTGTTTGGGGTGTCCTATATGTAACATATACATGTTAAAGTTTGCCATCTATTTTTATTGTAACTGAAAACGTCTTATATTTTATGGATAGAAAACGTTACTGCTTGTTTCTGAATTATTTAGAAATGAGGAAATTTGTTTGATTAGTGACCCTTTTTAAAATTTTATTTCGAGGTAGGAATCATGATCTTTCTGAAACACCTGACGATAGTGGCACTACTGGTTGGTGTGCAAGGAAAAAATGACTTGGTAAGATACCATGCAAATCTATCTATCTATCTATCTATCTATCTATCTATCTATCTATCTATCTATCTATCTATCTATCTATCTATCTATCTATCTGTCTGTCTATCTGTTTGTCTCTCTCTCTCTCTCTCTCTCTCTCTCTCTCTCTCTCTCTCTCGGTCTGTCTGTCTGTCTGTCCATTCATCCATCCGTATCTATCTATCTATCTATCTATCTATCTATCTATCTATCTATCTATCTATCTATCTATTTAACTTAAAATACTGAGTGTAGTTTTATTAAGTCATTTTTATTTATGTCAAAGGTGGCGAAGGGAGTTAAGGGTTTCAAATTAAAAGGAAAATTTTTCAAAATCATGGGACCGAAGGGCGAGGATAGAGATGCTTTCCACATCCCTGAGGTATGGAATGACTCTATAGACATTACCCGCCGAATAAAACGACGAAAGCATTGCATAAATAAAAAAAAATGAATAATTAAAATAAAAACAAAATATTTGTGGTATTGTATTCTAACATGTTAATGATATCATAATACTACTACATGTATATGATTTTATTTGATAATCCCTATACAAATGTTTAGAAGGTTTAGACAGAATTTCTGTCAATTTACGTGATTTGAAGTTTTGTCTACTCATGATTTATCGTTGGGGACACACTCGTTTTAGGAGTACGAGGAAGTAGGTAACTCTGACAATGGATCATTCGAAGAAAAAATACAAGAAGAAGAATTGATTTATTATCAATACAAAAAGCAGCGTGCCATCGCCAGAAAACTAGGAGCGGATCCAAACGAGGTGGAAATGCCCGAGAGAGCCCAAAAATATATGGTAGGAATGACAACTCTACTACTTTGAAGTTAGTTTTGTTTTGTTTGAATATTATTTTACGTCCAATTCGAGAATTTTTCACTCGTGTAGAGATTTACCAGTCTTAGAAAAAGTGCCACAAAATTTGACTTATGCATGGTGCCCAGGATCGTTACAATGATAGTTCTTTATCATGTCAACGCCTACAGTAACAAGGAACCTCTGTTTTTTGTTCCGCAACATCAACATTTACGTTATTGTTTCCTAAAATATTGAATAAGTTGAATGCATATATTTTATTACCAAACATTTGGACAGAATTTACGTGTTTAGATTGTCTTATTCCTTGAATAAGCATTTTGTCATACATATAACCAGGAAAATTACATTTCAAACAAAATAATTTATCAATCGAGTGAAATTGACGTATAATCCGTATTAAAATGATCCCTCATATTATCAAAAGCTTCTTTGCAATATCTCTTGAACTATTTAAGGTAGAGCTTATATTTTGTAAATACATTTTTTACAGAAAAAGCTTTCGTGTGATGCAACGGTGTTTGCCCTTGTGACCTTGAGACCGAGACGTTTGACCTACTTTCAATAAAAATTTTACCTATTCAATATGTCCTGAACATTTTAAGTTAGATCTTTCATAATTTATATATATATATATATATATATATATATATATATATATATATATATATATCTTATGACAATATCGCTCGTCTGTTACCATGACGTTTGACCTTCTGACTTTGAAATCAGAGTTTAACGTACGTTTAAGAAAACATATCCTATTAAGTATATCCGGAACTATTTTAGATTGGACTTTCATATTGTGTAGAAGAGTTCTTTATGTCAAGACTTTACTTTGTGAATCTTTACCTTG
The DNA here is from genome assembly GCA_024699665.1 of Ostrea denselamellosa. NCBI lineage: Eukaryota > Metazoa > Mollusca > Bivalvia > Ostreida > Ostreidae > Ostrea > Ostrea denselamellosa. Next base: position 1,950,983 of record JAMZEH010000035.1, on the reverse strand, counting down.
TAACCTTGACCTTGAAGTTTGACATACTTTCAATAAAAACTTTGTTATTCTATATCTTCTGAGCTATTTAAGATAAATCTTTCATATTTAGTAGAGATTTCTTACGACAAGACCATGAAACAATTTCATACTATAACATTTGACCTTGCGACCTTGAAATTTAACCTACTTTTTAGAAAAATGCAACCCATCTTAGTAATTATTCAGTAAAGGGTTTTCAGGTTTTGTATATACAAAAAAAATGTAAATTCTTTATGACAAGACGTTATGATATATACCTGCATTCTTGAAAACCTGAGCTAGCCAATACCTCTTGCACTATTTAAGGTAACGCTTTTATATTTTGGAAATAGATTTTTATGGCAGAAAATGCACTTCTGTGTTTGACCTTATAACCTTGACCTGGAAGTTTGACCTACTTTTAATAAAGCTATGACCTATTCAATATCTCCGCAGCTATTTAGGATAGAGCTTTGATACTTTGCATATAGATTTCTCATGGCAACGGTTTTCATTCATACCGTGACCTACGACCTTGTTGCCCTGGTCTTATTCAGAACTGCAGTATCATATCAGTCATAATGTTGTTGAGGCATCTCTCTGTTATGTGAATTCATTTTCAATTATGTTGTGATCCTTTGGGTCTAGGTTGTGGCCACAATATGGTGTGAAAAATTTTCATGGTGACTCGGGTGAGCTATATGATCCATGGGCCTCTTGTTTTGACTTCTTAAATGAGGTATTGTTCTGAATAAGATAATGCCTAAACAGGATAATAGCAGAAATAAGATTATTCACAAGGACATATTTTAAACGTAGACAGCATATGGCGCTGACACAGCAACGGAGGACAAATTGAAGGCATCCCAAGCGCAACGAAAAAGCAATAACAACAGGTTACTTCAGAAATTGAATAGTAAGAAACAAAACAAAAAGAAAGGAAGACGAGGTAGAAAGAAGGGTAGGCGACGAAAACGGAGCCGGAAGGGGCGGGGCAAGCGCATGGCAATTAATGACGACGATCGTTTCTGGACCAATGGAATTATTCCTTACGTATTTACCTCAGAGATAAAATGTGAGTAATCTTTGAAATAACTTACGGCCAAGCCAGAAAATATAAAAGAAAATAAGAAACTGAATACTTGCTACAGTCGAGTTTCAGAAAACACTATAATGTAGTATGAATTATAAATGAAACAGCTGAGGAGGAACGCATGGGTCGTCTGCGCGCCCACAGAAGGTATGAATATTGGACCTGCATCAGGTTTGTTCCATGGACTGAAACAACGGCAAGTGATTATGGACTGGATCACAGTAACTATCTTAAACACGTGGATAATAATGGGTAATGCTATTGATCTGACGATTTATGTCGGTGGCGGATCAGTTGAAGGTGGTTGGAACCCTCCCTGAATATGAATGATGTGGTGTTTTTATTGTACTGGTAGTAATTGTTTATTAGAAGCTGATATTTCCAGTATTCAAATAGTTCAATTTTGTTTGTTAGATACAAGTTTGGCTGATAGGCATCAAACCAATCAATATTAAGATAGTTCTTCCCAAAATATGTTTTTGTTGTTGGGATATTTTCGTTTTCTGTGAGTCAGATTCTGTTGGGGAATGATGCGTGAACTACTGTGGAATATTGATGTTCGTGGGGACCAATGTTCGTGGGTAGCCAAATATTTACTAGTTGGTGGGGATGCAATTTCGAGGGTTATCTTCATTTCTAAAATATACAATATTATACTTTAGAAACTATTGCAATGAATAACTGGTTCGTGGGGACGTAAATTCGTTGGGAAAATGTATCCACGAAATCGACGAACATTGAGTCCCCACGAACAATAATGATTCCACATTACTAATTATAATAATCATCGGTATCCTATTTACTCAAAGCCTGTCCTAAGTTAAATAAAATTTACCACCCACTCATGAAGTTTAAGCACTGCTTTATATTTCAACAGATGCTGGTCAGTCTTGGGAAACACAAAACGAAATGGACAGAAAATTTCATGCTGCATGGATGTAAGCTAAAGTGAATGTATACTACACATACACATATGCTATGTAGTCTAATGCAGATATGTAACATGTCTACACCAAACTGGCATTAGGCAATAACATGCTATGTGTTGAAGAAAGTGATTTAGCACAAGTAAGCTGCTCTGATGGTTTGGTAGTCTCCTGTTATTGTATATATTTTCATTTTCAGTATAATCTCCTCAATTACTGGGTTAGTTTCAACAACATATTTAAAAAAAAAACTTAGACAAAGCATCATCATATAGTCTAGATTCTCATTTATTTATATGAGGGTCAGCGGACTGATAACGGGACCAGGAAGGGGCTGATGATTTCGTAGATTTGCAGGTGATAATGGAATATTGCTACATGAATATGGGAAGTTGACGATGGAGTAAGGGAACATTTTATTCAATGTATATGAAAACACTCTCATATAGTGTAGATTCCGAGTTTGTTCAAACCACGAGGTCACGATAAGAAATTAAAATTTTCCATTACTGGTATCCCAAACTTTCAAGTCCCTATCTCTGTATGACCAAGATCTTTCAGGTGAATATTGTAGCTTATGAGTCTTTTGGTTTAGGAGTCGTGCGTTCACGAGATTGGTCACGCTATGGGGCTACACCATGAACAGAAGAGTTACCTCCATCACGATTACGTCAGAATCAACTTTGATAACGTCATGTCAGGTAACACTGCAGTCATTCTCGGTAAAACACAGAGACTTCACTATATGACCGGGCTCAGATGAAGTTTTTCGTAACTTTTCGTCATATATAAACACTGTCTTTGTTCAGTCAAATGTAATGTCTGTTCTAAAATCTGAATCATGATCTCGACATTCATTTTGTTACTTAGGCCACTGTTTGATTGGCGTCTCCTTAATTATATTGTCTTCTTGTTTCAGACCGTGTAAAAGAATATCAAGAAGAGGATCCGTCAGGTTCAAGGACGTTTGGATATTATGATTTAGGGACAAGCATGCACTACAATAAATTCGTACGTCACATTTCATTTCCTATAGGTTAACGAGACTTTCACGAGGCTAACATTTTCAATCTGAAATTTCATGTAATTAATTTTATATTAATAATGCAAAAAACTAGATATTCGCCACTAAAACAGGATGTACAGTAGTTAGCTGATGACTTCATTGTACGCTGTATTTGATATTGTAAAATTATTCGTCTAAAGATGTTCTCTTCCAATGCGGAGCCAACCATGACGGTGTTTGATCCAAACCTTGAATATCTCATGATGACTCCCGACCCTTATAACTACTACATGTTCTACGAGATTTCTAAAACACATAAGTGCCAAGGTAAATTGTAATATAATTCTTTGCCAAACTTGGTCTAAATATTGTTTGAATGAAACATTAAAGACACTGAACCTGAATTTTAGAAATGAAATGTGCTAATTTCAACACGAAATGCAAGAACGGTGGATATGTCTCATACATCCGGGATACTTGCACCTGCAGATGCCCTGAGGGACTTGACCCCAAGACCGGATGTACAACAGCGTACCATGGAGGTGAGGCTGTCCTGAAAATTTTCGGAGGTTTATAAATATGTAATATGCTATTTTCTATGCGCCATTTTAGTTGACATTGATTAGAAACTACTAACGGTTATATTTTGATACAATCTTACGGTTTAGGATATATATGTAATTAGGAAAAAGGGATGCATACTCCTATTAGGTATCTGATCCTACCTGTGCTGTGTCCAGGGGTCCGTTTTTATCCTTATTTCAATTTTTATGAGACTGATCACTGTTAGTTATCTTTACTTATTCATTATTTTCTAGTTTCTCACATTGGATTGGATTCCTGTTATTAATCCATGTTTAAATCAAAATTGGATCTTGGGTTATCGATAGTGATTGCGTTCAATCTTGCAATTAAAAAGGTTCTGGAACGACACGAGTAAGACGCTCTCAATAATCTATATTTGATTTCATCATCGGTCCTTTTATTTCTACGAAATTTAGAGGCACACGACATTGGTGCCCTCTAATGAAACCTTTAGTTACGGGGAAAAGCAAATCGGTAGTGTTTCCTTTTGAATATGTCGAAAAGATTTTGATAATATGATGTACAATTTTTAATACTGACTATACGTCAACTTCATTGAATTAAATGTTTTTGTTTGAAGTGGATTTCTTCTGGTTATATGCATGAAAAAATGGGCAAAATATTTAATCAAAGAAGACATTAATGATTTAAATACAGAGATTCCGTCCAAAAGGTTGATACTTTCAACATATTCAATATTCTATGACACAATAACATGTAAATGTTGTTGATGTTGCAGACGACTCTTTACGCAATGCCAAGTGGCCGTCCAGCGGATTTTCGATGCTTAAGCCTAGTAGTGGTTGTCCAAGTGGATTCAAGGAAGGGAGCCTCGTTCTCAGTGTACCCAGTTCTGACCACTCCGAACTGTACAATATAGACACTGAAAGTGGCGAAGGCGAAGTGACACTGAAGTTCTGTACAAAGGAGGACACTACCGATACAGATACACAGTGGGAACCAGGCCAGTACTGTATACTAGGCTCAAAAAAGGAATGTCCCAGTGGTACGTATTATAGATTCATCGATACTTTGTTAGAGTCCAGCTCTACCGTTTACTTTCGTCAATGAACTTGTACTTGTATATTCTTTCTGTACGAAAAGGATTTGAAGATGGATATGTTGTCATCGACAACAACAAAAGTCCTCGAGTGACGTCACTTCCAGTTCCTGATATAAAAGTTGACAGTAATGTTGGATTGCACTTCTGTTGTCGTAATGATGGAAGTTTTTTTGACCAAATGTATCTTCCTAGTAGTCAGCCGTTCGTGTTGTTTGAAAGAGGATACGATTGTCAGGAGGTGAAAGGTAAATGTTTGAAATAAAGTTGCCTAAATTAGACATGGCGAGAAAATGAACGAAAAATTAATCATCTCGAAAGTTACAAAATAGTTCTTACTTTACAGACATGATAACGACAAGTGAATGGTTGATGATCGAGAATGACTTGTCTGGAGAATATAAAATAGTTGGATCCGCTCCAGATATTACCGTTAGAGACGACAACAGTTACTTCATAAATGTCTGCTACTACTCACCCATTAATTATGGTATCTGATTTCTTCAGTAGTTTTTGTTTTATTTATCGGGACATTCTTATTAGGTAGCCTTTTTCAAATTGTATTACTCTTTACAAGGTAACCTCCTTATTCCGAAAGGAGCGCGACATTGGAGACATTATTTCCAGACCATTTCATGATAGTTTGGCTGAAATGCCAAATTGGCCTTGTTCTTTCTCGTACCAGCTTTACATTTATTTAAGAAAACAAGAACTATCTCACATTCCTTTTATTTTATAAATAGTAAAACAGTCATTATGTACATTGGAAAATGCGTCCCTCATATTTAATCTTTCATAAGGAAGCAGAATGCAGTTGGTCGTAGGATTAAATCCTACAACTCCCATGTACAGTGCAAGCGGAGGTGCTAGAATCTAAAATAATCTACTATAATCTACTATAATCTGCAACAATCTATAATAACCTGTTCTATTATTTTACGTGTTACTCAATCAGTTGAATAAACTTTCACTTTTATAGACTGTGGTGACGTAATAAATCTAACCAAAGACAAGCCTACCGTGACAATAACATCTCCAAACTTTCCTGAGGATTACAACCTCAACCAGCAATGTCAGTGGACAATACGGGTAAAGTTTTTCTCAATTCTTTAAGGTTGTAAATATTCTCGCCAAGTGATTACTAATTAAAGGGACTCATAAACACTGGTCAAGTGAGCCTAGCTCTGGATGTACATATGATTATCTTTTCTCACCCCGTGGGGACCCGGGTTAGAATAGATTCTCAGTACCATTTGCTCGTCGTAAGAGGCGACTAAATGGATCGGTCCCTCGAATGAGACCGCAAAATCTAGGCCCTGTGTTACATTAGGTGTGACATGATAAAGATGCCCCCCCCCCCCCCCGCTTAGAGGTCGTAAGAGTCGAGCATAGGCCTAACTTTGCAGCCCTTCACCAGCAATGGTGACGTATCCATATGAGTGAAATATTCTCAAGCGCGACGTAAAACTCTATACAATCAATTAATCAACATTCTTTTCTTTTCTCAAACTGATTTCTCCCAACTAAACAGTCGTAAACACTGTAATACCTGAGGAAGTGTACAAGATAAATTATGTTCATCTATTGACAGAGTCCCAACAATACCAAACTGAAATTAGCTTTTGAGAAGTTCGAGGTGGAACTTAGGGAAGACGATTCCTGTGGGGACTACCTAGAGGTCAGGTTTACACTTCCGGGTCATCCAGGAATCAAGTATGCTTAGCATTTTTGATGATAATTAAAATCGTATATTAACTAAAGCTAGAATAAATGCTTTCGGGATTACATGATGACTCTTTGCTTTACATTTAATTGTCATGGAAATTGATTAGAGTTCGAAAGATCTGTATTATACGACTACAAAGAGTACCATCAGATCAGAGATAATAAGTCTACAAGACCTCTGTTTCTTTCTACCTCTCCAGCTACTGCGGTTCTACATTTGATCCCACTATTGTCACTGAAATGAACTATCTTGGCTTAGTGTTTACAAGTGGTCCTGATGCTGTACGAAGCGGATTTAAAGCCACCGTGTCGCTTTTGACAGGTTTGAGACATAATGAGACTGATATGATTCCCATTTTTAATCTAAATTTACGTATCTTATTTCTTGTGGCGATGATTCCCAGGTTTTTCTGATTTGCCTACTTGTATTTTAGAGGAGGATCTATGCTACACGGAAAAAGGAGAAGATTATAGAGGAACTGTAAACTATACCAAAAACTTCGAGCCCTGTCTCCCCTGGAGTGAGGTCCAACACTGCCCTCACAGCGCCTTCAACTCACAGTAAGACGTGTGTTTCTATATACTAGCATTGCAGTGCAATAAAACCGTGGTTCTATGTATCGGATTGGTTACTTAGTTTGAAATACTATTATATTTGTTTTATTATTTGAACGTGGCATCTCCATATGAGTGAGAAATTCTCGAGCGGAATGTTAAACAACATACAATCAATCAATCAGTCAATGGATCTCGACGTCACATCATTGCATAGGAAGTCACTGCCTGCAAATATGTAGAACTCCATAGTATTACGACAGGAATGTTGTTTAGAGATTAATATAATAATTGATGTTTGCTCGGTTTCAGTGACCTAGATGATAGTCTTGATGATAATTTTTGTCGTAACCCTGGAGATGGTACAGCGCCATGGTGTTACATTCACCGAGAAAATTGTGATAGAAACTATTGCGACCCCTGTGGATTGGGTAATTTTTTCTTCAATATTACAATCAGAATAAGTGCATCACAGTGAATACAGTTACAGGGTCTTAAGAGTTTTAGTTTGTTAATGCAGGTCACTGTTTTGACAAATATTTCGACTGTAAAGAGCTACTTTCCAATGGAACCGCGGTGTGTGAGAGTGATATAGACATTAGATATGGTTGCCGGAAGTCTTGTGGGTATTGTGACGTGGAACCAGATTTACCAGGTACGTGATGTCTGCATTGCACTAGGTTGATTGCACTAGTTTACATTAACCACACTTCCGTTTTGATGATTTTTGAGAATTCTGTTCTCAGTCTGTAGAGTTTAAGTAGTAATATTTCAAATATTTGATTCTCTTACCACCTACAGTTGGCAAAGTTAAATGTAAAGCATCAGCTGATGTAGATGATGCCAAACCCATCGTACCACTGAAGACAGAATATAATGTTGGAGACAATGTGACATATAAATGTAACGACGGACTGGAGAAAGAGATAAGGCAGTGTCTATCAGACGGCACCTGGTCCGGAGGAAACTTCGTCTGTGGACGTGAGTACAGTTCGGTTTGTTTATCAAACCTATTTGTTCAAATAACGATTCTCAATTGAAGTCATCATTTCGCAAATTTTACGGTCGCTATAATGACCTTGTTTGCGATTACAAAGTGTCTCTGGGATAAATGTTGAATGATTTGTTTCATATCCTTTGTTAGACTGTCATTTTTCATACTAACTTTGACTACGGGTAATCCCGTATACCTATTTTCGACTAAGGGCTCACGGCGGGTGTGACCGGTAAGCAGAGGATGCTTACTCCTCCATGGCAACTGATCCTACCTTCGCTTTGTCGGAGGTCCGTGTTGCCCTACACTCGAACTTGTATATGTCTTGGAGATTTATGATTGCGATTTACACATTGTTTACTTCGCCATTCGATATTCTAAAGGCTTAATTGTCAATATTTCAAAGTTACCGTTAACCATTCATATGGTTTTTACAGGTTGTCCGAATAAATGGATTCCCTTCAAAGAATCATGCTACAGATTTTTCGAAGTAGAAGTCAATAAAACAGCCGCAAATAAACTCTGCCGAGCTTATGACGCTGTTGTGACTTCATCAAAGAATGCAGAGGAAGACGAATTTCTTGTTAATATGAGGTTTGTTTTCTATCTAAAGGTTTAGTCTAATTAACGAATACGTAGGGCGAGATATCCAGTATATTTACTTAAAACGTTCGCATATATCACCACTTACTATTTTGTATTATCGGCATAGAATTAACCAAAAATGCAAGTAATAGTAATAATAATAATAATAACAGTAATAATAATCATATTCTATTGAAATGGTTGAAAACCAAACATAATCAGTTCATATGCTAGTTAGCTTATCTATTATTATGTTCATAGGACTGATATGCGACCTATATGGCTAGGACTGGAAGAGGTCGTCGGTAGAGGGCGCCACAGATGGCAAGAAGACATGTCACAGGTCACATGGACTAAATGGAAGAAGGGTACACAAAATATGCATGTAATGTTCTCAAAACTGCACTAGTAAATTATAATTATAGCCTGGGGTTTTGCTTTGATGTATGATTATAATTCTTTGAATTTACAGGTAAAAGCAGCGCATGTGCCTACATGGATCGCGAGGGTCGGTGGTCTGGAATCAGATGTGATGTTCCAAAATATATTGCTGTCGTTTGCAAATTCCAACCATCAGGTTTGTTACATATTTATTGTAGATGAAATCAATATCCTATAACGAGCCTTATCATGATTGGTAAGAAACATTACTTCTATTTTGTTGCAGAGCGCACGAAATGCATAGATGCTTTTTCAAACTGTGAGGAAAAGATAGCATCCGAACCGGGAGTGTGCAGGGAATATCCGGATTTCGCTTGGCAAAGTTGTCCGGCATCATGCGGTGTTTGCAAAAACAAAGGTATTAAAACCATTCTCTTCACATGTAAGATACTAAAAATCTCTCAAATGTCATTACATTCATTAACATAACTGTTAATTTTCTTGACAGATACAAAATGTACAGCCCCAGAAAATCCACCAAATGCAGTAAAAATTTCAAAAGAGTCAGAAATTGGAATTGGGGAGTTGTTTGAGTACGACTGTAGTAAAAGATATGCATTAAATGGCGGAAATTTAAGAAGGGCTTGTCTTCCATCGGGGCGGCTATCCGGAAAACCACCTCAATGTGTTTGTATGTATCTTTACTTAGGCATATATGTTGTTTTCAATTTGAATATATTTTCTTTAAGGCATTTTCTATTTGAATTGAAGCGGAGCACAGTATACCGACTGCCAATTTCGATGTGGAATTACGACAACGTAGTCGCGATGGCGGCGGAGACGGAAATGCGTACACTGCCGTAAATGAAGCTATGCGTATTCACAAAGACGGACGTCTGGTGAAATGGGAATTTTACAGCATTTATGATGGTGTGTTGGTTCTTCAAGTTTGGCGAAAGACAAAGAATGCTGGAAAAAAGACAATGTAGGTATCTGAACAGAAGACAATGTAGGTATTTTAACCGAAGATAATGTAAATACTTTAACAGAAGGCAGTGTAGGCATCTTGATAGATAAACTTTCCATTACAAATATATTGAATGCAAACATTTATATCCTTGTGTACCAATTTATGATTACAGTTTTAAGCTAGTTGGACAAAACATCGTAAAAAGTACCAAGAACCACAGGATTCGAAGATACACAGTCCCAGCAAGTGACCAAATCAATGTGAAGGAGGGAGATTTTATTGGGTTCTTTTTACCAAAGAACATAAAGGGTGGAATAACACTGGACAAATGCAACAAAAAGATTTCTGGTCGTACTTATGGAAATCAGTTAGTCTTTGATGGTCGTATACGATTTCCAAGTGATTGGACAGTTGGAGAAGCTTATACATTTAAGCCAGATGGCATTGTTTGTAAAGTCATCTCCATTAAAGTTTTCGTGATTTAAATATTATTCTAAATATCATGTCGTAGAATTTATAATAGCAATTAAATAGCAAGCAAGAGCAAAACATTTTCATCGTATGATCAGTTTCTAAGTTGAGAACAGGCTACTGACAAAGACATTGATGTTACAGGAGTTTGTACAGTCTCGTCTAAAGTCAGCATTTCGCAAATTCCATGGTCGTTATAACGATCTATTTTGACAAAACAACCTGCCATTGGGTCAAATGTTGTATGACGTGTTCATACAGGAAATGCTTACTTCTTCTAGGCACCTGATCCCACCTCCGGTATGTCTAAAAGTCTGTGTTCGCTCAACCCTATATCTTATACTTCTTAAAGGTGTTGCATTTATGCGATTGATCACCTTTTCATCAGATACTTATTTTTGCAAATGTCCTCCACAGTCGACGAGAACCCCTTCGAGAGTTGATTGCTTCATTGTTATATTGTTCAGTCATCATTGAAAGGGTATGGTTGTTCTACATTTCCATGTGATCTAAATGTTCAGTAAATCTAACCTTTCAATATCACACATGGGATATATGCTTAATCTCACTATATAAAGAGAAAGATACTGCCACGGGCAAGGACATGAACTGTTATCTAACAAATTGACGCTGTAAACCGAAAGTTTTCATTTAGAGGTGTTTTTTGGGGGGTGGGGGTTCATACCTCGATGAACACATAAAAATAATTGATAGTATTAATGCATAAAATTCATTTTCTACATCATACATGTCATTTACCTTGTAACATACACATGCATATGACGCACATCTAAACTGTAACATAGGATGGCAACAAACAGAGTGAACACTTGTTCAGACTGTATAGCGATATGGCATGACACACACACACACACACACACACACACACACACACACACACACACACACACACACACACACATATATATATATATATATATATATATATAAATATATAATCCATAGGTTGTTCGAGTCTTAAATAATGGATATTAAGTTATGGATATAATGAATCTTGCTTAAGTTATATGTTGTGATGGACAATCATTGTGATCAAATTTGCTGAAAGTAATTTGTTAAGGTACATACTATATAGAGGTACTATTAAAGATATTATGTATCTATGTAAAGGTGAAGATAACTAACAGTATTCAATCTCATAGTTCCTATAACAAATATGTAAATATATCCATACACACACGCAAATAAATACAAGGCGCAACAAGAGTCAGTGCGATAGGACATTAATGAGTGCACTTTTCCTTAAAGTAATCTTCCACTGCTATACATTACTAACCAAAGCTTCTAACCCGCCACTCAAATTTTTAAACTACGTTATGATATAATGTGTACTTCTACACGAGGTGTCGTCAGTAATAATCGGTTATTAAACAAAACAAGAATTGAAATCGCTGGAAATTCTGCTCGTGCTTTATGACAATAAAATTATCTTCTTTCTTTATTTATTCTTATCTTATTTTATTATTATTTTGTTGTTTGTTCTCTTTGAACATCTTTGACACCAAAAAAAAAAAAGAGAAAGAAATCAGGGAAAATTGCCACATATGTTCGCACAGGAGCGCGGAGGAGCCATTGGTTAATAGAAACCTGTCAGTTCTGAAAATTTTCAATGTTTTTATCCATATTTTATTTAGGTCACATGAGTAACTCAGGTGACCTATTACCGTTCGTCTTCGTCCGTCGACCGTTAACAAGGAACCTCCGTGGGCGAGTGGTTAGAACATCGCGCTCAAAATCACAAGGCCTCTCAACTCTAGTCGGCGCGGGTTCGATTCTCGCTCGCGCCGATATATGTGAGAAAGTTTGCCAGTTTACTTTTGGAGGGTCGGTGGTCTCTTTCCGGGTACATTGTATCTGGGTTCTCTCCTCTACCAATAAAAATTGGATGCCACCAGATAACTGAAAAATTGTTGAATGTGGCGGAAAGCAACAAATAATCAATCTTGAAAACTCCAAGGCTAATTATTACTATTTCTATTTAAATTATCTCTAGGATAAGATGAATGTAAATTGTGAAATTTATGCCTTTACCATCCCTGGGGCCTCAGGGGCAAAGCCAAATATGCTATAAAAGGCTATATTTTCAAAACTATTCTTCTCTACTCCCATACATATGCGAGAAAAAATAAATGCATGGTTATGATGTCCAAGACGCCCTCTATTAAAATTGTAAAATTCATGGCCCCTACTTCAGGAGTTAACGCCCTAGGGTATGGTCAATATGGCCAAATACTGAAAATGTAGTAAATCTTAGAAAATCTTCTCTTCTTCCTTATATATATATTTTTTTGAAATGTCCATGGAGCTTTCAACCTAAATTGTAAAATTCGTGGGCCCTGGGCCAGGGGTTTAGGCCCTAGGACGGGGCCAATATGGTCATATAATGAAAATATATATTAATTCTTAGAAAATCGTCTTCTGTACTATGTATATGAGAACACTTAAATGTATGGTTATAATGTGCATGAAGCTTTCTACTTAAATTGTGAAATTGAGGCCCTAAGGTGGCCAATATGATCCTATAGTGAAAATGTATCAAATAGTACAGCATCCTTTTCTCTACTATCATATAAAGGTTGAAGGTCCTATAGTCGTGCGGGCCCAGTAGTCGTGCGCCATTTTGTTTGTTGCCATTGTCGGGACACGTGCTTGAATATTACGTCACAATCGGCAGATTATCGAAACTAAAAGAAGAAAACGTCTATCTTTTGACAGAAAGTGAAATATGCGAAAGGAATAGATAGGAATGACAACATTACATTTATACATTCATAATACCCGCCATTTTGTTATTGCTTTTTTTTCTGTCTGGGAAACTATATATTAATTATACTGAACCGCAACCTGTGGACATACCAAGCACATGGTTAATTAGCATAAACCAATGTGAAGGTCACGATGTATTGGAATTGTTTTAAAAGGCCAAGCAATTTAATTGTTGATTTTGTTGAAAAGTTGGGAATCTTTTATCTTATTACATTCATATTCCAATTTGTTGTTATAATTTGACCAAGTAAGTATACTATGAAATATGCGTGCTTACATTATAATTGCAATATTGTCTTGCATAGGGAGAGGGCGGTCGAAGTTTATAGAACGTATGTCTGATCTCTTTGAACTTGAATTGCAATAAAATACATTCAAACCAAAATAAATTTCACAAAACTATTGCCTTATATGATAATGTCTATCGATCGATCAAACTTTAAAACACTAAGAGTATATAGATTAAAAACATCAGAAATTTAAGCAATCAAACAATCTTATATTTTTAGACTTCAAGGAAAAAAATATTTAGCTTAAGACAATACAGTCCAAGTCGTCTTGCAAATGCCTACCTGACTGTCAGGAACAAGAGCATTAGTGTCCGTAAGGCAGCGAAGAAATATAGTGTCCCCATTCAAACTGTTCGTGACCGTGTAAAAGGAAAAGTCGATATTGAGAAGGTCACTATGGGGCCAGCGCCTTTATTAGGACAGGAAGAAGCCATGTTAGTGTTCTACTTGAAGGATATGACAGCACTAGGGTATGGGTATACACGACAAGAAGTAACTAACATTGCATCAGACTGTACTGTTCAACTTGGGGGGGGGGACTAGACAACAGAAACCCCTCACACTCAAATGGTTTCGAGGATTGATAAAGCGGTGGCCAGATTGGAAGGTTGTAAATCCAAGAGCCTTAGAATACCAACGAGCAAAATCAGCAACTCCATGCCAGGAAATGTGAAAATATATATCGACGAACTTTCATCTATTCTCATTAAATATAACTTACTGAACAAACCGCATAGAATCTTCAACATTAATGGGAAAAGAATTACCCTCAATCATGTGCCTCCCTATATTGCATCTGGCACCGGGCGAACTCCTCAGGCATTTACAACAGGAAAACCCTCTACAGTCACTATATTGGGATGTGGCAGTGCATCAGGGACTGTCATTCCTCCATACTTTGTATTTCCTGGAATGCGCATGAAGGCAGAGCTGATGGAGGGCACAGAACCTGGAGCAACAGGTGAAGTTTCAGAGGGTGGTTGGTCGAACTCCATTACTTTCCTCCAATATTTACAGAACCACTTCCTTCAACATGTTCCCGGTGGATTGAATGAACCAGTTATGCTGTTGTTGGATGGACACAAGTCCATGTTTCTGTTGCTACAGTAGAATGGACGAAGGGACACAATGTCATAGTGCATGTATTGCCAGTCACATTCTTCAATCCATGTATATTGGCTGTTATGGTCCCTTCCAGAAAATTTATAACAATTTGTGTCATAAGCAGATGAGAGAAACATCAATAGTTGTTATGAAACAGGATATTTATTCGCTGGCATGCCGTGCACACACCAAAGCTCTCTCAGCAGAAAACCTTCAGTCTGCGTTCTGCAAGTGTGGGATCTACCCATTTAATGCTGATGTAGTCCCAGCAGAAGCCATGACACCTTTAACTGCCACTCATGAAGAAGATCAAAAAATGGCCGAAACAGAAGAGGATATCATTGAGTTCATAAATGAAAACAGAAGCCTGAGTTATTTTACGGAACGCACAAGGCAACTTGTCAAAATAAAATCTGAAAGACCAGGGGCCAAAAAACCACGCAAAACTCTCAGCAAGATAACATCAGACTGATCTATTACCGAGCTTGAGGTGTCCAATAAAATTAAAGAGCGTGTCTCATCTAAAAATCTACTGTGACCCCCCCCCCCCCCCCCAATGCAAAGAAGACAAAACATCGTATCAGACTGATAATGACTCTCAGGAACTTGGACCTTCCAACACAGACCCAAACAGTAGTAAAAAGATCACGTTTTCTCACGATATTAATGATCTTTCTCAGGAACCTGTACCTCTTCATTGATATCTTTCATCTGAAGATTCCGAAGATGTTTCCATTTCCGAGGAAGAACTGTGCTGTATTTGTAAAACGTTTACTCCTGACGCCGTCCGACAATGTGCGTCCCTCATTTCTGTGAAGTGGGTGCAATGTGATATTTGCAGACATTGGGTTCACTTAAACTACTTCATAGATATTAGAGTGATTCGTATTGGTGACCAATATGCCCCCACTGCAGGTAGAAGAAACTCATAATTATACTTTTGAATTTTGTTTATTACCAAATTTTGGACCATTTTATAATTCAAACTTTATTTCTGATGTTATTTTGATGTATGCCTTAATATTTTGTTGTGAAGTTCATTTTATAATACTTTGAGTTTTCATGTTGAAATTCTTCAAACTGTGAATTGTATTTAGTTAATGCAACATTTTATTTCTCTTAACTGTATATAAGTGTAAATGCATAAATTGAATGTAATATTCAAGAAATGAATGAAAAAAGTTACCAACACTAAAAATCTGTTTTCCTTGGCCTCATTTTACTAGCTACATCCGGGTGCATGACTACTGGTCCTAAACAAATATGGCTGACATAGAACATCGCTTGCATTGATAAACCGTTTTGAAATACTTTAAAGAAAGAGAAAGTAAGATTGTAACATGGTAAGTTAAACTATCATGTGAAATAAGCTAATGTTAAATTTTATTGCATCTTAAAACGTTTACTTTCTTAAGGGCACGACTATTGGGCATTCGAGGATATATTTGAGGAAAACTAAATGCATGATTATAATTTCCATGAAGCTGTCTATCTAAACTGTGAAAATTGAAGCCCCAGGGTGGCCAATGTGAACCTCTAGTGAAAATGTATTCAATCTTACAAAATCTTCTCTACAACTATATATATTTGAGTAAAACTGAATGCATGATTACGATGTCCATGAAGCTTTCTAACTGAATAGTGAAATTCGTGGCTTCTGGGTGTGGGGTTCAGGACCTTGTGCAGGGCCAATATAATGAAAATGTATAAAAATAATTAGGGAATGTTAAAATGATTTATATACTTCAATCTTCCATTTTTCCTTCTTCTGTAATTAAAAAGGCATATATTTTGAAAGATAATAAACATGTGCACATAAGACTCCATATTGAGGCTTTTATGGAATGTGAGATTCCCTGTATGGGCTATGATATTCGGGTGACCGTTAAGGCCCATGGGCCTCTTATTTCGTTGAGTAGTCATTGTTTTGATTTCGCGTAATTTGAGCAATGATTCCTGAGAAAAAATAATCATAGGTTGCGAAGCAGATGCATCGTCACGATAAAAGTATCAGTGTATTGTATCAGAATTCCCACGTGGCCGACAGTGTTGCTAACCTTCGTCGACAGCCCAGACTACTGTTCGTCAAGAGCGTCACATTTTGGTATCGTATAGTATCGGGAAATAAAGGCAAAGGCAACGTCTACATGAACTCTGGGTAGATATGGCAGACCAATTAGCGACGAAAGAGTGCGAAACAGATAGGGCTCAAGGCGGGTACGGCCAATCAACAGGGGATGCTTACTCCTCCTAGGCATCTGATCCCATCTCTGGTATGTGCAGGGGTCTGTGTTTGCCCTACTCTTGGTTTTGTATTCTTTGTAGAATTATAAGAAATATCACTGTTCGTTATCTTCATTTTTGCACACTGGTTGCATTACTTTATTTTGCAATTGGCAGTATTAGACGATATTAGAAGTATGACAAATGTTTCATATTTACGAAAGGTTTGGTTAAGCAATAATAAAGCAAGTTTAATATTAAGTATTGTAGACTGACACTTCTTATCAAATTTGGAGACAATTATGATGTTTCGCAAAGAAATTAAGTTTGTATTAAAGTGTGATAAGAAAATTAACTACGAGAGTAAAAATCGCATAAAATAATTAATAAACAAAAATCTAAACTATTGTGGGGTAATGGTACTGATATAAAGAAAAATTGACGGATCCGGCGATGTCATCTACATATGTATATAACAATGTAATTATACGCAGACTGGTAACCAGGATGAATACAGCGCACTGGCTAACCTCTTGACCAAGAAAGAGACGCATTTTTCTCTTCCATACACCATTGCAAAGTATCATTTTTTTGGATACATTCAATCTTTTGTCAGTTGTCGGAATAGCAACAGCTCGGCTTCAATACGAGGATATTTAGTTTTCAACCATCAACATGTGTCGCAGTTTCATATACTGCAGCATAATTACTGAGTGTGTACAGCAAAATATTCTATTTACAAACTCCTGACAAATATATCACGTGTAGAAGGTTATCAAATCGTTACTTAATTATTCAGTAATTGTATCAATTCTTCATTAGATAAAGACGGTCAAATTAATGTCGTGTAAATTTAGATAAGGAGCTGAAGAGAAAAAAATGTGATTATTTCATGTGCTTACCACAGTCACTTTTTAAGATATGAAAAGAATTTTTTTATCTTCATGAATTTGTATTTGCAAACACCATCGATTTCTTATTGCAAGAATATGTTAAAAGGACTCAGAAAACATTTACTTATTTAAACTGCAAATAATTTGCTTATAGATATCGGTAGAACTGAATGGTTATTTCGTTTCAAATAAAAATGCACAGAGAGAGAGAGAGAGAGAGAGAGAGAGAGAGAGAGAGAGAGAGAGAGAGAGAGAGAGAGAGAGAGAGAGAGAGAGAGAGAGAGAGAGAGAGAGAGAGAAAGAGAGAGAGAGAATTCTTGGGTGAAGAAAATACCTTGTAGTATAAAACAGTCTTTAAAAAAATTCTGTACGTTTACATAACTTAACGAAAAACTACATCCATCCATCTGTATATACATTTATACATACATACACATCAGAAGCATGAATTCCTCTACTAACTTCGTGAAATTCAAGATTCCTGGGCCAAGTGGTAAGTTGGGGCTTAAATGAGTATGTAGTAAAAGGCTTTTAATATTCAAATACTTCTTCATTGCTTCTGTGCATTTTGAAGAAATATTGTGTGCATGTCATAAAAAGCATGTAGTGACTTTCAAAATTGTAGAATGACCGATTCCTGTGCTAGAGAACCAAGTTTAGGGGGGGGGGGTCTAAATGAGTATATCAAGCGCTGGAATTTCCAACTGAAAGAAAATATAGTTATCTTTCACCGTAGCATCGCGTTTAATATTGCTTCATCAACTCTCTCGATCGACTTTATTCGCTGAAAGGGAACGATTTCAAAATTCCAGGTCATAATATAATATGAAAATTTCCGTACCTCTTACTCTGGAACCAGCTCTTAGATCCTCGGCTTTTTGGAAACCCCACTCCCCCATGAAAAAAGCTGGATCTGCGCCTGTATATACTCTACATGTATAGAGTGACAATGCAAGTAATCTTTAAAAATCGTCTTTTAACTTCTACTTCCGTGTATTATGAATAAATACTTTATACATGGCTATGAATAATATGTAACACTCTACTAATATTGCATCCTCACAACGTCAGGGGTCCTGAGTCCACTCGTGGCCGTGGGACAGGAGTGGACTCAGGACCCCTGACGTTGTGAGGATGCTAATATTGTGATATTCTGTATCCCGACGTCAAGGGTTCAGACTCTAGGACAGAGTTAAATAGGTGTAAGTGGGGATACATTTTATTTTGTAAAATTGTCCTATCTACTTCAGTGGATTGTGATAAAGGTTATGAAGATTGTAGAATTCATTATCCCTTATCTACATGTAACATCTGAGATATCAGGGAGAACTGCAATCATAACACGATGGGGGTACAGTATAGCAGGGCTTAAAATTGCGCTTTGACTCTTGGACAAAACAATAAAACAAAAACAAAAACAAAAGAACAAAACAAAAGAACAAAACCAAAAAAAAAAAAAAAAAAAAAGCAAAATAAATAAATCAATCAATAAATAAATAGATAAAATAAACAAAAAACAAAAAACAAAGAAAACACCCCCCCCCCAAAAAAAACAAAACAAACACCCCCCCCCCCCCAAAAAAAAACCCCCCAAAAAACAAAAACCCCACCAAAAACAAACAAAAGAAAACTGAATATGGAACGTTAAGGGAAATTTATTTTTCACTCCAAGTAATAATGATAATTAACGCCTAGTTTGGTTTAACTCCCAGGGACTAGTATGTTGTTAGAACTTGTTCCCAATCTTTTTTATTTGATTTACTCAAATAATATGTTCAAAACAAACATAACAACTAGCCATTGAAGAGTTGTTGTATGGTATTCAGGTGAGTGTTAAGGACCATGGGCCTCTTATTAGTGGTTAGGATGAGACGTTAATGGAATAAACTCAACATCAAAACATCATCTTGAATTTGAATGTTTAAAAAAAATCGCTTTGTTTTAGGGCACAAGATACCTAAGAGCAATACGTATTTAAGTGAAAAAAAAGTATTAGAATGTGTTTCATGTGCAATATTCTACACCGTAAATTGCAGGTGTTAGATTTTACATGTGTAACAGTAAAGTTGATAATTGATTTCAGGACTATTCGATAATATTACAAAGATGGCTTGTATGTTATAATCAAAACATAATCAAATTATATTTTCTTTGAATACAAATATTAAACCATGCTGATATAAACAACCAAACGCTAACCCACAATTCAAATCATCTTAGTAACTCAAGCGTGACCAGGATTTGTTCATCCACAACAAGTGGACAATATATTCACACGTATTGAATATACGAGAAGATGCGGGACGAAAGCAGAAGCTGAAATGAGTTCATTGAAAGCTATCGCTTTTGTATGCCTGATCTGTTTCATGTTGTTTATTTCCTCTAGAGACAATTACGTGGGTGGAGAAGGTAATGATTATATCCTATGCCTTAAAATCAATTAGAAAATAATGTTTCCTATTTGGACAATTAGTTGTGGTCATTTTTCTGTAGTGAGTTCTCATGGATCCGACGCAAGCGGCAAAGGAGAAAATCATGGCTCGGGAACACCCAAGCAAGGAGATAAAGAAATACGTGAGAAATGTGGTAGTATAAAAAAAGAAATCGTAAATTTTGAATTATTTGAAAACTTCGAATGACAATTACATCGAACATGAAACAAATATAAAGTTTCGAAAAGATATGTTCATAAAATCATTGAAAGTGTTTCCAATTTACTGCAGATTCATGTTTAGAACAAAAATATTGGTAGGTAACAGCCAAGGAAATGCTAAAATGGGCCTAATAGGAGCCCTTGGTTAGACGGAATAACTGACGAGCTGCAACGGTATCGAGATTTGATGTTTCTAATATGGAGAATAAAATACGTCACATTTTGTCGTTACTGGTTTACGGCTTTTGCTTTAAGGTATCTTTGTTCATGTAGATATGTAGCGTAAGTACTACTTATTGTTTTATAAAAGAATTTCACATCTTATGGAAGTTTTGATATCAAAATAAAAACGATGTATTTACTCCAAATATAACTGCATAAAAAATGTGCAAAATATTTTTCTTGAACTTCATGAGAATTTCCTTTAGGACATGACGTTGTGATTTGCTATATACATATAATATATAACAATATATAATCTGTGAATGTTATTTGTATGGTTAGTGATACCAACAAATCCATTACTGGAATTTTATTGAACATTCACGAAATGAATGCTGAGATGCAGTGTGTATGACTGAAAATTGCAAGTTATGTGAATTTATGTAAACAATTACAAAATAATTTCTGGATCGTCATTTATATGGAATTAGAGAAGAACTTGACTGAATGGACACTTAATCCTCACTGAAACCTGACTGAATGGTCACTGCAACTTGATTGAAATAGTCACTGAAAACTGACTGAAAAGTACTGAAACATGACACAAGTCACAAGTTAGGTAGAGTTGGATGGTTGGTCGTATATTGTTTAACTTCACCATTGCCCTAACCCAGAGCTGCAACATTTAGGCCGAGCATAAGCCTAAATTCTTCAGCTCCTTACCGGCAATAATGACTTCTCCATATGACTGACAAATTCTTGAACCAGACGTTAAAGAATACACAACCAATATCCTCCACTCTATATGAAGGGTTGTTTTGCTTCATGAAAAGTTTTCCTGTTCATACCCTCATGCATTTAAAAAAAAATGAAATATGTTTTTGTTTTTTATTTACATTTTACTTTCATTTCTATATAAAACATAAACGGTACCAATTTTGATGAACCAGATGCGCATTTCGACAAATTATGTCTCTTCAGTGATGCTCAAGTCAAAATTGTCGGAAATCCGAAATAAGAACAAAGTTGGAAGAGCTGAAAGAACCAAAAATACCAATTAGTGGAGCCAAAATTCGGCAAAGGATCAAAGCAATGCATGAGGGAGATAATCTTTAATTTTGAATAGCATTTCTTAATTGAAGGTGAGTAGATACCAGGAGGTTTAATTTTGTATCCCACTTTAATTGTCTTATGGGTTCAGAATTAAGCATTTGAACATTTGTCCTCAGCAGAACGGCAAGACCTTAACTCCCCAAAATGCACCTTTCTATGACCCAGTGTAACAGGGGCAGCAACTCTGCAAAGCTTACAAAATAAATGTACTTGGTGAGGGAATGCCAAAGCAAGACACCTGCTGTGTATGATACTTGCCAAATGTTTATCATGTTTCACCTGTGGTGGATTTATAGTCCCCACCCCTAGTGACCAAAAATAGAAAAAATATACAGAACAACAAGAAAAGTATAAGATATGACATTATGCATACAGACAAACAGATCAAGTATTTAAGCATTTTATCATGCATAAAGTATAGCTAAAATAACCCATAAAAGTGACTTAAAATAACCCCAAAACCCTGTAACCCCCAGCCTACTACCCCCTTTAAAAGAAATCCTAGATCCTCCGACGTTTTAGAGACAGATTACAACATTATATACTAGCATAAAGTATTCTTCGATTGACCAACTTCCCTCTTACACAGGTGTCCTAGTAATGAAATTATACACATTTTTCAAGACACTTGTATTTAAATAAAAACCATCAACTTTTTCCTGTTTGAATATTATAGTTATAGTCTTCTGATGAGGTCAATACGTGTTTTATTGACGTGATGACAGCATATCGACCGCGGACAATTTCCCGTGAAGGGCTGCAAAATTTAGACGTATGCTCGTCGCTTATGGCCTTTGAGCAGGGAGGGGTCTTTAATATGCCACATCTGCTGCGACACGGGACCTCTGGTTTATGCGGTTTCATCCGAAGAGCCGAACCATTTAGTCGCCTCTTACGACAAGCGAGGGGATCTATTTTACCCCTCATCCACACGGGGTGGAATAATTATTAACCTAACACTTGTACAACACAATGTTATAACAGTAAATAATGTTTATTGATTTGAGCATGATGTTACACCACCAATATGAAAAACCCTTTGATGCATGCGTAAAGCTTATCCACTGTCCTAAATTGTCATAATGCTATAATTAATGGAACAGTTATAGAATACGGGCATTGGAAATTGTTATCCTAAAATAGATTATTACAGACCCTTACCATACTAAAAATAGACAGTTAATAAACACTATTCCACTAAGAATCACCTTGTAGATAGTAATGAATCTATTTTTAGTAGAACATGGTTAATTACAATTGACCAATCATAGGCCTTAAATAATATATTATAATAAATATCTTTATGTTACAATGTCATATTGAAAGTATGTTGTACTTTTCTTCTATTTTGGTGCTAATATAGGAATTTTGTGTTAAATTGATATATGTATTATTGATCGCTTTCCAGTGGTTTACAGATTTTTTGAATCAGTCAGAATATAAGGCGAACTTTTTTTTATCATTTGATTTAATGATTTGAACGGGAATGTTTTTTTTTAAATTGGGACGGGGGGGGGGGGGGGGGGTTCGAAATAAAAATGAGTTACAAATGTAAGCCGTCGGTCCAAAAATAGAGGGAACATTTTTATACCCCCCCCCCTCTAATTTCTTCTCAGTTCTTCAAGTCGCGGATCTTATTACTGAAGACACTGTCACTGCTCTACAACTGTTCCTTGTTTTATATCATCATTTAATCGACAATTTTGCGGAGCAATTACATTGGAATTTCCTCAGTCTTAGGTCCCGTTAAATTCCAAATCTGTCTTTTACTTGTACTTTTATGAACAAAAACCGAGTATTGAAAGATCAATATCGATATCATTTAAGTTGAGATTCGATTCGGTTGGATATTTGGACTGACACCTTCACCTACCTGCTTTTACCTGTATTTATTTTTATTATTGTTGTTATCATTATTATTATTCATATTTATTATTACTTTTTCTTTGAAACTCTTATTTTTGGTATAACTGCTATAATGCTCCTTAACAATCTTAGAGAAATGCATCTGTTGATTTGTATTTAATTTTTAACTTTTGAAAATATTTATATATGCGTGTAAATATGCACGTGAGTTCTGCATGATAGTGTTTGTGATTTACTTTGCCTGTGATAGTCGGTTAAAGAGCTCAGTTACTTGTTTGTATTGTATACAGTGCCGACTCAAAATTAAATTTACTTACTTATTACCCAGCCAAGCTGAATCTCGACTGTAATACTGTTGACCACTTCAACGTGACATAATATTTCATACGGCTACAGAAACGTCCATATCGTTAATGGCATCATTGACAGAGAAAGCGAGATTCACTTTTTCAATCGATGACTTTAAAGTTTTACCATTATGGTCAACACTAATGACCTTGAATAACCAAATGTCCCATGTCCTGGGGCTGACATCTTGGTGCTACGGTGTCATTTTCTAGCTAAATATCACCATACGTTTCGATGTCTCTGATTAGATTATGTCTGTCTAATCAGCCAATGACATGTCTCCATTTATAAATATTCTCATTAGTCTGGTTTCCGTCCCCGCCACTCATTGATCACTCCAAACGTGATCACTCTAAAAGTGATTAATGAGTGGAGGAGACGGTAACCAAACTACTTCTTATTTTATTTTATTTATTTATTTTTTTGCTCACTGAACATGTAGCAGTCAGGATGATGTAATAAAAGCAAAACAAAAACAATGAACGGGTAATTTTATTTTTATTTCAATTTTGCCTAAATTTGGGTCGGCACTCCCGTAAAACAGATAATAAAAAAATGGTTGGCCTAACATCGATATAAGGAAATGAAATAGTCGCATGTCTTCTGAAGTTACCTGTACAAAGCAAGTATTTCAAAAATGCATCTTCAACTAGACTTTTCCATGTTATTGTATATATGTATCTGCTCTCTATCATACCTATCTATGATGTTTTACAACAAACAACTTCTAAAACAACATAAGATAAAGATTTGAAGTAAAAACGAGATGATTTATTAATATGCGGCAACAATTGCTTGAAAAAGAACAACCCTTTAGCATGTGCGTATTTTAACATTCAGATTAGTCATGCCATAATAAATCCAATAGAGATCTGAGAAAGTACCCTTGCTCGTCGTAAATGGCGAGTGCATGGGACAGTTCTTTGGATGAGACTGGAAACGTCACAGTAGATGTGGCACGATAAAGATCCCAAACTGTTAGCATATATTTAGAGTCCCAGTTAACGGGATTAAGATCCCGGCTACTGTTGTAAGCGTGGAATAGGCATATGTATTGTATGAATCAAACGACGAATTCGATAATTTTTAACGCATAAAGAGACGTCACTAGATTTAAGTAAAATGACATAAATTTTGATTATGCATGACGCTCAACAATAGCAGTGAGGGTCTTTACTGTGTCAATGCCAACAGTGACGCGGGAACTACTTTTTAAATAATGTCATATTTCATGATAATTGTGACTTTTTGACATAATAGACAGTTGCTTCTTCAACAAAAATGGTACAAAAGATATATTCATATCTAGTGATCGGTCATCCCAAAAATTATTTTGTTAAACACCATTCTGACTCCACGCACAATTACTCTGAAGTTGATATTTAAAAGGTGTTAAAAGTTTCTCAATGACAATATCTTCGTAGTCTTTGATGATCAGGTCTGATTCTGACTGCGGATTACATCGTTTACTTGATCAAGATATAGGGTTTACGGCGGGTGTGACCGATCAACAGTGGATGTTTACTTCTTCTAGGCACCTGATCCCACCTCTGGTATGTCCAGGGATCCGTGTTTGCCCATATCTCTGATTTGTATGTTCTATAGGAATTACGAGATTGAATACCGTTCGTTATATTAGCCTTTTAATTTAAAATGTCATGATTAACGCTTCTAATACTGGACACTTGGAGAAGGAACTGTCACCATCTGTGTTAAACATGTTGGGGTAAGATAGCGAACACTATAAAATTCCCATATTAATGATTATAATCGGTTTTGCTTAAGCTAATTCAATAAACGTCATCAATGTTTATTCCTCAAAAATCAGAAAATATTACTCACATTTTGAGGTTGTACTTTACATACTGATTTTGACTACAAATTCTTCCGTTTAACGCATCAAGATATAGGATTCAGGGCTGTGACACAGGGTTTCGGTTTTTGCGGTCTTATCATTTAGTTGATTTTTAAGACAAACAATGGGTACTGAGGACCTATTCTAACATGGATCACCACGAGATATTCTTTATAGAATTTAAGAGATTGATCAATGTTCGTTATAGTCACTTATTCATGCTTACTGTCAACAAACACTCGGTGTCTTGTGGGATAACAAACGAAACATTTTCAGGACATTCAACATCAATCACACAGTTGTCGTGTTGTAAATCACATCTTGTGGACTTTTCTATGCATACAGATACTTCATCATGAAAATATAAAGAGACGGGTGTTACCCCATAATTCAAATTACCTTACCACGTCGAGCGTGGCTATCAATACTGAGAATTTTGTAACAAGTGAACGAAACATCTTCACATATCCACCGTACTAGAGAGAACAAAGGAGGTGAACGATGGCATCACTGAAAGATATCACTCTTGTATCTCTGTTCTTTTCTTTATTGTTTATTTCCGCTGCAAATAGCAATCTCGTGGATGACCCAGGTAATGTGCCATTGTGTTTTTAAAAATTGATATTATATTCCTTAGTTGGAGAACAAATGAAATATTATAGAATTTGGTGATTCCGTTCTGCAGTGGGTGATGATGGATCCGTTGATGGGGGACAAACAATTGACTCAGGAGATCTCCAGACATCAGTCAACACATCCACAACGGCATACGGTAGAAAAATGACTTAATTATTGAATCTTTGAAAAAAAAGCTAATTAGAAGTTCCAAATCATTCTTAAAATACATGAAACGTGATATAAAAAGTAAACTGTAAGAGATATATCAACAAATGAAAAGATAATATTTAATATTTCAGATCTATGTTCAACTGACTATAGTTAACCATGAAACATGCACAAAGGTTTTGTGATAACAAATGTTTAGAATACTCATGTCTTGTAGGTGATGGCATCGTCTTCAACAAGTTCGGGGCTCTTGGTTAGGAAGAGTAAGAGTGAAGGGCCGCATTAATATCGATATCTGATGTTCTTGAGGAAAAATAGAGAATAAATGGTTAAATGAAAATGTTGTTATTGATTTACCACCAATGTTGTGCAACACTTGCTTAACACAGGAATAAACGAAAAGTTAATCCAGAGTTCGGGTAGCACGTTGGTAGAGCATTCGCTTCGTAACCTGGAGGTCGTGAGTTTGAGCATCGCTCGTGCTCAAACTCAACACGTGAACATAGGTAATGATTTCTCCTTCGCCAAACGCTCAACATCTGTGGTCTCTCGGACATGACTTTAAAAACGGATGTTCCGTGTCGCGACAGGCTTTGGCACGTTATGGAACCCTCACTGCTATTGCCCTGAGCGCTAAACCTATTTCTAAATCCTACAGCTGATGACGACGCAAATACGAGAGAAAAGTTCTCGACGAGACGTCAAAGAAACAAACAATCAAACAACCCTCCGTGTTTAAAGACCGTAAGCGCCGAGCATAGGTCTAACTCACCGGCACTGGTGACATTTCCATATCGGTGAAAAATTCTTGAGCGAGACTTTAAACAAAATGCAAAAAACCAACATACAACCAACCAACATAATTGTGTTCCCTTCTCATGAACATATTCACTTATTCACTTACATTTTATTCATACGATTCATTCTCACTTACGTCTATAAGTATATAGAGCTTCTGGGCAAGATATTTCAAATTCAGCTTATGCTATTAGACATTAGTACTGCTTTAATGGACAAAAGCACTGCATAGACTAATCAGGAAATCTGACTATACGTCAACGTTTGCTGTTGGAGTTGCTCATTTGAAATCAATTTGCACTGCTGGGGGTCCAGAGATATGATACTGGGTGGGTGCAAATATTCAATGGCTTGTGATACCGATGCTTTTAAATCAGGGATGCGACTGGGTTGGTCAAAGATATTGATGTTTAAAATACGTTTGAATTAAAAAGTGTATGTCAATGAAAAAATCTGCTGTAGTATGATTTATACGGATTTCCGCAATTTCTCTCTGATCATACGAGGGAAATATAAACTAAACTAAACTACTTGCAATTGTAAATTCAAATATTACCCCTCCAGAAAGGTCGTATATACGTTCATTTGGAATGATTTTAACAGAGTTTTAAAAATTAAGTTAAGAATACTCCCGATTTATCGCTATGCATTTCCAGTGTTTGCATGAACCTTTTATACATGTACTATATGATTCTATTCCCAGTGATGCAATCTCGTGTCATCATTCAGTAGATATGAATGGCGTCGTTAATATTCTATTCAAAAAAGATAGGGGGTATTGGACAATGAAATGCAGATCATGAGGTCAGGAAGGAAACAAATGACTGAAAAACATTGAGGAAACATTTGTCAAGTTATTCGAAACCCTGTGTACAATCAGAAAAGGACAGATACTCCAAAATAAGGGTCGACACGAACACAGGGTAACACAGCAAATTTACCACCATTGTGAAACAGAATCAGTAGCAGGCAAAACCCCCTCGGTTGGCCAGACAAGCTCGGATTCGGCGTGGCATACTCATAACGAAACGTCCCAGGTCATTTTTGGAAAGGTTTTTCCATTCCTGTTGCAATGCTGAAGCAAGTTCTGGACATATGCAGGAGGTTGTTGACGGCGTAACCGCTGTTGAATCATGCCCCAGACATGCTCGATGGGGGAGAGGTCCGGACTGAGTGCGAACCAAGCAATGTGGTGGTATTCTGCTGTTGACAATAATCTGTAACGATCCTGGCTCTATGACATCTGGCATTGCAATCTTAAAAAAATGAAACGGCGGCCATAACGACGTGCAAACGGCACAACAAGGGGTACCAAGATGTTGTTCAGGTAGTAATGCCCCGTGACACGTCCAACAACAACATGCAAGTCTGTTCTGCCGGCAACAGTGATGCCTCCCCACACCATTACAGATCCACCCCATACCGATCATATCTGATGACGTTAAGGTCATGGAAACGTTCGTTATGTCGGCGCCAAACCCCCCTATGTCTGTCCAGGAAGTCGACAGTGAACCTCGACTCATCTGAGAACATTACATGGTTCCATCGGCGATTATCCCAGCGTTGATGACGACGACACCATTGGAGTCGGGGCCTAATGTGACGATCCCTTAAACAGGAATGACAGGAGGATGTCGGGCGTGTAAGTGAAATCTGTGCAGTCGATTCCTGATGATCTGGCCACTCACTACCAAGCCAGTATCCCTTTGAAGTTGAGACCTTATCTGATTTGCTGTTACCAGACGATTTCAAGGCAATAGTGCGGATGAATTTGTCCTGTGCCTGAGTTGTTGCCCTTGGTCGACAGGATCGTGCTCTATCCTGAGCAGACCTTGTAGCACGATGTCTGGACCATAATATGCTGTTAACAGACTGGGAAACATTCATTGCCCTTACCACAGCGACATGTCTTGTACCAACCTGTAGCATGTTAATAGTACGTAACATCTCATGCTGTTTAATTAACGACTTCAGCAACTGATAATCTGATGCTTTCTCTTCAAAATCATCCTTTAGAGTGGCTCTAACCTTCCAATTCAGAGGCATGCAAATTTGTGGCACAACACCTTTGATCATCAGTAGCATCCCGTGCGGATCGTGAGATTGGAATTGATGTGTTTGGTTAATGAATTTCTTTGGATATGCTTCCTCATTAAGGAACTATACAACATGGTTTCGTATCCCTTTGTATATGTGAACAATTTGATCACAAAATGCAATATTCCCTACTTCTTTTGAATAGTATATAAAAACCACGAGCCCTCCTTTGTTCCTGAGCTAGAACATTGGAATAATGCTAAGTAAAATAAAGAGTAAATTCATCAATCAACCATGAAGTTAAAAATACTCAACATAATCCTGCATTTACCAGATTCAAAGTTCGGGCAACCAAATTCGAAAGTCGATATTTACGAGATTAAAGAATGATTGATTGTATATTGTTTAACACCCCTCTCCAAAATATTTCACTCCTATGTAGACGTCAATATTTCCGGTGAAGGACTGCAATTAAAAAACTCAACTTTTAGGAAGGAAAATCTAAACATGTGACGGAAATAACCCTTTCTTTGTTAGAATATCAGTTCAGTGTCTTCATTTAATTTATCGTCGATGAATAAGTGATGTTTATCAATATTGAAAATAAAACAATCTCTCTGGAAGTTCTTTGACGTCGTCGATAAAAAACAAATACCACGAAGAGTTAATGATATAAAATCAAAGACATAAAGTTATTTCTTGGCAATAACATCCGACCATTTGTCATTAACAGTTAGAAATCAACCGTTGTGTTCTTTTTGCTTTTAAAAGTTCTGGGCTTCCTCTCAGTGCTTAGCAATGTTACGATACAACACGAATGGGCGTTCTAGTCATATTCAGATAATAACACATTGATTCTTCTTCATATTTTATCAATCATAATTCAATTACAATGCTAAGTCACCAGTAGGGGAAATGTTATTCTTATGCGGCGTATGATGTTGGACATGTCAAAGAGTACAGCATACCTCGTTTTCGTACTGTGTTATATGCATGATGTGGTAAGAAATACACCACTGATAGGAACATATGAAACAATTGGTAAGTACATTTATGACACTTCAGTCCATTCAGGAAATATTCCTTATGCCATTATCACGTGTGAAATGTTTATATATTTACTCATTTTATTGAGACTCAAGATATTTATTGGATTACTTATGTTAATTGGAAGATTTTTTTCAGTCCCCGGCTTTGCCGAAGGCGACTATTAAATTACCTTCGGTCTGTATGTCTGTCCGTCCGTCTGTCTGTCCGTCCGTCTGTCTATCATTCCGAATAAGCTTTCCGGACTTTACGTCGCATTAGATGAAGACATCCGACTTAGATTTTATGACTTTGTCTGGAATAGTCACAGATCAAATTTAAGTTTTGTTACGCTTCACCAATTTTTGACTGACTTACGCCCCTTGATGAATGCTTGAAGTTTTCCGGCTTTTCTCCGCATAGGGTGGAGATATTCAACTGGAATTTCATATATGTCTATTTTCTTTCATAGTTACAATTTGAGTTTTGATATGCTTGATCTAGTTTTGACTGAATTATACCAGTGATAAATTGCAAGGATCAGGACTTTTCTCCGCAACGGATGAAGATATTCAACTGAAATTTTATATATGGCTTAAGACATTCAGATAAAAACACAATCCATATGAATGACTAACTAATATTATTTTGTTTTCATGCATATGTATTATCAGTATGCAGAGACCTATTTGAGTTAGTGATTCATTAGCTTAAATTAATGCCCAGTATTAAGATTGATTGATTATATAGTGTTTAACGTCCCGCTCGAGAATCTTTGACTCACTCAGATACGTCACCATTGCCGGTGAAGGGCTGCAAAATTTTGGCCTATGCTCAGCGCTTATGACCTTTGAGCAGTGAGAAATCTTGATCGTTCGGCAAGTGCTGTGACACGGAGCCTCGATATTTGTGATCTCATCCAAAGGACCTCCCCATCTAGTCGCCTCTTACGACAAGCAAGGGGTACTGAGTATCTATTCTACCCGGATCAACATGCCATATCTTCTTGAGTTAGAAGGGTATCTACACTCTCATTTAAAGTTAGCATTCCACAAATTCTATGGTCGTTATATCGATCTAGATAGCCAGTACAGCATACGTCAAATGCTATCTCTGACGTGTTTCATGCCAATTGTTAGACCTGATTCTGATTGCAGATTGCTCCGTTCACCTGATAAAGATATACGGATGTGACCGGTCGACAGAGGATGCTTATTCCTCCTAGGCACCAGATCCCACTTCTGGTATATCCAGAGAGGTCCGTGTTTGCTCAACTCTCTAATTTGTATTTTCTATAGGAATTACGAGATTGAATATTATTCGTGCTTTAGCTTTCCCATGCTTGCGGCTTCAATAAAGCAACAGTAGATGCCAATAGCAACACAAAAGGAAAGATAATAAAAGCATAACAATACTCATTTCCATTCATATGTTGATTAGATATATCCTAGGAAGTCGAAAGAAAAGGCACCACAGGTTCTCCCGTATTCCTATTTGTATATTTTACTGAACAAAGATTTAACGGCAAACTGACAACCCAACTTTAAGACAAACGTAATGATGTAAGCTTATTCATCGTCAACATCCAATATTTATATAGTATACCCTTATGGTGTTCATATCCCTCAAATGATGGGCGCTTTCTTGGCTGAATGGTTAGAGCATCGCGCTCAAATTCACAAGGCCTCTCACCACTAATCAGCGCGGGATCAATTCTCGCTGAGTGGTTAGAGCATCGCGCTCAAAATCACAAGGCCTCTCACCTCTAGTCGGCGCGGGATCAATTCTCGCTAGCGCCGATGTATGTTTTCCAGTTTACTTTCGGAAGGTCGGTGGTCTCTTCCCAGATACATTGTATATGGACTCTCTCCTCCGTCAACAAAAACTGGACGCCACCAGATAACTGAAATTTTTTTATTTGTGGTGGAAAGCAACAAACAAACAATAAACAATCAAATGATTGCGATAGCATGTTAAGCATATGATCAATTTTTAAATCGAGACAGGTTATTGACAAATAAATTCATGTGATGAAGTTTTCAATAATTTTGTTTAAAGTCAGCATATAATGATCTACTTTGTAAATGCAGCCTGTCAATAGGTCGAATGCTGTGTGACATGTTTAATACCGGTTGCGTACAATGCCCGTGCTTGCCATAAAGTCGAATTCTTAGTTTGCCGTAAACATCTATGCTCAATAAGGTATCCAAATATACTGACGGACTTTAAAAAGGCAACACTTGATAATTTCATATGTTATAAATTTGTTCATATATCTAATAAACAGATTCATAGTGGTATATTATGAACCATGTTAACTGAACACAATTCTTTGATTTTGAACATCATTTTATTCAAAAAGAGGCTACAGTTGAGATGAATGTCAATGAGGGATGCATCAAAAATGCGGTTTTGTTCACTAGCACCGGGTATTACCTCCATTAGCAGTGATGACGATGCGAAGACGACGTGACATTGATTGACGAACATTTCGGATGGTCCTCTGAGGGATATTCTGCGATTCCTCCAACAAGGCTCTCCCTAATTCTTGCGGATTCTGAGGCTGAGGCTGGCGGCTGCGTACATGTCTCCCCAGCTCGTCCCACAAATGCTCGATTGGATTCAGACGGAGCAAGCCAATCAAGGACGGCAATGGCGTTCGTTTGAAAAAAACTTTTGTGTCAATTTTGCCGTATGCGCGAGCGTATTGTCCTGTTTGGAAATTAAGCCATCTCCTTGCCTATGCTGCTGCTTTAATGACGCTAACACAGCCTGCAGAAGTTCGTCCAAATACGTCCTAGCAGTGAGGGTTCCATTTAAAACGACCAGTTGTGACAGAGAATTGTGGTTAATCGCACCGCAGACCATGACGCCTCCACCACCAAACGTGTCGCGCTCGATGACACAATTGTCTGCAAAACGTTCATGTAAAGGACGGTAAACTCGACATCTGCTGTCTGCGTTGCTAAAGTTAAATGTGGACTCATCTGAGAACACAAATGTGACCAATTTTGACGCCGATTCAGATGCTGTCTTGCCCATTGCAATCTGTACCATCGTTATTGCGGTTTAAGCAGTAGCCCCTTATAAGGTCTTCTGCAGGGATCCCATGGCGCTTCAGAATCCTGGAAACGGTTCTAAGATGACGTCCAATGATTTCTCTCGCTGTGGTCGCAGCGGCCGTAAAACTAGTGCGCAGATAACGTTGCCGTATGAACACATGTTGCCGTGGCGTTGTCACAAACGGTTGACCAGGTCTTGGGCGATCATTTCGGGATCCTTTCTGATGGAATCGTGAAAACAACCGGCTAACTGTACAAGGATTGACATTAAAACGCCTTGCAACCTCACGCTGAGTAACGCCTGCTTGCAGCATATCAAGTGCCTGATTGCACATTTCATTGCTTAACCGCGGCATAGTCTTGGTTTTGAATTTTTTCTGTTAGTAGTGTCTATGCTTTCACCAACAAAGTTGTTTTATCGTGCAAAACTCCTCTATTACCTTTCCACTTGTTTGAGAAAAAGTCCTGAAACTTTCGTGCGATGCTACTCACAACACGCAAACAATGAACACAGGTAAATCGAGAGATGGCATTTAAAAATGAATACGATGTATGGTGGGTAAATTTTGCAATAAAAGTTTTATATGTAATGTTTTCAATGAGTAAATTAAAAAAAACGGGTGTTGCGTTTTTAAAGTCCGACAGTATATATAAAGTATGGAGTACCCTGTGGTGTCTTTTATCTTGAGTTCACTTGGATATACTAAATCGACATATGAATGAAAAGGAACATTATTAATGGCTAAAACGTCGCCGATATATCTCATTGTCAAGTTGAGGGCCATAGCAAGGGATTTTCCTTCTCATATAGAAGTGTTTGAATAAAGTCTGCCTCATAAGAATATAAAAACATGTCAGCTAATAAAGGAGTACAATTCGTCTCCAGGGATTCGCCAAATACCACGTGGATATTGTCCGTGAGGAACTCCAGCATTTGTTGCATATCATCTTCAGAGTACTTGTGCGTAGAATCAGATTAGTATACCTTGTATATTTTATAATATATGTTGAAAGCATTTAAAATGAAATGGAACCTAATGAATTCTATTTTCATTATCATCAAAGTGCTAATTTTTCGCTTATGTTCCATAGCATTCTGATTACACGCTTAATAATACACAACTTTAGTATTTCCAACTAAAACTATTTTTCGGGTTTTACAGTTTGCAGATGACTGGATAATTGTAGGATTAATTATTGTGTCTAACGAAAGCTCTTATATATTAATGCATTTAATACACAATTTACGGGAAAAAAACTTCCTCCAAAGTCCGCGTGAGTTGAGTATGCGCCAACCTTTATAATGAATGACTCTCCAAGAAATAAACATGTTTCAAATGAATAGCAATGCACACGTATGATGTTTATAATGCTACAGAAATGTAGTCATGCATCAAACGTTGATAAATGGAGTGTAGAAATAAATGCAATGTGTTTACACATATAGTCTTGGAGTGTTGTTATAGAAATATCGGGTACCACGACGTCTTCGGACAATGTCTGGGGCAGTGAGGTGACGAGTAGTGGAATAACGGATAGTGGAGTAACGGATGGTGGAGTAACGGATGGTGGAGTAACGGGTAGTGGAGTAACGGATAGTGGAGTAACTGATAGTGGAGTAACGGGTAGTGGAGTAACGGGTAGTGGAGTCACAGGTAGTGGAGAAACGGATAGTGGAGTTACGAGCGGTGGTGAAACATATAGTGGAGTCACGAGCAGTGAACAAAACGAGACAACAGGTATCGTATAAATAATACTGTGCTTCATTAATACTATGTGTTGTTATATTTCAATGTAATTCAAGGAAAATAGATTAGTGAAAATGACAGCACGATCAGGAATATATAATAAAATATATCATCCTGCCTACTACAATGATGTTTTTTTAAATTATATTAACGTTCTCAAGAAACAGTATGCGAAGGCCAGTTATAAACAAAAATGTAGCATGCACGCTATAAGGTAATTGCACATTATAGTATATTAATTTCGGTCATTCGGTGATTTCCTGGTACCATCCAAAGGCACAATATCAGCCTCGGACCCCTTCCTCTGTCAATCCATCGCTCTTGGTTGTTGCTATGAACTCATACTACGAGTTAATACAATAAAATGGAAAAAAGTACGTCTTCCGAATATAACGTCTAATAACATTTTGTTTTACTTTACAGACTTGTATGTGCCTTTTGTCAAAGCTAGCGAGTCTGGTTCTGATGGTTTTAACTTTTTGGGAGGCTACTGATACGGGTAGCAAAAGTTATATAAAATGGACAGTGCCAGTATTATGGTTCTGTTGAAAATTTACATTGGATATGTTTTATGCATAGGAGGCATAGGAGGCCGTTCACAGGAAAACCAAGCGTTACCTATCATATTAGTGACCTATAGAGTAAACACTTTCAGAAGTTTGTCTCATTAAAATATGCTACCGCAAATACACAGTTGGGTTTCTTTATTTTAGGGCTATTGAGCTTATATAAGTTGACACGCATTGGTTTTAAAACTTGCGAAATTATGAAGAAATGTTTACACTCAACCATTGATTGATTGATTTTTTATATATTGTTTATCGTCCCGCTCGAGAATGTTTCACTCATATGGAAACGTCACCAATTGCTATTGAAGATATTCACCAGTACTGCCTAAACTAAAGGCCCGTAAGGTACATCGCTCACCTGAGTCAATTTGGCCCATATTTAAAGATTTTTTCCTGCATATCTCCTTGTAAAATTTTACACCCTTGTTGTAGACCCATCCTACTCCCAGGGACCATGACTTTAACAACTTGAATCTGCACTATGTCAGAAAGATGTATTGTAAATTTGGACATTTCTGGTTCAGTGGTTCTTGAGAATGAATGAAAATATATAATAATTGCTTAACGTCCCGCTCGCGAATTCTTCACCATTGCAGGTGAAGTGCTGCAAACTTTAGGCCTATGCTCGGCGCTCAGGACCTTTGAGCAGGGAGGGATCTTTATCGTGCTACACCTGCTGTGACACGGGACCTCGGTATTTGCGAAGGACCGCCCCATTTCGTCCCCTCTTACGACAAGCAAAGGGTATTGAGGATCTATTCTAACCCGGATCCACACGGGATGGTTTTTGAGAAGATTTTAAAGAAGATTTAAAAAAAAAATCATATATGTCACATGTAAAGTAAAACTTGAACCCCCTATTATGTCCCCACCATACCAGCCGGGGCATGCTTTTTACAAATTTGAATTTGAATCGTAAAGCTTCCATGTAAATTTGAACTTTTTGACCCAGTCGTTCTTTTGAAGAATTTTTAATGACCCCACCATATTTTTGTAATCACCTCCCCTTTGAAGAGGTATTGTCCTTGATTTGAACAAACGTGATGTTTTTTCAACTAAGGATAATTTGTACCAAGTTCGATTGAGATTGACTCAGTGGTTCTGGAGAGAAAGATTTTTATAACCCCGCAACAAAGTTGTGGGGAGGTATACTGGAATCAGGTTGTCGGTTGTCTGTCTTTCCGACCTTTGTAATCACAATCTCTTTTGGGCTCTAAAGAGGTATCTTTTATCTAGAGTCAACACACCATACATACAGATTACCCATGGGACAAAGGTGGTTCCTATCAATTTTGTGGTCAAAGGTCAAGTATACTAGGTATTGCAATAGGAAAGTGGTTTCCAGGCTCTTCTGTGTTATTCTTTCCCCCTAGATTCACCATATCGCAAATATGGACTATCCATGCGAAGAAGATGATCCCTATCGATTTTGAGGTCAATGGTCAAATGTACTGGACATTGAAATAGCAAAATGGTTTCCG
The DNA here is from genome assembly GCA_024699665.1 of Ostrea denselamellosa. Lineage (NCBI taxonomy): Eukaryota > Metazoa > Mollusca > Bivalvia > Ostreida > Ostreidae > Ostrea > Ostrea denselamellosa. The sequence goes on along the minus strand of JAMZEH010000035.1, from coordinate 1,913,831 downwards.
GGATCTTACGTGTTATCCTTTCCAGCTAGATTCATATGGCAAAAAGAATACTTGTAAAAATCAATTGGCTTGAGAGTTTAAAAAAATCTACATGATTCTAACATATCTCTGGACATTGTAAAACCTTCAACACGTTCTGGAAATACAGCCATGGGAATTATTAAAACCCAAAGTAGACACATAACTTTCAGAATATAAACAGCAAAAGGCTAAGATAAGGAAAAGTATTCAATTCCGCAATTCCTATAGAAAATTCAAATCAGCGAGATGGGCAAACTCGGACCCCTGGACAAAACAGAGGTGGGATCAGGTGCCTAGGAGGAGTAAACATCCCCTGACGACCTGTCACACGCGACGTGAGCCATACACCTTGATTTAGTAACGGAGAAATCTGCAATCAGAATCAGTGTGCCAAGAACTTCCTGAAAATTGTTCTGAAAAACGTCAGATAGCATTTGACCTAATTGAAGGTTGTATTGGCAAACTAGATCGTTATAGCGACCATACAATTTGCGAAATGAAAACTTTAGACGAGACTGTACAAACCCCTGTAACATCAACTTGTTTGTAAGTAGCTTGCCGTTATTTAAAACCTGATCATATGCAGAACTATCACTTGCGTATTGAAACATACTGTGTCAAAAGCTTTCGAACTGTCTAATAGACTACAAAAGAGTGAACAGACATCACCAAGACAATGGTTGTACAATTCTTCAATTTAATACAGGGTTTAATGGGACCACGGATTTGATGAAACATTATGAAATAATTTCTGTGATTTGCGAGTGAATTTCATTGAAGAACGATCACACGTTTTGGCAGCCCAGTGACGTCTTGGTCTTGTGGATCCAAAAGCCACTATTCCGCTCTGTTAAAAACAAGAAGAAAAGCTAATTTTCAAAAAGACGTAGACCTCAATAATTTATTTTTGTTAGTAACCCATATCAATAAATCCTTGTTCCTCTGAATACATTCCATCTGTAATAAGACGATTAAGAGTGAGGTGTCCCTGAAATCAGAAGTGGACTATCATCGGTTGGGCGGACTGCGGCGGTGCCTTCTGTGCCAGAGGGTCAATCAAGATCACACAAACCCCCAAGATCTTTTGATTGAGACTGGTCTTGGTCATTTTGAAATTAACATGACAAAAGGTATGACATATTCAAAGTACTTTGTCTTCAATGCAAAACACATGAATAGAAGTATAATTTTCCTACATTTCCTTTCAAAATAAAGTTTACCAATATTTTTATTAATAATACGATATTAAAATCAAAACCCTTTGCAATTTTAAATTTTATCTATACACTTGCCTTCACCAAGCTTAGGTGGCCAGTTATTGACTTGGATTTAGCCACACTCCTAGGTTATCGGTCGCCTAAAGCCCTCCAAGCATGTCTCGATGGGAATGATCATCAATAAGGTCATGCAATTTGTTGATATAACGTTACTGGACATAGGTCAGTGTAAAAATTAATTAAATACGAAATGATGAAAAACAAAAACAATTCTGACATCTATTTTGTTTTGTCTTTAAACATTTTATTATTTAACAAATACGAGACAACTTATTGCAACCCCACTTGAGGCATTGCTTTAGCAACACGGTGGAGCCTTCCGCAACAGGCGTTTTCACCTCATGGTAGGGCGTACAGGATACAAACTATAAGTAAAGATTTTTATTTATTGTTATAAAATAATGTATTACTTTGTAATAATTTCATATGTAAATTAAGGTAGTACACAACAGGTAACGCAAATTTTCCCTAAAATTCGATTTTTTTGTTTGTAAATTTCAGGACTTGTTATTATATTAAACTGCATCTATTTGCAACTTTTAAAAGAAATCTGACCCGCAGATTTTATTTATAAAGGTCACAAATCCAGCCTTGGACGCCCTCAGTTAAATCCATTAATTTCCATTAAAGTACACATTTAAAAAGAACATTGTGAAGAAAATGTAGATTTGATAAATTACGTTTATTAACAAGAGGTATATGAAATGTAAATAACAAAGAAAATAGTAATTAAATTCAAAACTTTTTTTTTTAAATTTTAACTATATGATCACCTTGAGGATATACACGAAGGCAAAATTTGCAAGATATTTGCCGTACTTAGTATTGTATAAGAAAGAATCCATGATTAATTTTTTTAAAAGATCTAACAAGTGACATTTCAAGTCATATTGATTCAACAAGAAGAATATTACAAAACATCAGGGTAGGGATTTCACTTTAACAGGCATTTTATTACCCCCCTCCCCTTTTGATCAATGAGAAGTGATCAGCAGACTGTTAAATATTATTTTATTTTTCAAATCTAATTGATCCCAACATTTATCAATCTACTCATCACCTACCCCATCTCTATAAGTTCTTTTAAAATCAACGCCTGACGTGAACTACCACACACACACACACACACACACACACACACACACACACACACACACACACGTGTCCATACTTCGAATTCAATAACAAGTTCTACATGTAGCATATAAACTCGCTAAATTCGCTTTGGATGTATATACTTTGTCTCTACACCTCATTGATGTCTTCTGTATAGCCTTGTACCCGAGGCCTTCCGCTTACACTCAGAAGGCCTCAGCTACTAGCTTATCGTCTGTATTACCTATTGCTACAGCCGCGTGATTCCAACGCTTTAAAACTATGTCGGGTAAACGTTTAAATCAAGCGAGGTGCTTCCGAAATGATGAGTTTTTCGGATACTGTTGCGTACCATCTTAATTTTTATTTTCAGAAAATGCTATACAGGATCTCGTAGGCCATCTACACTCATGCCTAGCAATATATCTCTTTCACGTGAGCATACATCGCAACAACAGTGATTTCCTAATGGCTGTTAGGGTGAACTTCTAGCACTTGCTGAAACGAATTACCAAATGATTGAACTCGGAGACTCTTCATGAGAATTTGTGCCGCGGGCCGAAGTGCAGCGATTCATTCGGCAACATGACACTTTCAGCCTCAAGAAACTAAGTAAGTCACATGTATGAATTAACCCATCCACCATTACTGATACACCGCCCTTGATGCACACAATCTAGACATTTATTTCTGAAATGCTAACGTCACGCTCAGCTGTTCAGGAAAGAGAAGAGAGCCATCATGTTGTCATGACGAATATCAATGTCCACCTAATTACAACAGTCAACAACAGATGGCGCTGATGATAATTCATTATTTAACATACCTGATTTAAAAGACCGTGGTTGAAATGGGATAACTTTGTATCGGTAGCCTGGCGTTAGAAATTATGTGGGTATTTCTGTTTCTTTCCGTGTGTCTATTCAACATTATATCGTTCTCAGCGCTGGATGCTCAGGTAACACAGAAAATGTTCTCATCTCCATCGTTCGTTTGTTTGTTTTCACTCATCTTGAGTCTTCACCAGCTGTAGTTAATGTACCACGACTTTAGGTCTATGATTAGCGCTCAGGGCCGTAGCAGTGAGGGTTCTTTAACGTGTCAATGTCTGCCGCGACACTGTACCTCCGTTTATAAGGTCATATCCGATCGACCAGTGATTATCACTTTTAAATACTGAGCGTTTGGCGAAGGTGCAATCATTATTTACGTCTTATGCATGACGGGGTCATGGTATTTCAATTATGAAATAAATCGCATGCATGAATCAAGCGCTTATGGCGAGTGTGACCGGTCAACAGGGGATGCCTACTCCTCCAAGGCACCATATTCCACCTCTGGTATGTCTATGTTTGCCCCTTTCGTAATTCTTGTATCTTTTATTGTGTTTTTGAGATTACACAGATTTCGTAATTTTTACTTGCTTAATTTGATTGATGTACATTACAATAAGTTTATATTGTGTTTTTAAGAAATAGCACTCCGAATCCTTTGATATAAATATGTATATTTTGATCGGCATTTCAAAAGAAATAAGTACATAAAAAATCAAGTAATTGACCACTAAATTGTAACTGTTTTCCCTCTCTACAGTTGAATTGGGTTTGGGACAAGGCCGGCGTCTCCCGTAAGGACTACGAATCGGGTAATATTTTTGCAATGGACTAAAAAAGCCGTATTTCTTAGTAACCAATCAAACTTCTTTTCCCCCTTCTTCGCTATTTTTCTTAATATTTCTATATTTCTTAATATCTTTCGATGAGAGTGTTGAGTAATGTATCGTAATATAGTATATTGCATAAATGATATACTATACTGTGTATCCTAATGATGTTACTTCACTACACTTTACTGTGTTTGTTAGTAATCATCCAAAATTTATTTTCAGATGTTGATAATAGAACAACAACTTCAGCAAGAAAATCATTTGCAGAGTTTTCAAAAGAAAAGCTCGCTAGAGATCTTTCGAAAACAGAGAAACTGCTACTAAGTACTCACTTACAAATCATTAACAGATAGTGAATTATTTGGCATTTAAATCTTTAAATCGTTTATTTGCACCATGTCTTATTTTTTTTATTACAGAACTTACCATCGATAAGGAGTCTCGATGTGCTGGTAATAATTCTTCTGCCGTACCAGACGCAAACCCTTTACCGGAAATCACTATCAAACTTTCACAAAACGAAAATAACGCTCTTAGATATTTTTTACGTCAAATGGATGTCATTAAAAGTACAATAAGAGGTAAGTTATCAGACACTAAACTAAAAATAACAATTCATGTTGTGTCTTGATCCTCTTGTATACTCCTTACATTAATGCGAATAGGGTCATTCACACATACTGTTCAAAGAAATGCATATACTGCAGGATGTGATTGATTGTAAATTGTTGAACGTCCCGTTTGGGATCCGGGTTAGAATACTGTGTACAGAGATATTTTCGCCCCGTATCATTTTCGCCTTTCTCCACTTGCAAACGGTTTCGCCCCGTCTTGAATTCGCTCAGACGCAGTTGTGTTAAAAGAGAGATAACTTTGTCTTGGCAAATTCGTACAGTCTTCAATTCGCCAGTTGACAATGAGGCGAAAGGGGCGAAAATAAAACGGGGCGAATATTTCCCTGTATACAGTAGGTCCTCAATTACCCTTGCCTGTCGTAGAAGGCGATTAAATGGGAGAGGTCCTTCGATGAGACCGCAATAACCGAGGCCCTGTGTCACAGCAGGCGTGGTACGAGAAATATCTCTCCCTGCTCAAAGGCCGTAAGCGCTGAAAATAGGTCTAACTGTTGCACCCTTTCACCGGCTATGGTGATATGTGAACGATTCTTGAACGGGACGTTAAACAATATTAAACTAACCAACCAATTGTTGAGATTAAACGATTTGAAGGCAGGTTACAAGTGACAACGAAACATCATATATATATTTTAGATACCATGAATAAAGTGGCAACACCAAAGTGTTTGAGGAAGTGCAAAGAAGGTACATTATCATATAGTGATCAGCAAGACGGTACTGGACGTATTTTCAAATTCTGTTCAATATTCCAAAACTTATATATAATAAATACTAAGGCTTTTTACAAGTGTTTTTGAGTGTTGAGATTCATGAATAGCAACAGCGCCCTATTCCTCAAATTCAACAGGAGTACTAGTTTTATGTACATAGTTGTATTATAATGACATTCTTTTCAATTCATACTTCTCTATACTTGAAGCATTTGATCAACTATATTTGTCGAGTATGGAATAATTATAAAAACCTTCTCTTTAAAGCTAGCAGATTGCTGGATATAGGAGACTCTTATTTTGATTTCACAAAAGAATTCTACCTCTGTTCCTGGGTGACCCAATTTGAAAACTTGGCAAAAGTGAAAGGTTTACTTAAATTTTCTCCTTTTTTCTCAAAATTATAATTTTAAGTATAATAATTTGAAAGAACAGCTTTAAATATTACATGTGTCACATACACCTAAAGAAATATGTAGATTTTTAAAAAATATAATTCAAAATAAATTCAGAACGTTTATCCTTTTCCGATAAGCAAGAAGTTCATTATTTATGTCTTACGTAGATTTGCTTTCGGCACAACACGTCTCTGCATCGGGCATGTTGGATATCCTACTGGTTCTCACTGACAACGCTGCTGTATTAGAATATCTGACTATGAAACATATGAATGATTTAAAAGGTAAATTTGGCGTTGGTATAATGTACATGTATTTATTACAATATTTGTACGGGATATTAACTGTGAAGCATATGGAAAACTTGAAAGAAATTTTAGAATATCTATATATCAAAATCTTTGTATGTACCGTAGAAATATTGGTGATCAGGTCTTCCAACAGTGTTGGGATTGCCATGGACACAAATTGTGCTCCTTTATTAGCTGACCCTTTTTTATATTCTTACGAGGCAGAATTCATTCAAAAGCTTCTACATGAGAACAACAAATCTCTTGCTGTGGCTTTCAAATCGACCTTTAGATCTCAACGACGTTTTAATTATTTTCTGTCATATATCGATTCGATATGTCCCAGTAAACTTAAAACAAAAGATACCACAGAGTCCTCCACATCTGCTTCTTACTTAGATGTTTTATTCAAAATAAATGTTCACGGCAAATTTACCTTATGCTTTACGCCACTTCTTGCATATTGTGTGGTACTCTTTCAAAATAATTAATATTTCTGTGACGAGACACGGTAGGTGCTTGGTAGAATATTTATTGGATCCAGCTATGTATCTCTGTTTGCAAGGGGTTTTTGTGAAGTTTTCAAATCCAGTATAGGTATGACGCCTCATGTTTATTCGTCCCATTGACTTGGATAATGAAAAAGAAAAGATATTGAACAGTGATCAATCTCATACCTCCTCTAAAGAATACAAAATTTAGAGTTGGGAAACATGGACAATTGGATCACAAGAGGTGAGATCAGGTGCATAGGAGGAGTAAGCATCTCCTATTGACCGTTAAATATGTTTAAAACTGAAACATAATTTTGATACATTTTATCTTTTGAAGGAAACGTATAAGTCGGATTACGAAATGTGGAAATTAGCCAAGCTCGTTTAAAATACAGTTGCATTAATGAACCTTATAAAGAGAATGATGTTACAAGTTTTGCCTGCTGGAACCAAAATTTAATCCCCCACCCCCTTCTGGTTTGTTAAACACAAATGGATAGACGACACGCACTTTTATTTTAATATACTCTGCAAAAAAAGAAACGCATAGCCCTTTTGAAATTTTAAAAATGCAAATTATGTATTTTACCAGGTAAACTGAAATGGTCAATTGAGTAATTGATTTTTTACAGGTAAGTATGAAACTTTAAAAGTCTGTTCATTTGATTTGGCTCTCTGCCAAATTAGCTCGGCGAATCTCTAAAATTGCACATCACCTCTATCGCCATGGAATTTGGCTTACGGGAACTTTGTGCTTAATTCAACCACTACATTAAAGCGTATAAAAGGACGAAGTTTGAAGCTTGAATTCATCGTAACGCTAAAATGCTGCCATGCCAAAGTTGGACCCTGCTACTCGAAATATCGTCATTGGCCGTCTCCAGGCCGGAGTATCCCAAAGTGAGATTGCACGAACTGAAAACGTAATCAGAGCACAATTTCTCGGCTGTGGAACAGATTCCAGCAGACTGGCTCTACTAATGACCGACCGAGGAGTGGGCGACCTCGCATTACGACTCCTGGACAAGATCGCTACATCCGGGTCTTTCATCTACGGAATCGAACCGTTGCTGTAACAGCTACTGCAGTCGGAATACCTGGATTGAGAAGAATCAGCTCGCAGACAGTCCGCAACCGACTTCGACAATATGGCATTAGACCCAGAAGACCGTATTTTGGAGCAGTTTTGACACCGTTACACAGACGAGAAAGAGTCCGATGGTGCAACAGATTGAGGGGCTGGACATTCCGCAACTGGCGTAGAATCTGGTTCAGCGATGAGTCCCGTTTTCTGCTACAGAAACGTGATGGAAGAATCCGTGTATACCGGCGCAGGAACGTTTCTCTTCCTCGTGTGTCCAAGAAGTGGATAGCTTCGGTGGAGGTAGCGTCATGATGTGGGCGGCGATCTCTAATGACCGTAAAACAGAACTGGTACATGTCCCGGGCAATTTAACGGCTCAAAGGTACAGAGACGAAAGTCTCCAACCTCACCTTATGCGCGTAATTGACCGACAGAGGGAGTTATTCCAACATGACAATGCTAGGCCTCACACAGCCCGCTTAACAATTGACTACCTTCAGCAGAACAACATTAATGTGCTACCATGGCCTTCCAAATCACCGGATTTGAATCCGATTGAACACTTATGGGACCAACTGGATAAACGTGTGCGCCTGCGCCAACCTCCGCCTCAGACCCTCGATCAGCTCCGTCAAATGTTACAACAGGAATGGCGAACAATTCCACGCAATAACGTAAGAACATTGATTGACTCTATGCCAAGGAGATGCAGAACTGTGTTGGCAGCTCGAGGTGGTCATACACGGTACTAACTTAAACGTGACAGGAAGTGTTCTTAACTGTGATGATCTGACTTTTTTTTCACCAATATCTAAGGTTTGGACTGTAATGTTTTTCAATTGAAACAATTCTAGTGAATATCTACATTTTTTATTGTAAAATCATATTCCAAAATACATCTACTAAAATCTTAAAAAATCCATTATGCGTTTCTTTTTTTGCAGAGTATATGTTTAACACGAGATTTTAATTTTTCTCTTAAGCTTTTTATTCAGTCTGACAAGGTGTCAGGTTCTTCCTGTTCATATTTACCCCCTACCACACTCCCATCGGCTTCAACAAATATCAATCTGGAGATGACTTTCTGTCACCCTTTGAAAGATCTGAGATTTTTGAATTTCGGACCTTTTTAAGATAAGTTACTTCGTACGGTCACTTTTAACTATATCAAAAGTAATGATATCCAGTTGAACTATCGTGGAAAGAACAACGAAATATAGGTCATTTACCTGATCAAGATATAGGGCTCATGGCGGAGGTGACCGGTTGACAGGGAATGCTTACTCCTCCAAGGCACTTGATCCATCTCTAGTATAAGCAGGGTTCCGTGTTTGCACAACTTTCAGTTTTGTATTCCTTGTAGGAGTTAAGAGATTCATCACTATTCGTTATCTTCATCTTTTCATTACAATACTCGGGTTGGAGACTATTTAAGACTTTCTCAGAACATATCTTTTCAGCCTATGATCAGCCCAAGAAGGAGAAGCAATAAGAAAACCTGCTGAAAAAAGGACGTATTGAAGAAAAGAATTATGAAATTTTAAATATAATCGGAAAACATGTTTAGTTTCATTAGTATGGTTTCATTAATCTACCTCATTGATATGCCAGAAATAATTAACGACTTTCGAAGCAACAAATTAACTGGCCAAAGCAAAGGATATTAAGCGTGTTTTTGAGCACTTTAAAATGTCAAATAATATTGATTGATTAAATATTGTTTAACGTCCCGCTCGCGAATCTTTCACTCATACGGAGACGTCACCATTGCCAGTGAAGGGTTGCAAATTTAGGCCTATGCTCGGCGCTTATGGCCTTTGTGCAGGGAGGGATCTTTATCGTGCCACACCTGCTGTGATACGGGACCTCAGTTTTTGCGGTTGCATCCGAAGGACTGCCCCATTTAGTCGCCTCTAACGACAAGCAAGGGGTACTGAGGATCTATTCTAACCACCTGGATCCCCACGGGGTGTCTAATAAGAAACATTTCGCTATATTCTCAGATTCCCTGTCTCGTTTCCAGTCAATAAACATAACTATAGATCATCCATACATTATACATATTTCAAACCAGTACTATATTTTACGTAAATAAGTTAAAGTAGTTTACTTCTTTTGTATTCCAAGCAAACTTGGGTATCCATAGGGACACGGCAAAAAAGATATCGTACAATTTGAAAATTTCCTTGATTGATCTAATATTTCATAAAACTATATGTAAACCCTCTCTGGAAAATCTATTGGGATTTTTTTGACGCAAGTAAACTTTATTATATTCTATTCATAACAAAGTAAACAGTTCAAGACCGATTGGATTCTGGTTAGAACTAGTCCTCACCTCTCTTTGCTCATCGTAAGAGGTGACTAAATGGGGCAGCCCTTCTGATGAGATCGCAAAAAAGGACACTCCTTGTCACAGCAGTTGAGGCACGATAAAGATCCCTAAAGACCATAAGCGCCGAACGTAGGCATAGGCATACGTTTTGCTGTTCTTCACTGGCAATGTTGACGTCTCCATATGCGTGAAAAATTCTCGAGCGGGACGCTAAACAATACACAACTAATTTACCAACAAACTGTGCAACTTCGTACTGAAACGCCTGGACGAAGTGATTATTTCAAGAATAGATATCACTCATTCAAAATTGACACATTCGTACTTACTTAACAGAGAACTTCAGCCCGAATGTATATCTTGTGACTGCCCATTAACTATTCATATCCAGTTAGAATGTAATGATTTTTCAACCCTACGAAATGACTATTTAATAAAGTGTAATCAATGCAAGAACGTTTTACAAGTATTGATAATCATCTGTCGAAATGCGCATCTGGTGCATCATAATTGGTACTGTATATGTTTTATATTACAACCACTGCGTCGATGCCTCTGCTAGTGGACTGTTAGTCCCCGAGGGTATTCACCAGCCCAGTTGCTAAGTACTTCGGTACTAGCATGAATTACGTATAAACATTTGCTGTGATAAAATTAAGAAATTCGTTGAAAAATTACGGATTATCTCCCTCATTCATAGCTCTAATTCTTTGGCTCCACTATTTGGTATTTTTGGTTCTTTCAGCTCTTCCAAATTTGTTCTTATTTCGGATTTCTAACATTTTTGATCTGAGCATCACTGAAGAGACATTATTTGTCGAAATGCGCATCTTGTGCATCAAACTTTGTACCGTATATGTTTTATATTATTATACAAAGTTCACAAGAATGCGATGTTTACTCAAAAAAATATGTATTATTTTACAATACAAAGTTTTTGTATACGATTTTGTTTTACTGCATATTTGTAACTTGTATATCCGTCGGATGCGACGTTAAAGGGTTGCCCTGTGTCGAGAATTACAACTCCTCTGCCACGCAAAAGATCGTTTCTCTGATTTTTGAAGAAGAGTAGACTTACTGAGAACTGTCAGGAAAATTCCAAACGTCTTTAATACCAAACATATTTCATATAGCTAACAGCCGTAAAGTGGCTGAAATATTGCCAAAACGGCGTTAAATCCTAAACAATCAATGTACCGATAGTGTAATGCAAGGCTTTATCGATATCATATAGTTTACCGATATTGTAGCATGAAACACAGATGTCAGACGTCTTCTTAGTATATGTAGCATATATCACAAAGAACTAATGCATAATGGGATTAATCCTGTGGACATCCGGGCTAGAACAGTTTATCGGTACCCCTTGCTGGTCGAAGGAGACTGAATGGGGCGGTCCATCGGAAGAGAGCGCAAAAACCGAGGCTTCCTGTCACAGCAGGTGTGGTACGATAAAGATCTTTCCCTACTTAAAGGCCGTAAGCAATGGCTAAAATTTTGTAGCCCTTCACCAGCAATGGCGACCTCTCCATACGACTGAAAGATTCCTGAGCGGTACACCAAACGACCATAATGTGATGACAAAATAAAATCAATTTATGATCATGTAGCTATTAAACTTTTGAAGTCTGAAATAGACAAGGTTATGCTGATTAAAACTTCGTATTATTAATTCACCTTCGTGTTGGAATTTTGCTTTTCGAGTTTAATTTGCCGAGTCGTAGAATTTTGCTAGCATTTTCCCAGTACATATTATTCAATATCTTCCGTACTATACTCGGAGAATGAAAAGGTGAAAATAAAGAACACAGTGATCAATCTCACAACTCCTATAAAAAGGTGAAGATAATGAACAGTGATCAATCTCACGACTCCTATAAAAAAGGTGAAGATAAATAACAGTGATCAATCTCACAACTCCTATAAAAAGGTGAAGATGACCTACAGTGATCAATCTCATAACTCCTATAAAAAGGTGAAGGTAACGAACAGTGATCAATCTCATAACTCCTATAAAAAGGTGAAGATAACGAACAATGATCAATCTCACGACTCTTATAAAGAAGTTTAGTTTTCTCAATAAACTCGCGTACTAGTATTACCGAACCACTGACGAAATCTTAAAGATCAGGCTGAAACTGCTGAAAATTCCTTTATCACACAACAATACTGTTTCTGGGTTCATAATACAGGCTCGGAAAATCGATATGAACTCGTAGCGCAGGTTAATAACAATGCAGATTATGTAGGGTCATGTAAAGTCAGCGCGTGCTGACATAGATACAAAACTTTTACTACAAACATTCTTCAAGCCTATTATATTTACTCCTGTTTTATTTGTTGTTGTTATATAATGACATAGCTAAAATACTAATATATTTCAAATTAGCCTATCACGTTGGCGTGTTTATCTTTAGATATTATTTCGTCCGCTCAGGGACATTTTCAAATGATGCAAACATTCTGAAAATCACTTCCTTATACAGAAACGTGAAATGGAAAGTAACTAAAATATGCGTTATTAATAGTTGTGTGATAAATAGAATCTTACACTCGTGTTTATGGCATATGAAATTTATGAAATTCATTACCAGATATAAATATTTCCCTCGCCAAGGCTCAGGAAATATTAAATCTGACAACTCATTTCATAAATTTCATATGCCATAAACACTCGTTCAAGATCCTCTATTTATTAACAAGCACACAGGGGTATGTACGGGGAATTATCGCAGGGTTTGTGTAATCCCATACCAAGCTACCAGAAGGGATACAGACATCCCGGGTAACAATCCAACATGAATCTCTCACCCATCTATGAGCAAATGTCGTAATGCGCATCTGATGCATCAAAATTGGTACCATCTATGTTTTATATTACAACCACTGAGTCGATGCCTCTGCTGGTGGACTGTTAGTCACCGAGGGTATTCACCAGCCCAGTTGCTAAGTACTTCTATACTAGCATGAATTACGGATAAAAACGTGTTATAAAATTGGGAAATTCATTTCAAAATTAAGGATTATCGCCCTCATGCATAGCTCTGATCCTTTGCCGGATTTGGTTCCACTATTTGGTATTTTTGGTTCTTTCAGATCATCTAAGTTTGATCTTGTTTCGATTTTCCAACATGTTTGACTTGAGCATCACTGAAGAGACATTATTTGTCGAAATGCGCACCTGATGCATCAAAATATTGGTACCGTTTATGTCTTATGTTATCAGAACTCAACAGCAAAAAGTAATCGAAAATTCGAACGTAAACACGAATAACGGGTAGACAGGGATTACATGGATTAAATGCAATACGTTGACAATTTTAATATTGTATTACTGACGTGTTTAATAAATCGATCCATGATTTTCCAAGAAATATCATGTATGGATTATACATAATTTTAACGTGGGGCATCTCATGGACTGTTTTGTATCTTTGGGATCATTTAATGTTTTGCAAAGACGACATCGACCATGCCAAAGAATATCCTGTCTTGTCTGCTGAGTACGCTTTTCATGACGTCAATGACTATGTCATTTCCGCTATTTGTAATGAGGAAAACGTCAGCAGAGTACAGTTATATTGACTGTAAGACGTTCAAAGTAACAAGCCTAGTGCATTGCGCCATTCTCTCTGGACAACTCAAAGAAGTCACCTACTTTTACAATCCAGTTGATAAGACTTGTCGCTGTGGCTGTACTGTGATGATTTATTCAGCGAAATTTCTTCATAGCGGATGGCATCACTATGGTATGTACATGGAAATATTGCTTTCATTGGATTTTGTGAATTACTATTGTCTTACTAAAGCCTCAACGCCGTGTCTCTGAGCATCAGACCTACTCACACGCCCAATTACACGGTCAGGTGTGACCGGTCGACAGGGACATGCTTACTCCTCCTAGACACCTCTGGTATAACCAAGAGGCCGAGTTTGCCCTACTCTTAATTTTGTGTAGGAGTTATGAAATTAATCGTTGTTCTTTATCATCATTTTACTTCGAACTGCTTTTGACTTTGATACCTCTACAAATTCTAATGATATACATTTTCTCATGACTATGTGGTAGTTGTTAGCAATGTGCGTTTGAATACAGATACATATAGTACGTTTATTTAACGGCTAGAAATTCCAAGGCATTTTTCTTCATTTCAAGAGTTGGATCAGTGACCCATTTCAACAGAATTCCCATGAGGGATTGCAATTTTCTTTCAATTTTACAATTCTCGGTCTATAAGAAAAAGCTTTGTGAGATGTAGAATAAGAATATTTTAGCGTTTCAGTCTTTAATGTGGAAGATTTTATTATTTGCTGATATGCTTAGAGAAACACTACAGCTCATTTTACGCAAAATTCATAAAAAGATAATTTTCATAAAGCTTTCTCAAATACACCGATCCACAGAGGTTCGTGACCTTATATTCTGATCAATGAAATGTGCTGAAAAATAAGCTCCGCCCACCACCACGATCCGCGGACAAATATCGGACATCCGCCATTATTTTGTATAGTAAACACATAGCGTATCAACCAATCAAGCGTCATTAATACAGACTGTACAGATCTTTTGTATGAGGAATGATTAAACATCTTCTTTTCGAACCTGAAAATCACGCAGTAAGTATCTATACTTAACGGAGCCAAATTCATACCCTTCCCATCAACCCAAGACAAACTTGCAGAAGTGTATTTCGTGGATTGCCATATGTCACAGGCGTCAAAATCAGCTAAATGGTCACAAAATCGCGAAGATACGTATACATAGATTGAGGTTAGATGTTTTGTTGTTTATTGATATACGCAGACATTTATAATTCAGGCACGTAGCATCGTTTTTCAAATTTGGGGAAGGGGGGGGGGGGGGTGACACTTGCTGATAAAAAATAGCCTATCCACTTTTCATACGCTCTGTTTAACAAAGGGAGAGAAGGAGGCAGAGGGAGTGTATATTAGTATATTATAGCTTAAAAGAGACAAAAACCTGTCATTGTAAGGGGGAAAGCGGGTATATACATAGCTTACAAAGTTTTAAAACGCATGCATCAAAATATGCAGTGTGTGTGTAGATCGTGCTGTGCTTGGTTATGTGTAAATGTTAAGTCGTGGATTGCATGCTGTTGACAATGATAATAATGCATACATTTGTATTAAATGTATGGGTTATAGTTCAGTAGCGAATATTTCAACAAAACATACATGATGACACAACAGGGATCTGCTGAAATGGGGTGGGGTGGGGGTGGGTGGGGGTGATGGTTGTTTGTTAGTTTTCTTGGCATTTCGGGAATAATGAACCATAGCTGAGTACCAGACCCGTGTGACGTAAGATAGGAGGAAATGCGTATGGAGACTGGACAGAGCAATAAACCAAATGAAGTGCTTTAATTTTTTCAGTAGAAAAATTCCTATCATCTTGTTACATATTGAGTGTGTGAAGGTGCTTCGAATTTCTAACTGTTATTCATTTGTGATCTAGATCCGCCACTGTTTTCATTGATGTACAGAATTACATTAGCACATATTCCAGAGTAGAATATACATGTTGCTGTTCGTACTTTACAGAATAAGAATCGCTAAATGCAGAGTGTGGTTCTATAGGGTCTGGATTACCATCAATGTGAATAGATCGAATGAATCGTGGTGACTACATTACACTATCCGCCTACCGAACACGTCTTTGACGTATCGAATTTACCCTAACTGTGACTTTTTTGTTTATGCTAATCATTAGATATGTTTATTAAATTTTAATCAACCTGTCCAAGAAATGTAAATATTAAATAAACGTATGAAAAACCAGCCTCACTAACTCGCATGACAAGAACACTGACAATCAGCACATGCATTACTTTAAACCAGCTCAAAGATCGTCAATTCAGCCTAACGGTAGGTCTAACATTTCGGTGTGGTTTCTACGTTTTAGTCAGTGGAATGAAATAATTTGAAATCACAAAAATAAATAGCTATGAATTATAAAAATCAACACATCTTCTTCACACAGGCTTAAATCATGACACTTTTAAAACAACAGAAGTTCGACCGCAATTATTTCGAAAGTGTTTGCAGTCGCCACCATTGGTAACTTTTTTAGTCCGAGTCTCCGTTGTTTATCTGACGTAACGGTAATGGGCGGAGTTTATACTGCGGCTAAGAATCGGTGTATTTACTGCATAGTGGAATGTATGAACAAAAATAACACATTTCTAATGCTGAAAATTCTCGTTTTAACGCAAAAATTAATACATTTTGAAGACCCTTGCAATCAAAAATTGAGTCTCCTCTTCTTGGTCCTCACATGCGAAGAGACAGTAAACAGTGCAGGATGTCGTCCAGTGAATGAAAACGTACTATGGGTAAACCCAGAATTTTGACCGATAATGCGAGAAAAGGGGGTTAAAATAGAACGAGATACAACTCATATGTTACTAAAATTAATTTGGTGATCTGCATGATCGATTGATAAACCAAAAGCTAGGAGACACACAAGCAGTAATGTAAAATGTATGAGTCATTATGAAGAAACTTTGAATTCCGCATAAAGCGCAGCTTTTCATTAATTTATCGATACATTTTTTAACCCACTTGTGGAAAATGAGCTATAGTATCTCTTTAAGGTCCACGACCTTCTCACAAAGCATTGTTTGTGCATTGATAGGAATATAACTTACCACAACAAATTGTTTTCTAAAATACTTCAATTCATCTTGACATCCCTTCGATAATGTTTCACTCATACACAGACATCAGCAGCTGTAAGTAAAGTTGGTTCAGGTGTTATTAGTTAACTTTGAAAATCGGAGCATCTACTAAAGTTAGAGTGTAATAGGTGTAACTTTGGATATAGATGTAGTTTGACGGTAATCGTCAATGTGGTATTGACTATTCACATCTTCTAAGTATGAAATATAACGTCACAAACACGGTGGGTTTCATATATTTTACAGTATAAAAGTAATAGCTACAAGAAAGCAACTTGACACAAGCGTCAAAGATATGAGACCGCAGGAGATATGAAGAAATCATTCTTTATTATTAGTATTATTATTATTATTATCATTATTGTTATCATTATTATCATTATTATTATTATTATTATTATCATTATTATTATTATTATTATTATCATTATTATTACTATTATTATCATTATCACTATTATTATCATCATTATCATTATTATTATCATAATTATCATTATTATTATTGTTATCATTATCATTATTATTATTATTATTAGCATTATTAATATCATTATTATTGTTGTTATTATTATCGTTATTATTATTATTATTATTATTATTATCATCATTATTATTATTCTTTTTATCAGATCGGACATACTGACGGTTAGCATTTTGTGCATTCCTACAGGATGATGAGTTAACTGTGAAGTCATCATTTAATTAAGATGTCTTTAAGTTAGCAAAATTATTTAGTACAGATAATTTTGCGCAAACGGTAAACGACTTTACAAGGCATATATACTTGTCTTGACTCGACTCCCCTTATCACCTCATGCATTTGAATATATAACTAATTGTGTGGGTCCGTAAAAATAGTATGAAATTCACAAAATACTGAACACCCTTTTTGTATTTCATGAGCGAATAGTAATAGAAAGCAAATAATTTTAACCCGAAACAAATGTAGTACAAATTAACTACAAATGTAGTTAACTACAAATGTAGTACAAATTAACTACAAATGTAGTACAAATTGACAACTACAAATGTAGTACAAATTGACAGTAATGTTTATTAACTTGACGCTCTTAATTATCTCTATTTTACATTTGTTTCATCTTTTTTTAATCTTTCTAACATAAATATTTATATTGTATATTGTCCTAGATGTTGTTCCTAGTTATTTATTCGATCAAACTTTAACGAACTGTATCTTGTGTTGTACGATCGTCTGCCTACACAAGTATGGAAGCTTGATGGGAACAACACAAAGTTTCCTCCGACTGCCCCACGACCTTCATTGTTGAACACTTTAAAGAAGAATAGTCGCTACGTTATGAACGCCTTACGTCTGCTTTAGTCGGGTTTGAACCAAAGACCTTGCGGTCACAGAGAGCTCTTCTGATCGTTTGTTTTATTTGTTCGTTGGTGCTTTAACATTGGTTTACGAATGTTCACTTATAGACATCACCAGCTGTTCTTGAGTGCCATACATCTGAGTAGATTTCCTTTCGGTCGAAGTGTCTTTTACTTTTTAGCTCACCTGAGGTTAAAGTTCTGATCACTAGTGACCCAGCATCGGTCCGTAAACTTTTAACATTTTCGATGTCTTCTACAGAACCACAGGGCTGATATCAGCCAAACTTGTCACAAAGCATACTTAAGTAAAATGGATTCACGTTTGTCCACATGAACAAATGGAGGTGATTAAGAAATGGTAAAACTTTTGTGGCATCTTATTAACATCATCATCTCAATCACCACTGGACCAATTTCATTCAAACTTGGCACAAATATATTTTGAGTAAATGGGTTTTAAATTGTTCTAATGAAGGGTCATGACTCCTCCAACGGTGAAATAATGATTATTTGTTTGTTTGCTTTACGTCCCGTCGAGAATTTTTCACTCATATTGAGTGAGATAATGAAGAAAAGGCAAAAACAGGCTGGATCATGTAAACATCTCAAGAGCTATTGGGCCAGAAGATTAGTGCAGTATACAATTTGTTCAAATTGTGGGGTTGGGTGGAGACACAATGGGGATCAAATTTTTACATAGGATGTAACTATTTAGAAAAAGCTTAACAATCACATCAGGGTCATAAATGCACATATCGATATGCAAGCTTTCCAAGGTTTTGATATGAAGATAAATTATTAGGTTATTACATATGAGTGTTAAAGCAATATAAGCTGTCAAAATTGTTATTTTGGGGTCCTAAAATTTAATCGAAAATTTTGTAAACATCTACCTTCTAATACCTGATTTTATCGATTAAACTTTTGACATGTTGTATTTTTTGCATTAAATGCAAAAATGTTCGACAGTTGAAATTAAGTCTTCCCGTACCTTAATTTTCCCGACATTATTTCCGTATGCAATGACCTAAAGTTGAACTCATTCGGCAAAATCAAATTCGCAAGCGCAATATTTCCGGTAAGCACGAAAGATGTCTGACACGAAAGGTTCGAAGCGAGGGAGAAAGCTGACTTTGGAATTTTGCGTAATGTTTCGAGCGATCCCTTAAAACTATCATAACTAAAAAACATACTATCATAACTTGAAAACATAACATCGTTAACAATGCCAAAATAATGATGGTAACTAGAATTTTATCTCACCTCGGCGTCCATATTTTAATGACCCGGATACAACCCGATCCACCCCGATCAGCATCAGAATCATTCGTGTCAACATCGGTTATCTTCGGGATTGTCGCCGACGATTAATCAGCTGCCATTGTTAGGGTCAAACGGAATGTCGAGGAATATATTTTTCATCACGTAAAGGTGTGTAAACGATGCATAAGAGAGGAAATTCGATCCAGTTCTTTTTTTCAATCATATCAACGTTCGTTTAACCTCTTTTAATGCCACTATAAAAAATTGCAATTTTGGCAGCTTATATTGCTTTAAGTGAGTATAATGAGGAAAGGGTTGGAGCGATCCCTTGTCACAGCAGGTCCTCAGTACCCCCTGCTTGTCGTAAGAGGCGACTAAATGGGGTAGTCCTTCGGATGAGACCGCAAAAAAGAGGTCCCGTGTTCCAACAGGTGTGGCACGATAAAGATCTCTCCCTGTTCAAAGGCCATGAGCGCCGATCATAGGCCTAAATTTTGCAGCTCTGCACCGGCAATGGTGACGTCTCCATATGAGTGAAAAATTCTCGAGGTTACATTAAACAATACACAACATAAACCTATACTTTTGGACAATGTAAATCTTAGAAGTATACTACTGCACTTTCAAAAATCATTGACTTCAGTAGAGTTTGGACTGTCACTGCTTACAGTGTACATAATTTATCATGAAATGAAACCGAAGATCATTGCAATCATTTTTTCTGTTAAATCCGTCGCGTAGCCTACCACCATTAACTTTGTTTGACACTGATGTTTAATATGTGACCTTGACCCAAATTTCAAAACATTAACCGAAACCTAAATTTTTTTTCATAACTTTGTTATGAATGTTGCGTGATACTTTATATATGCATTACTTTCTGTTGGAAAGTTTATGACTTTGTAACCTTGACCTTAGATTTTAACTACTCTTAAGTTAACCTAGTTTGCAATATCTTCTGAACCGCTTAAGATTTTGTGTAGGGATTCTTTATAGTAAGGTCTTACTTATTTTTACCTTGTGAACTTATATCACAGTTATGTTGCAAACCTTTGGGACTGGATTAAGGCCAAATTTGCATGGGAATAATATTGTAAAAGTCACAATACTATTGAATATCTCAACAACAGCAGGTTCAATGTGACTTAGGTGAGCGATATCTTAGTTTATTGAAATTAGTATCAATTTAAGTAAGAAAACATTACATCTTATATATATATATATATATATATATATATATATATATATATATATATTCGGTAGTATATTTTTCTAAAGATATTTTTATAAAAACTTCCAGAAAGGTACTCTACAAGAAACGCTGCCTTGTTACAGTCCGTCCATTCCTCGTCTATACATCCTTACGACAGTCAACAATATACGGCAAGCTGGGCTGTTGATGGAAAAATCCCATATTTATCCAATTCACATCAGTGTTTTCACTCAAACAAGGAATCATCTCCATGGATTCAAATTAATTTAGGAGGAAACTATATGATATCTTTCGTGAAGTTATACAATAGATTGGATGTACGAGGTTTGAACAATTATGTTCTTAATTCGTTTCACTCAAATGAACCTAAATTATTTACCATAAAAATAACGCATTGTATACGATAGGAGGCGAGGTGCTCAGATTTACTTATCGCATAATCAATGTTCCACAAACGCATATTTACAATCAATGTTCCATAAACGCATATTCACAATCAATGTTCCATAACGCATATTCTCAATCAATATTCCACAAACGCATATTCACAATCAATGTTCCACAAACGCATATTCACAATCAATGTTCCATAAATGAATATTCTCAATCAATATTCCATAAACGCATATTCTCAATCAATATTCTATAAACGCATATTCACAATCAATGTTCCATAAACGCATATTCACAATCAATGTTCCACAAACGTATATTCACATCAATGTTCCATAACGCATATTCACAATTATTGTTCCATAAACGCATATTCACAATCAATGTTCCATAAACGTATATTCTCAATCAATGTTCCACAAACGCATATTTACAATCAATGTTCCATAAACGCATATTCACAATCAATGTTCCATAACGCATATTCTCAATCAATATTCCACAAACGCATATTCACAATCAATGTTCCACAAACGCATATTCACAATCAATGTTCCATAAACGAATATTCTCAATCAATGTTCCATAAACGCATATTCTCAATCAATATTCTATAAACGCATATTCACAATCAATGTTCCATAAACGCATATTCACAATCAATGTTCCACAAACGTATATTCACATCAATGTTCCATAACGCATATTCACAATTATTGTTCCATAAACGCATATTCACAATCAATGTTCCATAAACGTATATTCTCAATCAATGTTCCACAAACGCATATTCACAATCAATGTTCCATAAACGCATATTCTCAATCAATATTCTATAAACGCATATTCACAATCAATGTTCCATAAACGTATATTCACAATCAATGTTCCATAAACGCATATTCTCAATCAATGTTCCATAAACGCATATTCTCAATCAATATTCTATAAACGTACATTCACAATCAATGTTCCACAAACATGTCACAGTCCCAATACTCCATCTCTGCGACTCCTAACGATTTGTCAATTCCATGTACATGCATCTTCAATTCTCCAAAGATAAATCATATTTATGATATAAATAACCAATATTATATATACATTAATAATTAAAGTAATAATAAATATATTTTATGGGGAAGGGTGGGTGGGTGGGTTGTATATTGTTTAACGTCCCGCTCTAGGAGTGAGTAGGATTTTATGAAATTTCTTACTAATCTGAGCCTTCGAAAAGGAAGTTCACGTAAGAAGTAGTCCTTGAATAACTTACTCACTCCTGCATTTAAATAACAATCACTTTCAAATGTAGAAACAATGCTTAGTACCCACGATGCATGTAAATATATAAATGTTGAATGTTATTTGATTAGATGTAGAACTACTCACCGTTATACAAACGTCACCGGATTTAGGCAAAGTGCCAAAAAATATTTTATCTATACGTGCCTCATGGCCGTGTGGATTTTATCATGTCAACGCCTACTGTGACCTTCACTTCTAAAGACCCATGACCATCACTTCTGATGTTGGATTCATGGCGACGTAACAATCACTACATATATTTCAAAACATGTTAAGCGTCTTTTGACGCTGCGCCGGGATTGAAACTTGAACCTCCCAGTTGCGAAGCAAGTTCTCTAAAATCACAAGGCTACAATGTAGAACATAATGAAAATAAACTTCCTCGTACTTACTATCTTTTAAAGAGCAGTTAAGCAATAATTTTCTTTCACAGGTGAGCGTCTCCATGATGTGTCCATATTGGTATCCCAGGATGGATACAATTTTATATCCTGTGGATATTTCCACGGTCCGGGAGTAACTAAACAAGTGGTGGAGGTAGCTTGTGAAGACAGTGTCCCCAGACGCATCGTTAGAGTGCAGATTACCCAGGGTTTGGACAATTTCCTGACACTGTGTGAGGTGGAAGTTTTCATCTCTGTCTGATGTCCTGTATACACGACATTCTGTGAAAACTGCATATAATTTTATTTTGTAGATGTCAAAAAATACTGCGTAGATGTCGACGCAATATACAAGTACATCCAAAATATGACATAGAAGCACGAAATTAATGATGGACCTATGCCGTTCTTTAAGAAAGTCGTCATATTTTATACCAAAGCAGTCTATATCTGTTGTACACAAGTAACTTTTATTTTGTAAATCTTAGTAAACATGGCCCATAGAGTATGTTTATTATTTTGTTCAGCACCCACACGGAAATTTTGCATTGGGAATAGCGATTCCGAATAATCATGAAAGCGTTTCATATTATCACGTGAATAACAGTGAATTCTAATATGTATTAACCATTCGTTGAAGAGAAGACTCGGAATAAGTGATGTGATAAAAACAACATAATGTTGGTATCCTAATCATGATTACTATAGAAACTTTATTATACGCGAGTACTTAATATCGCGAAATGACACGTCGAATCGCGAGACCATAAATTCGCGAGTACTCTGTTGATTAACACAATTTACATGTATTTTAGCAACATTAAAAGAAATGCGAGCAATTTTATTTCGCCAGTGATGCTTCTCGCGAATTACCCGATAATAAAGTCCACGAGTACATTTAGGAATTGTCTATAGGAACTGCGAGATTGAGTACTGTTCATTACCTTGGCCTTTTCAAAAGTAAAACATTTCCCCTTATTATCGATTGTAGTTATCTTATTCCACAGATCACTTCTTCGCACAGTGTCAAATGCCTGTTTTTTAAAGTCAATAAATGCACGAAATAATTTCAGATCTTTGTTTACTCTTAAGAGTGTGTGACAAAAAACTGTAAAGAAAGAATATGGTCTAATGTTGAATAGTTTTACTAAATCCAGCTTGATTTCATTAAGTTGTTGGTGATGTAGTGTCACCCTTATTTTTTGTATCTGGATTTAACAACTCCAAGTAACCTTCATCTGGAACAAAGCCACTGTCATATTTGATTGATTGTTTGTTTGTTGTTTTCCGCCAAAATCAACAATTTTTCAGTTATCTGGTGGTGTCCAGTTTTTTTATTGGTGGAGGAGAGAACCCAGATACAATGTACCCGGTAAGAAACTACCGACCTTCCGAAAGTAAACTGGCAAACTTTCTCACATATATCGACGCGAGCCAGAATCGAACCCGCGCCAACTGGAGGTGAGAGGCCCTGTGAATTTGAGCACGATGCTCTAACCACTCGACCATGGAGGCCCCTCAAATCATATTTAAAATGTTTCTTATAAACAGGTAAAAATATTGACAAAGTTTATGAGATATGTTCATTCAATATATAACCATAACCAGGTGTTTTACCGTGCTCAAGTTTTCTAACAGCCTTTTTTATGTTGTCAGTCATAACAGTGTTAAGGAACTCATCAAAAGTGTTTACGGCATTATTTGGATCAAAAACAAAATTATAAAACATCCCCATCACAATCACCGGCGTTTAGATGCCTCATTAACTGAAACCTTTCGTTAATATCGACGGTGCATTTCTTATGTTTATTTGATAATTTAAGATTTTCTGATATTCTTTTAGAGTTTGAACAGCACACTTCAGAAAGTGTACGCGCTGTTTCACTCTTATATCCATTACATGTTTGTAGCTTTTACTCTTTCCTTTAAGATTGTCCCTTTCTCTAAAGTCGTTTGTTTATTTACTATTTCTAGATTTGTATTAAAATGTAGTCCCCATAATGTTCATCTTTACAACTGTAACCTGTACTCATGGTAGTTCGGAAACATCTCACCACTCCCTCCTAGCGTGCCACAATCCACCACTCCCTTCTAGCGTGCTACAATCCACCACTCCCTTCTAGCGTGCCACAATCCACCACTCCCTTCTAGCGTGCCACAATCCACCACTCCCTTCTAGCGTGCCACAATCCATCACTCATTTCTAGCGTGCCACAACCCGCCACTCCCTTCTAGCGTGCCACTATTCACCACTCGCTTCTAGCGTGCCACAATCCACTACTCCCTTCTAGCGTGCCACAATCCACCACTCCCTACTCCCTATTATCGTGCCACAATTCACTACTCCCTTCTAGCGTGCCACAACCCACCACTCCCTTCTAGCGTGCCACAATCCATTAGTCCCTTCTAGTGTGTGCCACAATCCACCACTCCCTTCTAGCGTGCCACAATTCACTACTCCCTTCTAGTGTGCCACAATCCACCACTCCCTTCTAGCGTGCCACCATCCACCACTCCCTTCTAGCGTGCCACAATCCATTACTCCCTACTAGTGTTTGCCACAATCCACCACTCCCTTCTAGCGTGCCACAATCCATCACTCATTTCTAGCGTGCCACAATCCACCACTCCCTTCTAGCGTATCACAATCCACCACTCCCTACTCCCTACTATCGTGCCACAATTCACTACTCCCTTCTAGTGTGCCACAACCCACCACTCCGTTCTAGCATGCCACAATCCATCACTCCCTTCTAGCGTGCCACAATCCACCACTCCCTTCTAGCGTGCCACAATCCATCACTCCCTTCTAGCGTGCCACAACCCACCACTCCCTTCTAGCGTGCCACAATTCACCACTCCCTTCTAGCGTGCCACAATCCATTAGTCCCTTCTAGTGTGTGCCACAATCCACCACTCCCTTCTAGCGTGCTACAATCCATCACTCCCTTCTAGCGTGCCACATTTCACCACTCCCTTCTAGCGTGCCACAATCCACCACTCCCTTCTACCGTGCCACAATCCATCACTCCCTTCTAGTGTGCCAAAACCCACCACTCCCTTCTAGCGTGCCACAATCCATTACTCCCTATTAGTGTGTGCCATAATCCGCCACTCCCTTCTAGCATGCCACAATCGATCACTCCCTTCTAGCGTGCCACAATCCATCACTCCCTTCTAGCGTGCCACAATCGATCACTCCCTTCTAGCGTGCCACAATTCACCACTCCTTTCTAGCGTGCCACAATCCACCACTCCCTTCTAGCGTGCCACAATCCAGCACTCATTTTTAGCGTGCCACAATCCACTACTCCCTTCTAGCGTGCCACAATCCACCACTCCCTACTCCCTAGTATCGTGCCACAATTCACTACTCCCTTCTAGTGTGCCACAACCCACCACTCCCTTCTAGCGTGCCACAATCCACCACTCCCTTCTAGCGTGCCACAATCCATTAGTCCCTTCTAGTGTGTGACACAATCCACCACTCCCTTCTAGCGTGCCACAATCCATCACTCCCTTCTAGCGTGCCACAACCCACCACTCCCTTCTAGAGTGCCACAATTCACCACTCCCTTCTGGCGTGCCACAATCCACCACTCCCTTCTACCGTGCCACAATCCATCACTCCCTTCTAGTGTGCCACAACCCACCACTCGCTTCTAGCGTGCCACAATCCATTACTCCCTATTAGTGTGTGCCATAATCCGCCACTCCCTTCCAGCATGCCACAATCGATCACTCCCTTCTAGCGTGCCACAATCCATCACTCCCTTCTAGCGTGCCAAAATCGATCACTCCCTTCTAGCGTGCCACAAATCACCACTCCCTTCTAGCGTGCCACAATCCACCACTCCCTTCTAGCGTGCCACAATCCATCACTCATTTTTAGCGTGCCACAATCCACTACTCCCTTCTAGCGTGCCACAATCCACCACTCCCTACTCCCTAGTATCGTGCCACAATTCACTACTCCCTTCTAGCGTGCCACAACCCACCACTCCCTTCTAGCGTGCCACAATCCACCACTCCCTTCTAGCGTGCCATAATCCATTAGTCCCTTCTAGTGTGTGCCACAATCCACCACTCCCTTCTAGCGTGCCACAATCCATCACTCCCTTCTAGCGTGCCACTTCCCACCACTCCCTACTCCCTACTAGCGTGCCAAACTTCACTACTCTCTTCTAGCGTGCCACAATCCACCACTCCCTACTCCCTACTATCGTGCCACAATTCACTACTCCCTTCTAGCGTGCCACAATCACATCAATCTTACTAATTACCAAAGAACATAAATGCTGAAACGATTTGTATTGGTTGTTTGGTTGTATATTGTTTAACATTCCGCTTCAGAATTTTTCACTCAAATGGAGACGTCAGCATTGCCGCTGAAGGGCTGCAATACGGCCTTTGAGCAGGGGGATATTTATCGTGCCACACCTGCTGCGACACGGGGCCTCGGTTTTTGTAGTCTCATTTAAAGGATCGCCACCATTTAGTCGCCTCTTACGACGAGCAAACGGTACTGAGGATCTATTCTAAGCCGGGTCCTCAAGGGATCCAGCCTGGATAGAAAAACTGTTTTTCAAACTATTCCCAATTTACTGAAGATCCAATATCTAAACAAGGTCATTATTCATATTTACTTCCCACAAATACTTCAGTCTCATTCATTTTTCATCTTTATCCATCACTATGACGACCATAGAATTTACAAGATGCTGACTTTAAACAAGACTTTTTTGCATTTTGAATTATTACAACAAAATAATTTCTAGAAAAATCGGGTACTTATTGCGAAAGCCTATTGATATTATGTAAACATAAATAAATAAATAAATCAAATCACCTTCGACTATCTCATAATGACGACATAAGTATCTCGTAATTACGAGAACAAAGCTCATAATTATGAGGAAAAATTCTGGTAATTACGAGAGAAAATAAATATTGCTCACGTGATATCTTTCTATAAAAAAGCTGTCCTCTTCTTTTTCTGTCAATGAAATCTACATTATGAATATTTATTACGTACATATTATATATATAATTCTCTATGTCAGCGATAGGCCCATACCTTTACGGTACATGTAAATATTGTCCGACGACAGTATATGCCGAGACAAGGCGTATTGTTTGCATCACGATAAATAACAATAGTCCTGTGTTGTGCAGGAGCTTTTTGCACAGAGAGTTAGTTGCGATACTACCATATCCTGTTCGAAGTCCAGATGAATCCCACTGAGCACATTTTGGACACCATTGGTCGCAGAATTAGGTAGATTGACACAGGCACTTGCTTAGCTTTTATTTCATTCATAATTGACATTTGAATCAATAGAGCCAGAGTTATTTACTGGAAATTTTCCTCAAAATAATTGACAAGATCAGCAAGGGCCAAGCTGAGGGCTATGGAAGGAAAGAGACATCTGTATTTGATACAGCAATGTTTAGGTCTGGAAACATTCGACAAAAATGCTCAACATTTTTTTTTAAGATATAAATCTACAGCATGGGTCTTTACATACATGGGTGGGCAGTTTCCCTAATTTTCGCTACGACATTTCATGAGCAAATATCAATATACTTAAATAAAACATGGGGGCTTTTTCGTCAATTTCGGAATTTTCACCGACAAAAGTTAGGTAACATTAGTGAATAGGGTACACTCATTTCAATCTAATTTGTGACTTTGTTTAGTTCAATAACGTGTATATATACAAGGAATACATTATTCATTGCATAAGTTACAACTGAACTTGCAACTGGATGTCAGAAACCGAACCCGATCTCGAGGTTGTTGACTAGGAATTTGACTGAATTCAATGCATGTCCCTCGAAACATTTTCGTATGTAACATTATACACACACACACACACACACACACACACACACACACACACACACACACACACACACACACACATATATATATATATATATATATATATATATATATATATATATATATAATTACATGTATTACTACAATTCTAAAATTCAACTTGAATTATCTCCCTTTGACAATGTTCAACAGATACATAATCATAGCAAAGATGCTGACATTTCTACAGAGAGAGAAAGGGTGTT
Organism: Ostrea denselamellosa; assembly: GCA_024699665.1. Lineage (NCBI taxonomy): Eukaryota > Metazoa > Mollusca > Bivalvia > Ostreida > Ostreidae > Ostrea > Ostrea denselamellosa. The sequence continues at coordinate 1,885,131 of JAMZEH010000035.1, read as the reverse complement.
TTCCTCTTGTTGTAAAGTATTTCTGTGCACAGTTTGGATACTGTAAGGTGGAAACTCTTTGAGATATTGCGTTACAACAAAAATGTTGACGACCAGATAGACAGACGGACGAACAGTGTGATTACTATAGAGCTCCCGCATTTCATACGAGGCCCTACCAAGAATAACAATGGATACATTTACTAATGGTGTTTTAAAGTTTTTATAAAAACAATTATTCATAGTATAGCTTGAAATTAATTATCATACTTAGGCTACGACAATAAAGCTAGCGTTTGCGATACATACATAAATACAGACATCACTGTGTTGTTCCGCGCGAGATTTTCCACTCATATGGAGTCGTCACCATTGCCGATGAAGGGCTGCAAAATTTAGGCCTAAGTTCGGCACTTATGACCTTTGAGCAGGGAGGAATCTTTAACGTGCCACACCTGCTGTGACACGGAACCTCGGATTTTGCGGTCTCATCCGAAGGACTGCCCAATTTAGTTACCTCATATGACAAGCAAGAGGTAATGAGGACGGTTTTTTAACCAGGATCCTCACGGGATCGTGTGCATGTATAAGTACTGGAACATAGAAGATATTGGAAAGAAGTAATTCTTTACTGAGAAATTCTAATTGGAAATGTGTGCAGGGTGTACATGTGGAGAGATACTATTAATTTAGGTGTATAATATACCGAATAAGGATAATTTGTGTAATATACCGTATAAGGATAATTTGTATAATATACCGTATAAGGATAATTTGTATAATATACCGTGTAAGGATAATTTGAATGATATACCGTATAAGGATAATTTGTATAATATACCGTATAAGGATAATTTGTATAATATACCGTGTAAGGATGATCTTTAGCTACGATCCAATTTAGTGACAAACTTGATAAGATCAGTATTATATCAGAAAATGCTAATAATTTACTTCATGGTAAATTATAAGTGCATGATTTTTATTTGTTAATCTATCCCGTTGATTACGCATTACCATGAAAATTGTTTACTTTGTAGTTATTTTATAGATAAGTTAATGGTCTCTCCCATATGACGATTGATGACATGAAATAATGTTCAAAATGGTATCACTATTCAAATATGTAACATATTACTACTATATGTAAAGTAAAACTGTCCATTCTATGAAAGAAAGAACTGATCGGGTACCCAGAGATTGACACCTTCCTCCTATTAAATTAACATTTTAGGTAAAAACGTCCTACATGGTCATTTGAAAAAGGAAGTTCTGTTAAAACAGTGGAGGGCAATGCTTTGTACGTAACATGAAGTGAGGAACCATTTTCCCCAAAGCTCCTGCATACAAAACGTAATTTTATTTTAATCAAAATTTGATGTAAATATATTATGGGGATTAGGCAGCAGGCTAAACCTATAAAAGCCTGTTCGTTAACTTGTACAATCAGATGCTCATATGGAATCTTCTGTTTTAAATCCCTTTGCTTCCAAAATCAATGTAGTTTTGAACATATTCAAAATTGTCAACATTATCTTTGAAGCTAGAAGCTCATTATCATACAGAGTAACTTGCAGTTGCATTACATTGATAAATTCTGGCAGAGGTAATGCTTAACGAGTTCAAAGAAGAAAATGAACGCATTCTCAGTAAGATGACCCACTACAAGCAGCATGTATGATATTTTTTGTAATGACTTTGTTGGAGTCACGCTATAATCGACCTCGTTTGTCAGGTCAGTTGAAAGGTTAAAAAAGTGCACAAGTGAGGACAGTTGACCATCAATGATCCATTTTTTCCCAGGGGCATGGGCACGACTTCAGCTGAACATTTTCAAATTTTTGTTTTCATTTTAAATGTTTACAATGCTTAACTAATGGTCAGCAAAAATTGAATGTCAGTTGTCAAGAGAGATACAGAGCTCACAATTTTGTTATGTTAACAAGACCCATGCTTTGTTGTTGTCTACAAAGGTTAAAGGTAAACATTTTGATTAATTCTGACCACAATTAATGTTTGTTACATCTCATTTTGTTTTAAACACGATATCTGCTTTTAAGAAAGCTTAATGTAAACAAAACAAACAGACAAACAAACAACAAAAAGAAAAAAACCACCAAAAAAACCAAACAAACATGGCGCTAGCTTCGTTTACAAAACAAACTATCTCACTTGCAACTCTACAAATGACATTCAAATTATGGCTGACTATTAGAAGAAATACTTTGTAAAGAATAAAACAGGGAAAATAAAATCAAAATTTTCAGTTCAAATCGTGTCCATGCCTCTTTAACACATCATTTCTAGAGAGGGTGATTAGAAAGATTTTATCACAACAAAATAAGGAAGCGAAAGTTTCTTCAGCTGCTGGGAGGAATCAAATCCGTGTAAACTTCAATCTAATTAAGGGCAGGTAGTAGGCAATTGAATCAAAGGACCTAATGTGAGTGAGATTGTACTAACTGATGAAACGTTTCATGTACGTTGCACATAACATTTTATGTTGTGTATAAGTAATGAAAAATTTATGGACTACGTGTTTTCACAACTTAGGCGAACAAGACTTCCATCGGGACGTCTCTTTTTCTAATCAGAACTTCATTGTAATCAGTTATACCTGATACTGTCATTCTGTTAGTCGTTGCTATCCATTCTGTTAGTCGTTGCTGTCCATTCTGTTAGTCATTGCTGTCCATTCTGTTAGTCGTTGTTGTCCATTCTGTTAGTCATTGTTGTACATTCTGTTAGTCGTTGCTATCCATTCTGTTAGTCGTTGCTATCCATTCTGTTAGTCGTTGCTGTCCATTCTGTTAGTCATTGCTATCCATTCTGTTAGTCGTTGCTGTCCATTCTGTTAGTCATTGCTGTCCATTCTGTTAGTCGTTGTTGTCCATTCTGTTAGTCATTGCTGTCCATTCTGTTAGTCGTTGTTGTTCATTCTGTTAGTCGTTGTTGTTCATTCTGTTATTCATTGTTGTCCATTCTGTTACTCATTGCTGTCCATTCTGTTAGTCGTTGTTGTCCATTCTGTTAGTCATTGTTGTACATTCTGTTAGTCGTTGTTGTCCATTCTGTTAGTCGTTGCTGTCCATTCTGTTAGTCGTTCTTGTCCATTCTGTTAGTCATTGCTGTCCATTCTGTTAGTCGTTGTTGTCCATTCTGTTAGTCGTTGTTGTTCATTCTGTTATTCATTGTTGTCCATTCTGTTACTCATTGCTGTCCATTCTGTTAGTCGTTGTTGTCCATTCTGTTAGTCATTGTTGTACATTCTGTTAGTCGTCGCTGTCCATTCTGTTAGTCATTGCTGTCCATTCTGTTAGTCGTTGTTGTCCATTCTGTTAGTCATTGCTGTCCATTCTGTTAGTCGTTGTTGTCCATTCTGTTAGTCGTTGTTGTTCATTCTGTTATTCATTGTTGTCCATTCTGTTACTCATTGCTGTCCATTCTGTTAGTCGTTGTTGTCCATTCTGTTAGTCATTGTTGTACATTCTGTTAGTCGTTGTTGTCCATTCTGTTAGTCGTTGCTGTCCATTCTGTTAGTCGTTCTTGTCCATTCTGTTAGTCATTGCTGTCCATTCTGTTAGTCGTTGTTGTCCATTCTGTTAGTCGTTGTTGTTCATTCTGTTATTCATTGTTGTCCATTCTGTTACTCATTGCTGTCCACTCTGTTAGTCGTTGTTGTCCATTCTGTTAGTCATTGTTGTACATTCTGTTAGTCGTTGCTGTCCATTCTGTTAGTCGTTGTTGTCCATTCTATTAGTCATTGTTGTACATTCTGTTAGTCGTTGTTGTCCATTCTGTTGGTCGTTGCTGTCCATTCTGTTAGTCGTTGTTGTCCATTCTGTTAATCATTGTTATCCATTCTGTTAGTCATTGTTGTCCATTCTGTTAGTCGTTGTTGTCCATTCTGTTAGTCGTTGTTGTCCATTCTGTTAGTCATTGTTGTCCATTCTGTTAGTCGCTGTTGTCCATTCTGTTAGTCGTTGTTGTCCATTCTGTTAGTCATTGTTGTCCATTCTGTTAGTCGTTGTTGTCCATTCTGTTAGTCGTTGTTGTCCATTCTGTTAGTCATTGCTGTCCATTCTGTTAGTAGTTGTTGTCCATTCTGTTAGTCATTGTTGTACATTCTGTTAGTCGTTGTTGTACATTCTGTTAGTCGTTGCTGTCCATTCTGTTAGTAGTTGTTGTCCATTCTGTTAGTCTTTGTTGTCCATTCTGTTAATGGTTCTTGTGGTTCTTCTACATTCTGTTAGTCATTGTTGTCCATTCTGTTAGTTTTTGCTGTACATTCTGTTAGTCATTGTTGTCCATTCTGTTAGTCGTTGTTGTCCATTCTGTTAGTCATTGTTGTCCATTCTGTTAGTTTTTGTTGTCCATTCTGTTAGTCATTGTTGTCCATTCTGTTAGTCATTGTTGTCCATTCTGTTAGTCGTTGTTGTCCATTCTGTTAATCATTGTTGTCCATTCTGTTAGTTTTTGTTGTACATTCTGTTAGTTATTGTTGTCCATTCTGTTAGTCGTTGTTGTCCATTCTGTTAGTCGTTGTTGTCCATTCTGTTAATCATTGTTATCCATTCTGTTAGTCGTTGTTGTCCATTCTGTTAGTCGTTGTTGTTCATTCTGTTATTCATTGTTGTCCATTCTGTTAGTCGTTGTTGTCCATTCTGTTAGTCGTTGTTGTCCATTCTGTTAGTCGTTGCTGTCCATTCTGTTAATCATTGTTGTCCATTCTGTTAGTCATTGTTTTACATTCTGTTAGTCATTGTTGTCCATTCTGTTAGTCATTGTTTTACATTCTGTTAGTCGTTGTTGTCCATTCTGTTAGTCATTGTTTTACATTCTGTTAGTCATTGTTGTCCATTCTGTTAGTCATTGTTGTACATTCTGTTAGTCGTTGTTGTCCATTCTGTTAGTTTTTGTTGTCCATTCTGTTACTTTTTGCTGTACATTCTGTTAGTCATTGTTGTCCATTCTGTTAGTCGTTGTTGTCCATTCTGTTAGTCATTGTTGTCCATTCTGTTAGTTTTTGTTGTCCATTCTGTTAGTCATTGCTGTCCATTCTGTTAGTCATTGTTGTCCATTCTGTTAGTCGTTGTTGTCCATTCTGTTAATCATTGTTGTCCATTCTGTTAGTTTTTGTTGTACATTCTGTTAGTTATTGTTGTCCATTCTGTTAGTCGTTGTTGTCCATTCTGTTAGTCGTTGTTGTCCATTCTGTTAATCATTGTTATCCATTCTGTTAGTCGTTGTTGTCCATTCTGTTAGTCGTTGTTGTTCATTCTGTTATTCATTGTTGTCCATTCTGTTAGTCGTTGTTGTCCATTCTGTTAGTCGTTGTTGTCCATTCTGTTAGTCGTTGCTGTCCATTCTGTTAATCATTGTTGTCCATTCTGTTAGTCATTGTTTTACATTCTGTTAGTCATTGTTGTCCATTCTGTTAGTCATTGTTTTACATTCTGTTAGTCGTTGTTGTCCATTCTGTTAGTCATTGTTTTACATTCTGTTAGTCGTTGTTGTCCATTCTGTTAGTCGTTGTTGTACATTCTGTTAGTCATTGTTGTCCATTCTGTTAGTCGTTGTTGTCCATTCTGTTAGTCATTGTTGTCCATTCTGTTAGTCGTTGTTGTACATTCTGTTAGTCATTGTTGTCCATTATGTTAGTCGTTGTTGTCCATTCTGTTAGTCGTTGTTGTCCATTCTGTTAGTCATTGTTATCCATTATGTTAGTCTTTTTTGTCCATTCTGTTAGTCGTTGTTGTACATTCTGTTAGTCATTGTTGTCCATTCTGTTAGTCGTTGTTGTCCATTCTGTTAGTCGTTGTTGTTCATTCTGTTATTCATTGTTGTCCATTCTGTTAGTCGTTGTTGTCCATTCTGTTAGTCGTTGTTGTCCATTCTGTTAGTCGTTGCTGTCCATTCTGTTAATCATTGTTGTCCATTCTGTTAGTCATTGTTTTACATTCTGTTAGTCATTGTTGTCCATTCTGTTAGTCATTGTTTTACATTCTGTTAGTCGTTGTTGTCCATTCTGTTAGTCATTGTTTTACATTCTGTTAGTCGTTGTTGTCCATTCTGTTAGTCGTTGTTGTACATTCTGTTAGTCATTGTTGTCCATTCTGTTAGTCGTTGTTGTCCATTCTGTTAGTCATTGTTGTCCATTCTGTTAGTCGTTGTTGTACATTCTGTTAGTCGTTGTTGTCCATTCTGTTAGTCATTGTTATCCATTCTGTTAGTCGTTGTTGTTCATTCTGTTATTCATTGTTGTCCATTCTGTTACTCATTGCTGTCCATTCTGTTAGTCGTTGTTGTCCATTCTGTTAGTCATTGTTGTACATTCTGTTAGTCGTTGTTGTCCATTCTGTTAGTCGTTGCTGTCCATTCTGTTAGTCGTTCTTGTCCATTCTGTTAGTCATTGCTGTCCATTCTGTTAGTCGTTGTTGTCCATTCTGTTAGTCGTTGTTGTTCATTCTGTTATTCATTGTTGTCCATTCTGTTACTCATTGCTGTCCATTCTGTTAGTCGTTGTTGTCCATTCTGTTAGTCATTGTTGTACATTCTGTTAGTCGTTGCTGTCCATTCTGTTAGTCGTTGTTGTCCATTCTATTAGTCATTGTTGTACATTCTGTTAGTCGTTGTTGTCCATTCTGTTGGTCGTTGCTGTCCATTCTGTTAGTCGTTGTTGTCCATTCTGTTAATCATTGTTATCCATTCTGTTAGTCATTGTTGTCCATTCTGTTAGTCGTTGTTGTCCATTCTGTTAGTCGTTGTTGTCCATTCTGTTAGTCATTGTTGTCCATTCTGTTAGTCGCTGTTGTCCATTCTGTTAGTCGTTGTTGTCCATTCTGTTAGTCATTGTTGTCCATTCTGTTAGTCGTTGTTGTCCATTCTGTTAGTCGTTGTTGTCCATTCTGTTAGTCATTGCTGTCCATTCTGTTAGTAGTTGTTGTCCATTCTGTTAGTCATTGTTGTACATTCTGTTAGTCGTTGTTGTACATTCTGTTAGTCGTTGCTGTCCATTCTGTTAGTAGTTGTTGTCCATTCTGTTAGTCTTTGTTGTCGTCATTGTTGTCCATTCTGTTAGTCGTTGTTGTCCATTCTGTTAATGGTTCTTGTGGTTCTTCTACATTCTGTTAGTCATTGTTGTCCATTCTGTTAGTTTTTGCTGTACATTCTGTTAGTCATTGTTGTCCATTCTGTTAGTCGTTGTTGTCCATTCTGTTAGTCATTGTTGTCCATTCTGTTAGTTTTTGTTGTCCATTCTGTTAGTCATTGCTGTCCATTCTGTTAGTCATTGTTGTCCATTCTGTTAGTCGTTGTTGTCCATTCTGTTAATCATTGTTGTCCATTCTGTTAGTTTTTGTTGTACATTCTGTTAGTTATTGTTGTCCATTCTGTTAGTCGTTGTTGTCCATTCTGTTAGTCGTTGTTGTCCATTCTGTTAATCATTGTTATCCATTCTGTTAGTCGTTGTTGTCCATTCTGTTAGTCGTTGTTGTTCATTCTGTTATTCATTGTTGTCCATTCTGTTAGTCGTTGTTGTCCATTCTGTTAGTCGTTGTTGTCCATTCTGTTAGTCGTTGCTGTCCATTCTGTTAATCATTGTTGTCCATTCTGTTAGTCATTGTTTTACATTCTGTTAGTCATTGTTGTCCATTCTGTTAGTCATTGTTTTACATTCTGTTAGTCGTTGTTGTCCATTCTGTTAGTCATTGTTTTACATTCTGTTAGTCATTGTTGTCCATTCTGTTAGTCATTGTTGTACATTCTGTTAGTCGTTGTTGTCCATTCTGTTAGTCATTGTTGTACATTCTGTTAGTCGTTGTTGTCCATTCTGTTAGTTTTTGTTGTCCATTCTGTTAGTTTTTGCTGTACATTCTGTTAGTCATTGTTGTCCATTCTGTTAGTCGTTGTTGTCCATTCTGTTAGTCATTGTTGTACATTCTGTTAGTCGTTGCTGTCCATTCTGTTAGTCGTTGTTGTCCATTCTATTAGTCATTGTTGTACATTCTGTTAGTCGTTGTTGTCCATTCTGTTGGTCGTTGCTGTTCATTCTGTTAGTCGTTGTTGTCCATTCTGTTAATCATTGTTATCCATTCTGTTGGTCGTTGTTGTCCATTCTGTTAGTCGTTGTTGTCCATTCTGTTAGTCGTTGTTGTCCATTCTGTTAGTCATTGTTGTCCATTCTGTTAGTCGCTGTTGTCCATTCTGTTAGTCGTTGTTGTCCATTCTGTTAGTCATTGTTGTCCATTCTGTTAGTCGTTGTTGTCCATTCTGTTAGTCGTTGTTGTCCATTCTGTTAGTCATTGCTGTCCATTCTGTTAGTAGTTGTTGTCCATTCTGTTAGTCATTGTTGTACATTCTGTTAGTCGTTGTTGTACATTCTGTTAGTCGTTGCTGTCCATTCTGTTAGTAGTTGTTGTCCATTCTGTTAGTCTTTGTTGTCGTCATTGTTGTCCATTCTGTTAGTCGTTGTTGTCCATTCTGTTAATGGTTCTTGTGGTTCTTCTACATTCTGTTAGTCATTGTTGTCCATTCTGTTAGTTTTTGCTGTACATTCTGTTAGTCATTGTTGTCCATTCTGTTAGTCGTTGTTGTCCATTCTGTTAGTCATTGTTGTCCATTCAGTTAGTTTTTGTTGTCCATTCTGTTAGTCATTGCTGTCCATTCTGTTAGTCATTGTTGTCCATTCTGTTAGTCGTTGTTGTCCATTCTGTTAATCATTGTTGTCCATTCTGTTAGTTTTTGTTGTACATTCTGTTAGTTATTGTTGTCCATTCTGTTAGTCGTTGTTGTCCATTCTGTTAGTCGTTGTTGTCCATTCTGTTAATCATTGTTATCCATTCTGTTAGTCGTTGTTGTCCATTCTGTTAGTCGTTGTTGTTCATTCTGTTATTCATTGTTGTCCATTCTGTTAGTCGTTGTTGTCCATTCTGTTAGTCGTTGTTGTCCATTCTGTTAGTCGTTGCTGTCCATTCTGTTAATCATTGTTGTCCATTCTGTTAGTCATTGTTTTACATTCTGTTGGTCATTGTTGTCCATTCTGTTAGTCATTGTTTTACATTCTGTTAGTCGTTGTTGTCCATTCTGTTAGTCATTGTTTTACATTCTGTTAGTCATTGTTGTCCATTCTGTTAGTCATTGTTGTACATTCTGTTAGTCGTTGTTGTCCATTCTGTTAGTTTTTGTTGTCCATTCTGTTAGTTTTTGCTGTACATTCTGTTAGTCATTGTTGTCCATTCTGTTAGTCGTTGTTGTCCATTCTGTTAGTCATTGTTGTCCATTCTGTTAGTTTTTGTTGTCCATTCTGTTAGTCATTGCTGTCCATTCTGTTAGTCATTGTTGTCCATTCTGTTAGTCGTTGTTGTCCATTCTGTTAGTCATTGTTGTACATTCTGTTAGTCGTTGTTGTCCATTCTGTTAGTCGTTGCTGTCCATTCTGTTAGTCGTTCTTGTCCATTCTGTTAGTCATTGCTGTCCATTCTGTTAGTCGTTGTTGTCCATTCTGTTAGTCGTTGTTGTTCATTCTGTTATTCATTGTTGTCCATTCTGTTACTCATTGCTGTCCATTCTGTTAGTCGTTGTTGTCCATTCTGTTAGTCATTGTTGTACATTCTGTTAGTCGTCGCTGTCCATTCTGTTAGTCATTGCTGTCCATTCTGTTAGTCGTTGTTGTCCATTCTGTTAGTCATTGCTGTCCATTCTGTTAGTCGTTGTTGTCCATTCTGTTAGTCGTTGTTGTTCATTCTGTTATTCATTGTTGTCCATTCTGTTACTCATTGCTGTCCATTCTGTTAGTCGTTGTTGTCCATTCTGTTAGTCATTGTTGTACATTCTGTTAGTCGTTGTTGTCCATTCTGTTAGTCGTTGCTGTCCATTCTGTTAGTCGTTCTTGTCCATTCTGTTAGTCATTGCTGTCCATTCTGTTAGTCGTTGTTGTCCATTCTGTTAGTCGTTGTTGTTCATTCTGTTATTCATTGTTGTCGATTCTGTTACTCATTGCTGTCCATTCTGTTAGTCGTTGTTGTCCATTCTGTTAGTCATTGTTGTACATTCTGTTAGTCGTTGCTGTCCATTCTGTTAGTCGTTGTTATCCATTCTATTAGTCATTGTTGTACATTCTGTTAGTCGTTGTTGTCCATTCTGTTGGTCGTTGCTGTCCATTCTGTTAGTCGTTGTTGTCCATTCTGTTAATCATTGTTATCCATTCTGTTAGTCATTGTTGTCCATTCTGTTAGTCGTTGTTGTCCATTCTGTTAGTCGTTGTTGTCCATTCTGTTAGTCATTGTTGTCCATTCTGTTAGTCGCTGTTGTCCATTCTGTTAGTCGTTGTTGTCCATTCTGTTAGTCATTGTTGTCCATTCTGTTAGTCGTTGTTGTCCATTCTGTTAGTCGTTGTTGTCCATTCTGTTAGTCATTGCTGTCCATTCTGTTAGTAGTTGTTGTCCATTCTGTTAGTCATTGTTGTACATTCTGTTAGTCGTTGTTGTACATTCTGTTAGTCGTTGCTGTCCATTCTGTTAGTAGTTGTTGTCCATTCTGTTAGTCATTGTTGTCGTCATTGTTGTCCATTCTGTTAGTCGTTGTTGTCCATTCTGTTAATGGTTCTTGTGGTTCTTCTACATTCTGTTAGTCATTGTTGTCCATTCTGTTAGTTTTTGCTGTACATTCTGTTAGTCATTGTTGTCCATTCTGTTAGTCGTTGTTGTCCATTCTGTTAGTCATTGTTGTCCATTCTGTTAGTTTTTGTTGTCCATTCTGTTAGTCATTGCTGTCCATTCTGTTAGTCATTGTTGTCCATTCTGTTAGTCGTTGTTGTCCATTCTGTTAATCATTGTTGTCCATTCTGTTAGTTTTTGTTGTACATTCTGTTAGTTATTGTTGTCCATTCTGTTAGTCGTTGTTGTCCATTCTGTTAGTCGTTGTTGTCCATTCTGTTAATCATTGTTATCCATTCTGTTAGTCGTTGTTGTCCATTCTGTTAGTCGTTGTTGTTCATTCTGTTATTCATTGTTGTCCATTCTGTTAGTCGTTGTTGTCCATTCTGTTAGTCGTTGTTGTCCATTCTGTTAGTCGTTGCTGTCCATTCTGTTAATCATTGTTGTCCATTCTGTTAGTCATTGTTTTACATTCTGTTAGTCATTGTTGTCCATTCTGTTAGTCATTGTTTTACATTCTGTTAGTCGTTGTTGTCCATTCTGTTAGTCATTGTTTTACATTCTGTTAGTCATTGTTGTCCATTCTGTTAGTCATTGTTGTCCATTCTGTTAGTCGTTGTTGTCCATTCTGTTAGTTTTTGTTGTCCATTCTGTTACTTTTTGCTGTACATTCTGTTAGTCATTGTTGTCCATTCTGTTAGTCGTTGTTGTCCATTCTGTTAGTCATTGTTGTCCATTCTGTTAGTTTTTGTTGTCCATTCTGTTAGTCATTGCTGTCCATTCTGTTAGTCATTGTTGTCCATTCTGTTAGTCGTTGTTGTCCATTCTGTTAATCATTGTTGTCCATTCTGTTAGTTTTTGTTGTACATTCTGTTAGTTATTGTTGTCCATTCTGTTAGTCGTTGTTGTCCATTCTGTTAGTCGTTGTTGTCCATTCTGTTAATCATTGTTATCCATTCTGTTAGTCGTTGTTGTCCATTCTGTTAGTCGTTGTTGTTCATTCTGTTATTCATTGTTGTCCATTCTGTTAGTCGTTGTTGTCCATTCTGTTAGTCGTTGCTGTCCATTCTGTTAATCATTGTTATCCATTCTGTTAGTCGTTGTTGTCCATTCTGTTAGTCGTTGTTGTTCATTCTGTTATTCATTGTTGTCCATTCTGTTAGTCGTTGTTGTCCATTCTGTTAGTCGTTGCTGTCCATTCTGTTAATCATTGTTGTCCATTCTGTTAGTCATTGTTTTACATTCTGTTAGTCATTGTTGTCCATTCTGTTAGTCATTGTTTTACATTCTGTTAGTCGTTGTTGTCCATTCTGTTAGTCATTGTTTTACATTCTGTTAGTCGTTGTTGTCCATTCTGTTAGTCGTTGTTGTACATTCTGTTAGTCATTGTTGTCCATTCTGTTATTCATTGTTGTCCATTCTGTTAGTCGTTGTTGTCCATTCTGTTAGTCGTTGCTGTCCATTCTGTTAATCATTGTTATCCATTCTGTTAGTCGTTGTTGTCCATTCTGTTAGTCGTTGTTGTTCATTCTGTTATTCATTGTTGTCCATTCTGTTAGTCGTTGTTGTCCATTCTGTTAGTCGTTGCTGTCCATTCTGTTAATCATTGTTGTCCATTCTGTTAGTCATTGTTTTACATTCTGTTAGTCATTGTTGTCCATTCTGTTAGTCATTGTTTTACATTCTGTTAGTCGTTGTTGTCCATTCTGTTAGTCATTGTTTTACATTCTGTTAGTCGTTGTTGTCCATTCTGTTAGTCGTTGTTGTACATTCTGTTAGTCATTGTTGTCCATTCTGTTAGTCGTTGTTGTCCATTCTGTTAGTCATTGTTGTCCATTCTGTTAGTTTTTGCTGTACATTCTGTTAGTCATTGTTGTCCATTCTGTTAGTCGTTGTTGTCCATTCTGTTAGTCATTGTTGTCCATTCTGTTAGTTTTTGTTGTCCATTCTGTTAGTCATTGCTGTCCATTCTGTTAGTCATTGTTGTCCATTCTGTTAGTCGTTGTTGTCCATTCTGTTAATCATTGTTGTCCATTCTGTTAGTTTTTGTTGTACATTCTGTTAGTTATTGTTGTCCATTCTGTTAGTCGTTGTTGTCCATTCTGTTAGTCGTTGTTGTCCATTCTGTTAATCATTGTTATCCATTCTGTTAGTCGTTGTTGTCCATTCTGTTAGTCGTTGTTGTTCATTCTGTTATTCATTGTTGTCCATTCTGTTAGTCGTTGTTGTCCATTCTGTTAGTCGTTGTTGTCCATTCTGTTAGTCGTTGCTGTCCATTCTGTTAATCATTGTTGTCCATTCTGTTAGTCATTGTTTTACATTCTGTTAGTCATTGTTGTCCATTCTGTTAGTCATTGTTTTACATTCTGTTAGTCGTTGTTGTCCATTCTGTTAGTCATTGTTTTACATTCTGTTAGTCATTGTTGTCCATTCTGTTAGTCATTGTTGTACATTCTGTTAGTCGTTGTTGTCCATTCTGTTAGTTTTTGTTGTCCATTCTGTTACTTTTTGCTGTACATTCTGTTAGTCATTGTTGTCCATTCTGTTAGTCGTTGTTGTCCATTCTGTTAGTCATTGTTGTCCATTCTGTTAGTTTTTGTTGTCCATTCTGTTAGTCATTGCTGTCCATTCTGTTAGTCATTGTTGTCCATTCTGTTAGTCGTTGTTGTCCATTCTGTTAATAATTGTTGTCCATTCTGTTAGTTTTTGTTGTACATTCTGTTAGTTATTGTTGTCCATTCTGTTAGTCGTTGTTGTCCATTCTGTTAGTCGTTGTTGTCCATTCTGTTAATCATTGTTATCCATTCTGTTAGTCGTTGTTGTCCATTCTGTTAGTCGTTGTTGTTCATTCTGTTATTCATTGTTGTCCATTCTGTTAGTCGTTGTTGTCCATTCTGTTAGTCGTTGCTGTCCATTCTGTTAATCATTGTTATCCATTCTGTTAGTCGTTGTTGTCCATTCTGTTAGTCGTTGTTGTTCATTCTGTTATTCATTGTTGTCCATTCTGTTAGTCGTTGTTGTCCATTCTGTTAGTCGTTGCTGTCCATTCTGTTAATCATTGTTGTCCATTCTGTTAGTCATTGTTTTACATTCTGTTAGTCATTGTTGTCCATTCTGTTAGTCAATGTTTTACATTCTGTTAGTCGTTGTTGTCCATTCTGTTAGTCATTGTTTTACATTCTGTTAGTCGTTGTTGTCCATTCTGTTAGTCGTTGTTGTACATTCTGTTAGTCATTGTTGTCCATTCTGTTATTCATTGTTGTCCATTCTGTTAGTCGTTGTTGTCCATTCTGTTAGTCGTTGCTGTCCATTCTGTTAATCATTGTTATCCATTCTGTTAGTCGTTGTTGTCCATTCTGTTAGTCGTTGTTGTTCATTCTGTTATTCATTGTTGTCCATTCTGTTAGTCGTTGTTGTCCATTCTGTTAGTCGTTGCTGTCCATTCTGTTAATCATTGTTGTCCATTCTGTTAGTCATTGTTTTACATTCTGTTAGTCATTGTTGTCCATTCTGTTAGTCATTGTTTTACATTCTGTTAGTCGTTGTTGTCCATTCTGTTAGTCATTGTTTTACATTCTGTTAGTCGTTGTTGTCCATTCTGTTAGTCGTTGTTGTACATTCTGTTAGTCATTGTTGTCCATTCTGTTAGTCGTTGTTGTCCATTCTGTTAGTCATTGTTGTCCATTCTGTTAGTCGTTGTTGTACATTCTGTTAGTCATTGTTGTCCATTATGTTAGTCGTTGTTGTCCATTCTGTTAGTCGTTGTTGTCCATTCTGTTAGTCATTGTTATCCATTATGTTAGTCGTTGTTGTCCATTCTGTTAGTCGTTGTTGTACATTCTGTTAGTCATTGTTGTCCATTCTGTTAGTCGTTGTTGTCCATTCTGTTAGTCGTTGTTGTTCATTCTGTTATTCATTGTTGTCCATTCTGTTAGTCGTTGTTGTCCATTCTGTTAGTCGTTGTTGTCCATTCTGTTAGTCGTTGCTGTCCATTCTGTTAATCATTGTTGTCCATTCTGTTAGTCATTGTTTTACATTCTGTTAGTCATTGTTGTCCATTCTGTTAGTCATTGTTTTACATTCTGTTAGTCGTTGTTGTCCATTCTGTTAGTCATTGTTTTACATTCTGTTAGTCGTTGTTGTCCATTCTGTTAGTCGTTGTTGTACATTCTGTTAGTCATTGTTGTCCATTCTGTTAGTCGTTGTTGTCCATTCTGTTAGTCATTGTTGTCCATTCTGTTAGTCGTTGTTGTACATTCTGTTAGTCGTTGTTGTCCATTCTGTTAGTCATTGTTATCCATTCTGTTAGTCGTTGTTGTTCATTCTGTTATTCATTGTTGTCCATTCTGTTACTCATTGCTGTCCATTCTGTTAGTCGTTGTTGTCCATTCTGTTAGTCATTGTTGTACATTCTGTTAGTCGTTGTTGTCCATTCTGTTAGTCGTTGCTGTCCATTCTGTTAGTCGTTCTTGTCCATTCTGTTAGTCATTGCTGTCCATTCTGTTAGTCGTTGTTGTCCATTCTGTTAGTCGTTGTTGTTCATTCTGTTATTCATTGTTGTCCATTCTGTTACTCATTGCTGTCCATTCTGTTAGTCGTTGTTGTCCATTCTGTTAGTCATTGTTGTACATTCTGTTAGTCGTTGCTGTCCATTCTGTTAGTCGTTGTTGTCCATTCTATTAGTCATTGTTGTACATTCTGTTAGTCGTTGTTGTCCATTCTGTTGGTCGTTGCTGTCCATTCTGTTAGTCGTTGTTGTCCATTCTGTTAATCATTGTTATCCATTCTGTTAGTCATTGTTGTCCATTCTGTTAGTCGTTGTTGTCCATTCTGTTAGTCGTTGTTGTCCATTCTGTTAGTCATTGTTGTCCATTCTGTTAGTCGCTGTTGTCCATTCTGTTAGTCGTTGTTGTCCATTCTGTTAGTCATTGTTGTCCATTCTGTTAGTCGTTGTTGTCCATTCTGTTAGTCGTTGTTGTCCATTCTGTTAGTCATTGCTGTCCATTCTGTTAGTAGTTGTTGTCCATTCTGTTAGTCATTGTTGTACATTCTGTTAGTCGTTGTTGTACATTCTGTTAGTCGTTGCTGTCCATTCTGTTAGTAGTTGTTGTCCATTCTGTTAGTCTTTGTTGTCGTCATTGTTGTCCATTCTGTTAGTCGTTGTTGTCCATTCTGTTAATGGTTCTTGTGGTTCTTCTACATTCTGTTAGTCATTGTTGTCCATTCTGTTAGTTTTTGCTGTACATTCTGTTAGTCATTGTTGTCCATTCTGTTAGTCGTTGTTGTCCATTCTGTTGGTCATTGTTGTCCATTCTGTTAGTTTTTGTTGTCCATTCTGTTAGTCATTGCTGTCCCTCTGTTAGTCATTGTTGTCCATTCTGTTAGTCGTTGTTGTCCATTCTGTTAATCATTGTTGTCCATTCTGTTAGTTTTTGTTGTACATTCTGTTAGTTATTGTTGTCCATTCTGTTAGTCGTTGTTGTCCATTCTGTTAGTCGTTGTTGTCCATTCTGTTAATCATTGTTATCCATTCTGTTAGTCGTTGTTGTCCATTCTGTTAGTCGTTGTTGTTCATTCTGTTATTCATTGTTGTCCATTCTGTTAGTCGTTGTTGTCCATTCTGTTAGTCGTTGTTGTCCATTCTGTTAGTCGTTGCTGTCCATTCTGTTAATCATTGTTGTCCATTCTGTTAGTCATTGTTTTACATTCTGTTAGTCATTGTTGTCCATTCTGTTAGTCATTGTTTTACATTCTGTTAGTCGTTGTTGTCCATTCTGTTAGTCATTGTTTTACATTCTGTTAGTCATTGTTGTCCATTCTGTTAGTCATTGTTGTACATTCTGTTAGTCGTTGTTGTCCATTCTGTTAGTTTTTGTTGTCCATTCTGTTACTTTTTGCTGTACATTCTGTTAGTCATTGTTGTCCATTCTGTTAGTCGTTGTTGTCCATTCTGTTAGTCATTGTTGTCCATTCTGTTAGTTTTTGTTGTCCATTCTGTTAGTCATTGCTGTCCATTCTGTTAGTCATTGTTGTCCATTCTGTTAGTCGTTGTTGTCCATTCTGTTAATCATTGTTGTCCATTCTGTTAGTTTTTGTTGTACATTCTGTTAGTTATTGTTGTCCATTCTGTTAGTCGTTGTTGTCCATTCTGTTAGTCGTTGTTGTCCATTCTGTTAATCATTGTTATCCATTCTGTTAGTCGTTGTTGTCCATTCTGTTAGTCGTTGTTGTTCATTCTGTTATTCATTGTTGTCCATTCTGTTAGTCGTTGTTGTCCATTCTGTTAGTCGTTGTTGTCCATTCTGTTAGTCGTTGCTGTCCATTCTGTTAATCATTGTTGTCCATTCTGTTAGTCATTGTTTTACATTCTGTTAGTCATTGTTGTCCATTCTGTTAGTCATTGTTTTACATTCTGTTAGTCGTTGTTGTCCATTCTGTTAGTCATTGTTTTACATTCTGTTAGTCGTTGTTGTCCATTCTGTTAGTCGTTGTTGTACATTCTGTTAGTCATTGTTGTCCATTCTGTTAGTCGTTGTTGTCCATTCTGTTAGTCATTGTTGTCCATTCTGTTAGTCGTTGTTGTACATTCTGTTAGTCATTGTTGTCCATTATGTTAGTCGTTGTTGTCCATTCTGTTAGTCGTTGTTGTCCATTCTGTTAGTCATTGTTATCCATTATGTTAGTCTTTGTTGTCCATTCTGTTAGTCATTGTTGTTTATTCTGTTAGTCGTTGCTATGGATTCTTAGTTGACTATTTCTTATGAGAATGAACAAGTACGAGGGACACTTTTTAAGTTCGTAGAGTAAACCTATAACTTTTTAACACGATTATGAAGTTGCACGATTTTTTTACACAGAATTTGCGTAATCATTCCTCTTTCGAACGGTATCACGGTATGCGGCGCACAAGGTCCACGTGCGCGCTGCGCTGGGTATTTTCAACACGTGGTTTTATACACTATAGTAAAATATAGGGTTCAATATGGATGGAAACATCACTGAACAGAGGGTATATTGTAAGATTCGAGCACACCTCGGGTTTCCGTCCACGGAAATTCATGCTAATATGCAAAAGGTTTATGGGAATGGTGCTTTAAAATATGCTACAGTTTGCAAGTGGGTACGTCGTCTTAATGATGGTCGGGAGTCAATTGAAAATGACCCTCGAGTGGATAGGCCGGGTTCCGTTTTGTCGGAAAAGAAAGTTGCTACTGTGAAAACGTTAATTGAGGAAGACGTGCGTTATACCGTGCAAGAGATAGAAGAATTAAGTGACATCCATTCATCAAGTGTTTTGAAGATTTTACGTGAACGACTTGGGCTACGTAAGATCTGCGCACGCTGGGTGCCACATTTGCTCACTGACGAGCAGAAACAAAGTCGGGTTAGACTTGCATCGCAAGTTATGAAAAAAATATGATAAATGTGACTCACGTCGTTTGGAAGAGATAGTTACAGGTGATGAAACCTGGATCTATCATTTTCAACCCGATTCTAAGGCTAAAAATAAGGTTTGGGTTTCATCCGAGGGCGACAGACCTGTCATTGCGCTCTGTTGCAAAACATCAAATCGCATGCTGTATGCGATATTCTTTGATTCGAAAGGTCCAGTCCATCAAATTCCATTCCCGAAAGGTAGTTCTGTCACTGGAAAGTTTTACAGAGAAAGTATTCTTACTCTCAACTTCTATCATAAACGCAGACCGCGCACCGGTGTCCGCGGCATCAAATTGCTCCATGATAACGCACCGGCCTATAAATCCGCTATGGTACAGGAATATCTGAAAGAATCTGGGCTCGATGTCTTAGATCATCCTCCATACAGCCCTGATCTTTCCCCCTGTGACTTTTGGTTGTTCCCAAGACTAAAGGAAATGCTGGCAGGGCACCGTTTTGAATCCCGTTGTTGTGTAGACAGTTTGGTCTACCAGTGTCTGCAATATATACCTAAAGAGGAGTACCGGACGGCGTTCCGGAAATGGGTAGATCGGTGTAAAATGTGTGTTGAGGCAGATGGGGCATATTTCGAAGGTCTTAGATAAATAAACTTTTGATATTTCAAGCGGTTTTAAAAAGACCGCCCTACTATACGAACTTAAAAAGTGTCCCTCGTAGATACATCCTTATGAATTTCAGTGATCGAGACATTAATAAATATTAACTGATATATCTACGTCACACCAATGATTTAAAGTCAAAAACATTATTATCACGGGAATTACGATGTGGCACAGAAATTTGTGTGAACAGAGCTTATCTATTTCAGATTTTAAGTCATGTTAAAAATTAAATATTCAAATACTTATTGATTCACGTTTTAAATACATAGACTGGATGTTTCGTATTCACCATCTTCCTAATATTTATCCTATAACTTTATAATGAATACAGGTACACAAATGAACACACATTGAGAATGACACATCGGTACAAAAGCATAAAAGTAAAACAGGTTATTAAGAACCATAAAAGTTCTCGGGACACAGGTGCACTCTACATTCGTCTTCCAGCAGACAACATAGTTAATTTTCTTTATAATTTCCACAACTCCAATTAATGTCGTGGACATTAACTTAATTCTGAAATTCTAAAACTCTTACACTGTCCGTATCTTTTTTCTCTAGCCCAGAATCAGAGATTTGCTTTCATAATCCCTCACTAGGAACATACAAAGCACATGCCTTTAAAAATCGCTAATTTTGCATCTCGCTAAAATAACCATTATTAAGGCGAGAGTCTTTGTACAGTATATGGCTATATCAATTCACCTGTTGCAGTAAAACTTCTTTTTGCCCTCGATATATTTGCCAACTGAAACAAGAAAACTTATTGACGCAGGCGTCAAATTCGACGGCAACTATCAAAACTGTGTAAAGTGAAAAATTGAAGATAACGAACAGTGATCAATCTCATAAATACCATAAAAAATACAAAATTGAGAGTAGGGCAAACATAGACCCATCGAATAATCAGAGGGGGGTCGGCAGCCATGAGTAAACATTTCTTTTCACAAAAAATAAATAAATATCCATATGTAGAATTTATTTAACTTAAAAAATAACTATTTTCAATTTTTAATGAATATTGTTTTATTATATATGATTGTGATTATATATTGTTTAACGACCCGCTCGAAAGTTTTTCACTCAAATGAGGACGTCACCTTTGCCGGTGATGGGATGAAAATTTAGGCCTATGTTCGGCGCTTATGGCCTTTGAGCATGGAGGGATCTTTTTCGTGCCACACCTGCTGTGAGACGGAGCCTCGGTTTTTGCGGTCTCATCCGAAGGACCACCCCCATTTAGTCGCCTCTTACGACAAGCAAGCGTACAACATAGAGAAAATAAATAATACAGACTCCACAACGTTCAATTGTCTCTTTCAGTTGATACGAGTTAAGAGACTCTGTATACCAAAAATCAGTATTAATATTACCGTAATACCGTAATTCAGTTTTATAGAATAATCATATGACAACGATGACTTTGAATATATATAATAACTTTTATCACGGTCCTCCTTTTAAAACCAAAACACATCTGCCTCAAATATCACAAGATCTGAATCCTGATATTTGAATCCCATAGAAAATAGTTGTCTATGAATTAAAAGAAAACTTTAAAGTCATGTATATTTGTATTATAAATACTTTTGATTTGCTAATAACAAAATTTGGAAACAAGAACATCCTTTACGGTTCAATAATCTGTACCTATCGATATTACGGAGGGTGTACCAAGTTCAAAGGGTACTGTATGACAACGTATTTTAGAAAGAGACGTTTTCGTTTCATTTTACTGTTCATTTACATGCTGTTTGTACAAATTACAAATTCTATTTTATGTTTGTTTACCGTCAAGCGTTGTCGAACTAACAAATGCCCGTCATTACCATGTGAATATCTTTTTTTTTCACGGTGTCACATTGATTTTCAAAGCTTGAGCCAACTTTAAACAGCGAGATTTTCACTTATAATAATAATAATAATAAATTTATTTTGTAAATCGTAAAGTCCATACTGCTCTAAACGCTATAACAAAGGTTTGATATATGTAGCCAAGATGCTTGTCCTAGGTCATCTAGATATATATAGGTCACGCACGGGTGCAGTTGTGCAACGTTTGGTCATTCAGAAAATTTATCCCTGATGAATGACCTTGATCTGTATAGCTGACCCTTCAATTCATCAGATATGAATTTTTTATCCTGTGTGGATCAAATGTTATAAACAACGTAAATTTGCGGACAGACAATGAAAGACAGACTAGGAAAAAGTGCCTCGAACTAGACATTTTTACTGTATTAAGGTTGATGAGGACTACATGATTTGTAAGGGCTATTATTTACCACAGATTTCAAACTAGTCGAATGTTCAGTGGGAGTATTCAGTTTTGATGAGACAGCTCAATAGTTTTAGTTTTGGGAGACGTTTTTGTAGGTGGTTTGGTTCTTCAATGAGTTGTACGTACTGAAGCAGATAATATATAGGGAACTTTTAGTGACGTGGTAATGATCGCCCTCTTTGATCACTCATTTTAAGCAAAGGCGAGCGTGTTCAGACTGATGCGCGTTACAAAATGGTGGCAGCGTAGTAACTCTGGGGTTTAGTTCTTCGGAGCTCATGGACTTTTTGTGTCCATGAACGGACGTGGTTTCATCCGAGGACGACGGTGGTTGACGTCGTGATTGTAGCGGACAGTATATAAGGAAACTTCTCCTGCCTTGGTAGTGAACTAGCTTTACTAGTAATGTGATAGTCTCTCTCTCTCTCTCTCTCTCTCTCTCTCTCTCTTGATCTCGCAAGTTATTGCAACGACGAGCGTATTCAGACCGCTGCACGTTACAGTACATTCAAATTTAATTTGAACCCGAACAGATCAAATCATTCGAGGGTTTGTTTCTTTGTTTTACGTCCTTTAGAGAATATTTCTCTCATATTAGGACGTCATCAGCTGTAGATGAAGTACGGTATTTAGACCCAGCCGTAAGGCCATAACAGTGAGGATTCTTTGACGTACCAACGCCTGTCACGACATGGGATCTCCGTTTTTAATCTAATATCCGAACGACCCGTGATTCTCACTTCTAATAAATACCGAAGCAACTCGAGCAGTCAGTTTAACGCCGCCATGGTAAGAGTGGGGCTCAAACGTACTACCTGCACGTACCTCCCAGTCCAGAAGCGAACGCTCTGCTACTAAGCTGCGCATTAGAATTCGACAGATTTGACAGAGGAATGCAACATTACTGATTACAGATTACTTTATCTGGCATTTCTTGTTTCAGAGTCTTTTAATATATGCTGTTTACGAAAAACACTACATTTGCCATTACAGGACATTTATATAGCATATAAAGAGACAATTTAGCAACGTATATCATAGAGGTTTGTTGTAATAAGGGCACTGGCCTGGTCGTCGCTTTTTCTCCTCCGGGTTGGGCGGTCTCGCTACAGCTTTATTGATGGTGTCCGTCTCACGTCGACAGAACTTCCCAAAATGTGAACCACAGTCTCTCAGCGCCGAATATCACCTATTTCACTATTTAATTTTCATCTACAGACACTCTATTGGTCACTGTTGATGCACACAGTTGCTAATTTAATTATGTGTTTCAAAATACAGTGCCCTTAATCACTGGGGAGAAAGTTAACAGAACATGCAACAGGTAAAAGAAATCTCATGGTAGGGTGGGACTGGTTATCTACGGAAATTTCATCAGAATGTATGACTTCCTCTCATTCCAGAAATACTATGCATTCCACTAGACCAGTAAACAAAAGTGATCGGTATGGTGTGTGTGGCGGAGAGATTCAACATGCGATAGAAGAGCTACCCGCGCGGTGACGTAGCAGATTATCCTACCAGTAATTCGGTACCTTGGGGTCTTGTTAAACAGTATCATTTACGGGCGAGGCCATGTTTCACTGCGCTCCTTTTATCTGTGGGACGATCTGCGGTTTTCGATATATGAGCCACTAAGAGCAAAGTAATTTCATGTTTGATTTAACAATCATGCATAATAGAAAAAAATATGATGGGAAAAGAAACATTTTGAATGATTGCTCTCTCTCTCTCTCTCTCTCTCTCTCTCTCTCTCTCTCTCTCTCTCTCTCTCTCTCTCTCTGTGTGTGTGTGGTTTGAATTCGATTTACAAAGATTTGTTTCAACAGAGCTTTGATAGTGCGGAGGGCGATGATACAAATTCAACATTATATGAAATGTAATCGCACGTGTCTCCTAAATATAGCTGTCATTTTGCATAACATTTCCGCATAATTATTTTTTTTTTAATTAAGGTTTGCATTTAATCAGTTCCCCTACATTAATACTTCACATTTCTACATGTATGATTAGAGCACCCTGACGATTATTATATCTGAAATTATATTCAGAAAGTCATTACGCATTTTGCTGTCGCCGAGATAATATTAAGCTTGCCCATATTTAGTACTATTAGAGAGTTCTGCACACATTACGTCACTGACAATATGTTTGAACGTTGTGTACACATCTAATAAATTCCCAATATGAGCATGGTCTTTGATGTTTGATACCCTCATGGTTTTGCGTCAGCGTGTCTCTTGCGATCATCATTTTAGACGTTTACATTGTGCTGGGCATACAAATGTTTTATTATGCATTTGTCATCAATGTGAAGTTTAAACCTCTTATCGATAGTGAACCCAGCTGATCAGCTGACTACCATCGTGTGTGTATTTCAATAATATTCCGTTGTGTTACGTAAAGTACAATCAAGAACACGTTTAAGAAAATTAGAAATTTATTTAAATGAATTATGACACAACTGCACCTGTCTTGTGCAGTAAACAGACAGTATTTGGAACGTCGCCTACTTCTCGTGGTCATTTGAGAAACACACAAAATGGATTTTATCAATACTATATCAAGCCTCAGCCGAAAAAAAACTCCTACCTTGATGTGTTGACGGGTTATATATCTTTACTCAGGTAACGTTCTCCTTCGTAGCAGGCTGGCCACGATTAAAGTGGGATTTTTTTTTTTTAATTTTCAATTAAGGAGTCGGAACAGGTGATTATTGCCGGGAATTGTTTCGGATTTAATTTGCATCTTATGACACCTGAACCACAAGTTCATTGAAGTCTTGGAGCCGAGTGAATGACTGTACAGCTTGTATGGGTCAGTAAAAGTAAAGAGATCTGATGATGATTGCAATGGACAATTCGTTTTCATTGACGGTGTGTCTGACAGTCGTAATTTTAGCGGCTTTCCGGGAATGTATGGGTTCATCCCAACCCGGGGTCTCCATGCACCTCAGCCACAGAGACAGAAAGATGAACATACAATACTTCAATGATCTGAGGAGGGACGCCGGGGCGGCAAATATGAATGAACTAGTAAGGGTTGCTTTATTTCTTTTTATTACGTCTTTTAGTCTTCAAACTGAAAACAATCCATCTGTGTTGTAAACTGTAAATTGCTTATCTTTAATGAAAACCTACGTAAAAGTTGGTCGAATATAGTTTTGCTTCTGGAATTTCCCCCCTCGTATATTTAATTGTGTTCAACAAGTGACACCTTTGCGTCAATATGTGTCTGGTGGTGATATATATATATATATATATATATATATATATATATATATACGTGATGCACGGTACAAAGAGACAACATTCGATTGGTGTAAACTGTCGTATATTTGACGTGCATGTTCCGCTTTTAGGATAACAACATGACACAACTATTTCCCTGTTGTAACCTTCCTAAATTACTGCGTTAACTTGCAGATACGAAAGTTTTACTTTGTTTACACAAGTCAAGAATTCGGTGGGTTCTACACGGCCGTATACAGAAAATACTTACATTAAAAAAACAAGAAAGCTATCGATTTCGTGTGAAAACAAGTGTTATTTGCTTCTTGTTCAAATTTGCTTTAAATGCATATTATCTGTGATGTCTGCCATGTGTGTGAATGCTGCATTGATTCTTTAACACATATAAAGGCAATCAAGGGGCGATAACCGCGATCTATATATAGCCCCATTTCCTCCGAGTTCATTGACAGTCAGAAAATATACGGATGTCGGAGATAAGAGTTCAGCAGGGTCTGATAACGGTTGGATGAGGGTAGAGCTTTTCTGCGGCGGACAGACCTTTTTGAAGGTCATTTTGACCTGGAATAAAAAATAACAATATTTTTCCTGTCCATCGTCTAGATTCTGTTGATCTTTCCATTGTCGTAGGAATGCTAACTCCTGAGTGTGGCAGTCATTATATTTTATTTTAATATTGACTTCTGACAGCAATTTCAAAACCCACAACGGCAGTGAGTGATTGTACTTATTAATAAGTTAGATGGCATTACATTTGACTTCATTTTTCTTGAATGTCAACATCAACCAATTTTAAATCTGTCTTTGTAAAAATTGATATAAATGAACGCAGTGAAATAAAATACTCTTAATTTCACAAGCTTAGCAATATAATGTTTTATCATATCTCTTTTTATATTAATTATAAACCCTTTTGCACTTGAAATTAAAATTCATGTATATTAATCGATATCAATATAAAGAAATATTCCGATGTCTTGATAAATTATATGAGTTTTTAATTTTTTTTTACTTGGGGGTGGGGATCCCTCCTCCCCTTGAAAAATATTATCTAATTACCATTGTCACATTCTGTAGTTTGAAATAAGAAAAAAAAAGTATAAGGGTTCATATTCCTAGAGATTTTTAAGTGTAATTATTTGCTGAAATTTACATATATAACATGCGTTTACTTCGTATTACATCTGCACTCTTCCAAGTAAAAAATATCCTACAATACTGAAAAAATTGAATCCATAGAATTCATTGTCTCTGTTTTAGAAATTCATATTTTTGTCTGTGATTTTATAAACATCGAAATGTGAAAGATCTACGAAAGAGAAGATTGTACGGATATCTAAAGTTTAGAATTTATGTATAATGTTATCTGATACTCTGAGAAACACTGTAAAATATTTATATTTCTTATATTTTGCCTTTGATATCTTTGCAAATTTCCTCATGAATGTGCTGTAGTTGTGAAGAATGCGCATATGAATTTTGATAAATAGAGCATGTCTATTATTCCTACTGATATGAAAGTAGAAATAAATTTCATTTTTGAAAGTACATGAGGGTATGAACCGCAACGCTTCACACCATTATACTTTTTGTGAAGCGCGTTAATATTTCATAAAGTTCATGTATTTTCAAAAATGAGATCATTTCTTTCTTAAATATATATAATATCGGGAGCAAATATTTTTAAAAAATGAAATGTAAAGTTATATTTTATGCATGTCATCCATTTCCATAGATAATAATGTGCAAGTACTTTAAAATGATATGTGTTGGATACGTTTAAACATATCTTTGCTCGTAAACAATTTTAACCCATTCTGCAAAAGTGGAGTTTAGCGACAAATTCGCCAAAGGCAATATTAATCAAGAATGCCAAAAACACTGAGGTATTTTAACAACAGCTCATGCCCTTGAATGGGACGCCATGTTCACGCACTCGTACATTCAATGAATTTAAGGAAATCTGTATGTGCATATATTTTAACGCTCAATTTTTTTTTATTAGAATAGATTTATTTGATCTGTCTTGAATTTCAAAAACTGTAATAACTTGAACATGAAAATTCGTACTTGTAAGGAAAGTTATGAAGAATGAAGAACTCGAAAGTTCCTCGGTCTAACAACGATTGAACACTCAGCATCTGATTTCTGTCCAACAACAATTGCATCAATTGTAGTTACTGCTAGCGAAATTTTAAATAAATTGCTCAAACTTTAGTACGACATCGTGAGAAACAGCTGTTTATGCTGACGAGCCCGACATTACCCGATTATGTTACTGTTATTCCACTGTTACCCCACATTGTGTCGTCTTGTCTAACAAGACCCCGTTTGTTTTTGCAAGACCATTAGGCAAGAGGATGAAGGGAAAACTAAAGGTGTTAAAATCTCGTTGAATGATCACGTGAACCCAGGTACACATTGAAGTTACTGCATGGTGTTATGTAACATCTTTTATTCAAATACACGTCTTTTTCATAAACAATCTCAGACGTGCTAGCATTGGATTAGACGAAAGGTCTCTTTACTGTTAAATAGCTCGAAGTAGGGGGTCGTGAAGGGTGGCATTATCTCTCTGTATAAATAATAAATTTTAAAAAAACAACAAACAAACGTGTAGTGTATGTATATCTCTGCACACATGGCTAGAACGCTCTGTTACATACATATACAAATTGTTCCATATAAACAGCATGGACTAAATTTGTACAACGTTATGAAATTGACAATAAATAATTTAAAGTCATGTCGTTTTGCGATACAATGTATTGAAAAGCACATACTGTGTCTGGTTATGTATTAGTAGCTGTCGTCTAAAAATAGGCAAGTTAATTTTTATGACAGAATCTAATCCACGTACTTCTAGTATCTAAATCTAAATGATTAGTGCTCGTGTCATATTGCTGTATATTTTTAATATTGTCATAAGAAAGATACAGAGAATTCCAGTACATTGGGGTATGTGGGTTTCTGTGTCACCTGGGCGTGTTCATGTTTACACCTGTAAGGCTAGGTATGTGTAGAATGATCCTTCGGCAGTATCGGACACCATTTGGACAACGGTAAATAATAAAATATCAGCTTCCTCACTGTTAGCCACGGGGGAAAATGTTCGCATTGACCTCAATGTGTATATCTGCGATGTGTTTTTATTTGAAGATTTCACAACAAATTGACAGTGTTTGTTGCCCAATGTTACCAGGAATATTTTTCATTCGGATGAAAGACAGAATTTGACATTTGCCGTGGATCCATAGGTCAATGTTCGGAACCTCTCTTACTTGCATCTCGGAAGAATGTGTTCCGTGATTTCAGGGTACCATTTACAAACTCTGTGTCTCTTTCTAGTGTACAGAGAACATAATTGTATTGACCCGCAGTTAGCTAGTAAAAGCTAGAAATTGATATATTCACATTACAATAGTGTGTTTTGATGTTGTGGGTTTAGTCCAATATTGACCAACAGGGCGGCAGTAACGGCTTTCTCAGACTGGTCACTTCTTAGCCGTGCTATACGCAGATAAGACAAATTTTACATATGAAATTTTGTTACATGAAGTTAAACATCACTTAAGTGTGAGGTCTGTCACAGCCCCCCCCCCCCCCCCCCCCCCCCCCCCCCCCCTTTGTCATGGATCAATGACTTCGGATACAGGTTTCCTGGTTTTTTTTTAAAGACAGTTATCTTTTTTATTTCAAGGGTTTTCTTGAACAACTCTAGATTACAAAAAGGAGGAATCATATATTTCATTAGATACTGCTATATCTATATGGAGCAGTAATCATTTTGTATTTCCATCCACCATTGCACGGCTAGTGGTATATGCTATATCCTTTTGTGTTGAGGTGATATATGTTAAATAGGTAGAGAAGTAAATACTTGTATTTTCCCGCGGTTCGCTAGTAAAAGTTGGAAATTGATGAATTCACGTCACAGTAGAATTGAAGTTAGGGGTACAACTTCATGGGGCAGGGGATCTGGGGACCATTAAGCGGCTCCCAATGGGTCCATGGCGAAGTCGTGGTGGGAGTCCAGGGGACAAAGTTCTGGAAAGCTCCTGATGGTAATAAAAGCACCTCAAACCATATTGTAACTTTCAGTGTTGTATCTGAGTACATGCATGTATAACAACTATGTGTTCAAAATATGTGTCATTTTATTAGTTTCACCTCATTAAAAATAACAGGAAATAGTGAAAATGACTACTTGGGAGACATATGTCAAGCCCTATGAGATCTATGAAAATCAGGAGCTTTCCAGAGCTTTGTCCCCTGGACCCATTGGGGGCCGCTTAATGGTTATTGTGTGTAATTACATTTCATACGTTGTGGATACGTCACTCACACACACAACGTCACAGAGAGAGAGAGAGAGAGAGAGAGAGAGAGAGAGAGAGAGAGAGATTCTAATAAAAGATGACAAATTTCTATAGTTCTTGGACAATTTGAATTGCATTTTGCCAGTTTGCAGCTCTTACCAGAACATTTCAAGAGTAATGATGAAATTGATTGATTATATATTGTTTAACGTACCGCTCGAGAATCTTTCCCTCAAATGGAGACCTCTGATGAAATTGAAAATAAAACACATCGCTTTGTTGAAGTGAGGCCTATAGTGAAAATATTGCGATAGATTTTGGTTTGTTTCATTCCGTAATGAAATGTTGAAATGCTTGAAACCATAATGTTGGAAAAGAAATGCATTCTCTAGATACAATGTATAACATGTGATTATAATGACAAAATGTCATACGCATATGGAACTTATTTTGTAGACCTGGGACACACCTATGGCGAAAGAAGCTCGCAGAATTGGAAGATCCTGTTCTTTTGAAAAGAATCCCCGCAATGGGTACGCTACCTCTCTATATAAGCAGTTATTTGACCATACAGCTCGACCAGGGGAGATAATCATGAATGCTATTCGGTTTTGGGCCATGCAGAAATCAAACTTCACCCGATTCGGCTGGCAGTCATGTGAAACGAGAACCACCTGCGACTACATTAAGGTATGAATTTGAGGATATTAATGTGGAGTTAATTACTGTAGTGAAATTTGGGTTAAATATGCCATAACTTGTGCAAACCTGCATGTGTCCACACAGACTTTAACATCTGAATTGCAAATGCGACTGAATACAGTTTGTCATTACACATTGCATGGAATTTTAAATTTCTTATTTTCTTTAAAATCATTTTATACCATAAAGACATTTTTCTCCAAATGCACACAGTCACCGTGCAAAAAAAAATGATAAATTGAATTACGCCTTGAATACACGTTTAAAATTTGTTATGAAAAGAGGGTGTCTGATTCTTTTAATCAGATCCTTAAACCCTTCTCATCATAGCGGGTGATAAAATCACGACAGGATCGGGTTGCACTTGGTATTCCTTTCAATAGAGGACGACATCTATATCTGTGTCATCAACACGCTTACAGCCACAAAAACTGGGCGCTTCGCGTCAAGTGTTCATGAACCACATCTGTCCTCCCATTGATAAATCTATCACCGTTAAGGTTTATCAGATACGCTGATGTTATTGTGATTTGCGGCAGGCAATGTCACTCAGTTCTAAATAGCTGAGGAACATCATTTCTCCTTTATGAAATGCGTTATTTTGGTGATGCGGTGTTTGAATATTCTACTGTTTTATTGCTGTCTATTTGGTGCTAGTGTACGATGTACATGTATGTATTCCGAAATGGGGTTACAATCCTCATGCCCCCTTCAACGCCAGCCACTGTATCTCAGGAATGTATACCTCTAGGCTGATTTGTTATTTCACTTCATAATTACAAACTACAAAATTAAAAGTATGCCTTTCCAATATCATTTGTTAACTTATGGGGTCGTCTTGTTGTCCGATCTTTGTCTCGATTAAAACACTGTTGTGACAAAGAATGACAGAGTCCTCCAAGGCACCTTCCTCTTTCGTTTAACAATTATCTGAATATACAAATAATCCCAACTGATTGTTGTCATTAAACTCTTTCTTCAAAATTACGTAGAATTATTTTCATCAATTTACCCTTTGCCTTCATTGCAGATGGTTTCCGCAATCTCAGAAAACGCTGCATGTTCTCTCACACGATGTTCACGCATGCGTAATCAACGAGAGGATGAGGAAGCTAATTTGTATTTTGTCGTCTGTTTATTTTCGCCGACGTAAGTTTGTAAGAATACATTAATCCTCATGAACACCAGTTTGTAAAGAATTCATATATAGTTATAGAAATATCATTGGTTAAGACCATGTCTGTTCAAGTTCCAAATTTTTAAGTATAGTGCATTTTATAATTATCCTTACTTGATATAGATTTTTATGCCCCTTTTTGAAAAAGAGGGGACATATTGTTTTGCGTTGGTAGGTCTGTAGGATAATTCTTGACAGACATCAGACTTGGTACACTGGTACATCCTAAGGAGTAAATGACCCCTATTGATTTTGAGGTTATATGGTCAAAGGTCAAGGGTCAATCCACTCTTGACATAAGAAGTTACTGTCCGCTCAATATCTTTAAAATTCTTTCCTTGATATACATCATACTTAGAGCACTTGTTCATCATTAGGAGTAGATGAACCTTAGTAAATTGGGTTCACATGTTCAAAGATCAAGGGTCAAACTGGACATAGCAATATAAAGTCTTCTATATTTTGAGAATCATTTGCTTGATTGACACCAAACTTAGAACATGTATACTGGTACATCCTGAGGAGAATATAACCGCTATTGATTTTGAATTACACGATCAAGGGGTCAATCCACTCATACATAGGGCGATACTGTCCTCTCAATAACTGGAATTGTTTTGGCACTACTATCAATTAAATGATACATTCATATAACCTTTTCAGTTTTGCACCACGGGGACATACATGTTTCTGAAACATTTCTTGCTTTCTCCTAAA
Source organism: Ostrea denselamellosa (assembly GCA_024699665.1). Taxonomy (NCBI): domain Eukaryota; kingdom Metazoa; phylum Mollusca; class Bivalvia; order Ostreida; family Ostreidae; genus Ostrea; species Ostrea denselamellosa. The sequence goes on along the minus strand of JAMZEH010000035.1, from coordinate 1,853,987 downwards.
TATTACCGATGAACTGACTTTTCAATGTTTAATCAGAAACACGTTTTTTCAGTTATTTCTTTTTTGTTGTAGAACAGTGACAACACGTTCACCATATTCACCAGGCCGAAAGTGTTCCAGGTGCCCTCTATACTCCAGATGTCGCCGTGGTCTGTGTTCCTGTAAGAATACACACATGCATACAGACTCGTGTTCACTGCAGTTTGATATTCACTGTCGACCAACATTTGAATTAAAAGTGCAGTGAATATAAACTTGCAATTACATTTCTAAATTAATCTATAAAAACCGTGACGTTAGATGAACCGTGGAAAATAAATAGATAATGATAAAAAAGAAGAAAGAAGAAGGGAAAATGTGTGTGAGCGCGCATAATTTTTGATAACACTTTTCAGTTTTAAATTTTGTAAAGCGGGGTGGGAAAATAAGGTCACTGGTCAACATAATATTTAGATATCATATTTAGTGGTCGCCGCCAGGGATGCCATATTATGCGATATACGTAGGCAGCTGTGTGATTTTTAATCTGTATTTCTCAAGTTATGAAATATCTTGAATTAGTTTGTCTGTTATGATTGTACCATACTATCTAATGGAGAAGATAAGATTAGAAAGGGAAGAAAAATTCAATATTTTAAAGTCGTACAATCTTTGCAGGGTGAGACAAAACGGATATTGAGCAGATTTTTTGTGCATCAATCATGTATTTTCGCTACAGTTCTAAAGGAGAAAGAATTATCTGCTATAGCGATCAAATCCGACATGCAGTCTTAGGGTCACGTTAAGTTGAATTCTGTGGTGTATGAAACTGTGCTCATCTTACCAACCCAGGACAACGCTAAGTCAATATTTCAGTGATAAACTTTTGCCTTTTATATAGATTTATCAATGAATGGGGTACACCACACATATAGAGCCATTTATATATGTATTCGCGCACACAAATGCATTTTGTCCACGTCTGTAATTTAATTAACCTTTGAGGTTTTATAAATATTGACTATGAAAGAAGGCGTTGTTAAATTTCTATTAATATTAGTTTTCCGATAAATGAAAATATTGCTCCGTGTGTTGATTTGACCCATTTCGCCCAATATGTTCGTGTACGAAACATCCGCACCTAGAGAACCAAAACAAACATAACGTTATCTTATTCCATTATCAGAAAAGTATCAATGACTGAGGATTCTGTATAACAAGGGTCTGACCTGTCATATTGATAAACTGGCTGTATAAAATCCTATGTGAGCCGGAAAATACCACCAGCACACAAAGCACCTGTCAGGTACTACCTCAACAGTGTCTCCAGTACACCAATGCCACACCGTGTGAACTGCCAGGTCTACCACTACCCTGCTCCATTTCCGCCTTAGTACTGGGTATTTTGGCACGGTGTATGGAATCACTGGGCGTATATTACTGTTGTTTCTTATTTTCATTTAATCCATTTGAAATATTAACACGTAAATAAGCAAACGGATACACAAAAAGGCTGTGGTATTTTAAAAACTATTGAAATAACAATCGTCTCCATTTTTCTGTAGTGCCCAGTGCGAGATCGTGATCTGCATGGCTGTTTACTTGCTAACTTTTATTTCGCACAACTTGGTACTGCATTGCTGCAGAAGCGTTTCGATGGTTTCCACCTACTATTGAAGTTTATACCTGGAATTCTATGGATTAAGTTTTAAATGTTACGTGAAAATATACTTTTGAAGAATAAATTTCGATAGTTTTAACATGGGCTCCTAGCATTTTTTAAAGAATTTTTTTTTTAAATGCTAGGAGTCCATGTTAAAACTATCGAAATTTATTCTTCAAAATTATATTTTCACGTAACAAAATAATATTATTTTGAAATATGAGTATATGACGATGTTAATGACACGGATTTTAACAAAGCTTAAAGATATTTGCTTCTGATTTTTGAAATATTGTAATTTTCAGGGGGAAGTGTGTTTTTCATCTCTACATTGAAAGGGGACTGGGAAATTAAAAAGAATAAACCTGGGGTTATAGTGCTCGTTACTGAGCTACAATGTTTTAAACTTGACCTCTTTGCACTTCAGTTCACTCTTGAAAGATTTATTCATGTAAACTTGATTTCTCTGCTGGTGTTAACACAACACAAGCAACACAAATCAATCATTACATAAAATTGATACATAATCATGTCTTCTAACAATGTAGATATAAAAAGGTTTAAAAATAGATGACTTTTGCACTCGATATACGAAAAAAAATAAATCATGATATAGAATATAAAAGGACATATTAAGAGTAATGTAAATTTTTAAAATTGCACATAATTACAAAATATTGTCTTAAAATTTAGAATGAACTTTAAAACGTGGAGGTTATAGATTAAATGTGTGAATTATTGATCAGAATACTGAAGTTTTATACAAAATTTCGAGTAAATTAATTTGAACTTTTTTAAAGATTCGTTGTTTACTTTGGAGAAATATAAATCAATTAAATCAATCAAATTAATGAATTGCAAAATTTCGAGTTTATTTATCTAGAATTTTTTAAATAATCGCTTTATTTAGATAAACTTATCAATCAAATTAATGAATTACAACATTTGAATTAGTTCCCCAAGTCTCACCTACATGCATCATAAATTATAAAACTGAAATACACGTATAGGGGTATAGAAACAGACTGTAAAATCATGCAGAATTCTGATTAAATAATCCTTCCACTACAAAATGTAGTTCCTGCTAAACCCTTCAAAATTTTAATTGACACAAAATTTTTTAACTGGATAGGGTTAAGTAATAGATGTGTAACATGTCTGGACCAATGGGATCAGTATGGAACCAACACATACAAAGTTATAGCATCCTATACAGTTGTGTTCAAAAGCTGAGGAGCTGACTTCCTTAAAACTTTAAAATTTTCTATAGTGAGATTGAACATTTACTTAAAATTTATTAAATATTTCAAGTGTAAAATATTTTAGTCACATCTGATACAAAAAGAGATTTAACGAAATTATTTGTAATTAGGTTTGTGAAAGTAGGCTATCTTGCTCCGTTTTTACTGTTAATTTAATACTGCTAATTATCTTAAGAGTGTACCGGGTATTGGAGACAATGAAATGCAAAGAGGTCTAATTTAACGTTACTCGGGTCATTTATCAGCACACAGACCTCCACTTTTCTCTTAGATTTTGACATGGTCATATACATTTTATGTCAATAATAAATCGTGCATTTAAAAAAAATTCCACAGTAAGGGTGAATATTATTAAGGGTGTCAAACGATAAAGAAGGAATAACGAGAATTGTAAATCTTTGCATACAGTTGTTCAATGGTAGTGTATTTTATTTGAAATCAATGCTCTATTCTGTCGGTTTATTTTCCTTTTATTTACTGCCCTAAAATACATTGATATAAAGTTGAATGAAAAAAAAACTTTACAGCACTTAAGCCCACAAAGTTCATTGAACTATATTAACAAAAGGGAATTGAATGATATTTCATTTTGAATATATATAGTTAAATGTGACAGGTGCGGGTGTGACTGGTCGACAGGGGATGCTTACTCCTCCTAGGCACCTGATCCCACCTTGGTATGTCTAGGGGTCTGTGTTTGCCCATTACTCCGATTTGTATTTCTATAGGAATTACGAGATTGAATACTGTAAGTTATCTTAGACTTTTCATGTTTGTATTTCGGTCGTAATGAAAATAAAATTCCATATAGAAAACCATATGATAGTTTCTTTTAAAAATCATCTGTCACAAAACATAGTTCATTCCAAATCGTACATGTAGGGTAAAGAATTTCCAATTTGAAATCAGAATAAATTGCATAGAATTTATCAATAATACAACCCCCCCCAAAAAAAATTCTAATAAATCATGGTAAAAAAATATACAGCACAATTCATGAGTCGTTGGTTGTCATCTTATTAATTATCTTTAATTATATTCATTTTATTTCATTAGATAGTATCTGTATTTCAGCCAGTGGAAGTCGCTTCCTTAATACTTCAAGATCGACATCACGAAATAGGAACAGAATCCTCCCTTCGCATAAAGGAGACAGATCTTCTCTTTCTAAGGGGAGTGTACTCCGGGAGCACAGGTACTTGGATCAAAAGGGCAACATCCGGATCCGGAGGCTTCCTAAGTACCTTGCCCAAAAAGCAAGAAGACCTAGTTATATATACAGGCCTTCAAACAGCAGGTCTCGAATTCAGAGACGACCTAACTCTAGTAGTTCCCGAACTAGTTCACAGAGGGCAGCATCTACCTTTGAAAGACGACGCCCAGCACAATCAGCTAGAGGTAACATGTACGCTTGTTATACTTAACCGTACTAAGCTAATGCTTATAAACGCTTTAGATGTCATAATTTGTTTTCGCAGACTAAGTTTTCTTTTTAAAATAATTAAAATGCATTGAGGATGACTGTGAAAAAGAGATAACAACAGCCATATATTGCGCATCACTAATTGACGGTTCTAATTATACTCATCATAATGAAATATTCTCTTGATTTTTTTTTGTTTATATCATATAAATGACATTAAGGAACAAACTTCAGACAGTAAGTATCCAGTAATACACTGTAAATAGCTAGATAATTACTACAAATCTGTTGCAGTCAATGAAAAGCTATATGCATAGTGCACAGGCTCACGAGCCTCCGATCTGAAATGTAGTTCTTAGTGTACAAATTATATTATCGTCATATCGAGAATCCTCGAGAATAAATCACCATTTCAACGAGTTGGATAGAGCAAATGCCAAATCACGCAATTAGAGGTGTTTTGTAGATCTCATTCACTCTTTCTTTCACTTCAGTTTTGACCCCATTCCCGAAGTGTCATTACCGACACACCGTGCTTGTTCATATGCGAGGGGAAAAATAGTGCAATAAATATTATACAGTTACACACATTTGTATTCATACCTATGAATGATATTTTTTTTAGAAGGCATTAAAATAATCCCCCCCCCCCAAAAAAAAAAATCGCAATTATTTCATCTTAATTTAACTTATATTCCTTTCAAAACTTTTCCGAGTATTTATTTTGTTGACGTATCATCAACATTAAAAAATGTTGGTTGTGACATTTTGAAAGCAAATCAACGATCAACGATCAATGACAGTGGTCTAACATTGCTTTAATTTAGAAAAATCAACAGAACTAGAACAGTGATTTTAGTTAACAAAGTGTTTGTTCTGGGAATCAAAATGTTTTTAATTCAATTTTCACGTGGTTTCACTTTGATTAGTAAATTTGTTCATATTCGTTACGGCTCTAGAGAAGAAAGATGCGGCCTATTGAATTCTTGTCGCTGAAGCAGCTGTACGAGTTGCTGTCCGTCTGTGGATGTCCGCCGGGCCGGACTGGTTCCTTGTTGACAAAATTCTCTTTGTTTGTAATCGTAATATCGGAATATTTATTTAGGTTGGGTACATTTCTAGCAAGTGGGAGTTGCGTTATGTCAGTTTGCACAATGCTTTTCCCTCGCAAATTTTGTACACAGTATTTTGAGAATTTTGTATTCTGGTGATTTTTTCGACAGAGCTTTTGTTTGATACGCCAATAAACAAGTTATTTTTGTAAACATTAAAATATTTTAACGTTTTTTCTTAATTCCTGTAACATATTAAAAAACAGGAAAACAACGTAGGGAAATTTGAAGTGGAGATAAATTCAAAAGTATGGCAATATGGTACCGCAGGTTTATATATTATATATGATGGTTGACAGGTCAATCAGCATTGATTAAAATGTTACTCGGGTATTATCGTTGACTTTCGTGATACGTAGGTTACTCGGTTATTATCCTTGACTTTCGTGATACGTAGGTTACTCGGGCATTATCGTTGACTTTCGTGATACGTAGGTTGAACGCTATTGCACATTGTCTGCCCTTGTTATAACACACTGCACAAAGTATAAACTTGTATTTAAAAAGTATAAACAGATTTAAAACAATTGTTAATTGGGGTTTTACATGTAGATATAATGTGTTTCGTCGAACTCTATAAATACTTTTGGCCAAAGGATTCTCTCTTTTTAGATATTCAGTAGATCAACCATTATAGCATACGCATAAAATCCTTTCAAAGTTTCATTGATGTTTTTTTTTCACTGAAAATGGGCTGCTTTTGTATTCATAACGCAATGTCCATGCAAGGGGAGCGGGAAATGGCAGTGCATGTATTTTGAGTCCTTGCTATAAAATGTCACACAGTTAAACGACAGACAGGAAGCAGTGACTATCGACATCAATGGATGCTGAGGCAACGAGAAGAACAGCGCAGGCGTGATGAGAGAGAACGACTGGAAAGAGAGCACAGACGTCAAATATTGGCACAGCAACTCCGACAACGAGCAGCAGAGGTACGGAAGAACGAGGAAGAGGACAGACGTGCTGAGGAACAGAGGCGGAGACTGGAGGATCTCCAACGTCAGCGAGCGGAGGAAAGGCGCTTACAGACGGAACTAAGGCGACGTAGAGAGGAGGAGAGGCGTCGCCGTGAGAGGCAGCGGGAGCTGGAACGACAACGGAGACCTAGCAGACCCGCGCGGATAGAAAGTAAGTTATCACCGAACATACCAGTAGCTGCTTCATCAGTACCTATAGGTGGCGCTCACGGCATCCGGCTAGTGGCCATCATGATATCCCCAACTGCTTTATTTACTCTGGTTTCTTGTATTGCAGTCATGTGTAAATTCGTATTGAATGATCCCGATGTCATGCGATGTCTGATTTACAGGGTGAGAGTAAACATCAAAACTGCAACGTGAGAACTAGGTACCATATTGTGGTTGTTTATATTTACACCCACCCGTTGCTATGTCGCTGCTGTTTTCATTTAGACCCATCGACTTATAAAAAAATCGCAATAGATCACAGCATAAAGAAGATATTTAACGAATGACGCTGTGTTTTGTGGTGGATATGGATTTAAACAAGATGGCTTTTAAAAAAGGGGGTGCTTTCCGTGATGATGCATTGCACATTTATGAGTAGCGGCTTCTGCTGTGCAGACATACAAAGCTTATGAAGCATTTCCACATCTAGGATGTTTAGCTATTTGCACATTTCATGCTATGAAAATATATATATGTGGTATATTCAGACGAGCACAAAGAGGATGATTACGTGATGTCTTTAAATAGCGCTGACGTAATTGTTAATAGATACGTTCTCCTAAATGATAATGTAAAAATCCAAATATAGCTGCAGTTTCTGACAATAGAAATATATAGAATACAGTAAAAATGATACGATGAAATTGAGAGTAGCAATATGCATTTATCACATTAATTTCAGTAAGATGGTTAAATTCAAAATCATCCGTTTTAATACACGAATATTTACATTCACCAGTATTTGTTTCAGTAATGAAAGCGTGCTGTTTCATTGTCTTTATTACTTAATGAAAGCACTAACTTTTCAACTTGACATATAAAACATCTATAAAAAAAAAATGGCATAAATGATAAATGTCAAGGTTATTTTTTGTATTTTGAAAAGTGTGAAAACAAACTAATGGGAAGAAGGCCGTTGGTTTTACACATTATGCGGTCAACTACGTTTTTTTTTTCCTTACATTTTTTTTCTTACATTTATGCAAGGGGGGGGGGGGGGGGGGGGGGGCTCCGTGGCACAGTGGTTAGAGCATCGCGCTCAAACTCACAAGGCCTCTCACCTCTAGTCGGCGCGGGTTGGAATCTCGCTCTCACCGATATATGTGAAAAAGTTTGCCAGTTTACTTTCAGAAGGTCGGTGGTCTCTTCCCGGGTATATTGTATCTGGGTTCTCTCCTCCGCCAATAAAACCTGGACGCCACCAGAAAAACTGAAAAATTGTTGAGTGTGGTGGAAAGCAATAAAACAATCAATCAATACATTTATGCAGTCCATTACATGCGTACAAATTATCCCCAGCTTACATTGTAGTCACACCCCTACAATGCAAGCAACCTTGACATTTAATCCATGCATGTTTTGAAAGGCGGAACATTGTTGAGAATCGCGTGCTGTTTACCGGTCACTCGGTAAGAGGGAGGACATTGAGTTAGTGTTGATGGGTGTGTGAAATAGATTCCATATCATGCAAACCCAATAGTCACAGTTACTGATTGACAGTTCTCGGCAAGGAACCGACTTGTGAAATCTAAAAGTCATTATGTAATGGTCAGTATCGCTTAATATTAACAGCATTAACTTCTAACAGCCTGTGGTGTCACTTAAACTGTAATTTATAAAGTTTTGCTTGCGATTAATATCTTAAACGTTTAGTATGCTACATATCTTATATATAATTATATAAAAAAAAATATAAAAATGCCATAATCAAATCGTAATAAACTTCCTATGACCCAAGGAACGAATGAATTAATTATAATGCAGTATTGAGTCTAATTATAATGCAGTATTGAGTCTAATTATAATGCAGTATTGAGTCATAAACGTCATGAATAATTTGGATTTGTGGACTCGGTGTTCTTTTCTGCTGCGTTTTTTTCCTTTAAAGAAAACTTTAAAAAATACTGATCTTGAAGAAGAAACGTTTACAATGACTTTATTTAAGGTAATACCATACCCTTAACGATACCAAATCGGACATTTTTTGAAGACAATGATTTCATAAATACTTTTATAATCAGGTACAATGAAATCCACGGACAAGTTCCAGCTTTCTCAGGTTCATAACACACTCCGAGGCACGGGGCTGACAGAACTGGTAAGAGTAGCGGTTACCTATCAATTGCACAGCATGCTGTTTACTGTCATTTTCCTCATCTTGCGTAAGTCAAACCCTTCAGGGGAACATGCGGTTTCGCATGGTGCATGTAATTTTTTTTATTCTGCCCCGCGTTTGATCTATATGATAATGAGTTTGTTCAAGTATTTGACTTCTTCAAAGAAATGGAGCAACCACCTGGAGCGATGGGCGAGGTACGTTGTTCGCTGTGAGATTGAATACCCCGGACCGATCGACACCTTCACAAATTTTGGCAAATTAGACAAGGTTTGTAAGTTCACTTGTAATTAGACAAGATTTGAAAGTTGAATTCTATTTTTACGTTTAATAGATCTTTGTGTAAAAGATTCAAATCAAAAATTTGAAACAGATCCTTTGGAGGCGATATATGTAAATATTTACACCTTTGCCCTTGATAATTTCTTGTAAGAGACAAAATAATTTATTGATAGATACCAACATACCAGTAATGGCTTATTAAGTGAATATATTGTTTTTCAGCCTAGCATGGTGTACAATTTGGTCTATGATTGGGGAGCGGAAGGAAATGACGTATCGCGGACACTGACGTACGGTTGTCGCACGCCTGATGACAGAGAACGTTGTAACCACAATGTCATTGTAAGTCACGTAATATATCAGGACTATAATTTGTATTGCCAAACCTTTTCCCCAACTTTCATTTTATACTTTCATTTTCCAGATCCGAAATCCTTTCATTCGGAACTTTGCCTGCGCGAGTCTTGACTGCGTAGATAAGACTCAATTGACTTGTATTTATAAATAGTATTTAGCTGACCGTTGAAATGCATATACTGCAAGGCATAGTTATCCCAATTGGCTGTCTCTGAGAAGTGTGAGACCGGAAGTGTTGCAGTATTGAAGAAACTGGACCTTCATATCGTATGATATTATTCCGAAAATGTGATATTAGAGTAGAGACATATAGACGTTTATATCAGCGTTCAATTGTTTGGGCTAAAGGACGTGGTTTTCTTATTGTGTATGAGTATTTACGCTATGAATTTGATTCCTCACGAAAAAAAAGTTTCTTTCTGAACGGTATTTAAAATTTTTTTTCGTGAAGGTTTACTCTTTAAACGACATGCTTGTCTTTAAGCAATTTGCTAATTATTTCATATTATAAATATTACATATATTTATTTCCTTAACAAATTTCAAGCTTATTCTGTTTGTTTCAATATATATAATTATATGGATAAAGAACATTATTTTCATTCATAGATTTGATGTACTGCATAACTAGCAGCATTGGAAGCTTTAGCGTAGTTTCATATATATATATATATATATATATATATATATATATATATATATATAAAATTCACTATACCCTTGTATTTTTGTTGCAAATCTTAGAATGTATTTCACATATTGATAGAAAGAAGAAAAAAGTTGTAAACTTATTAATTTAACACATTGATAGAAAGAAGAAAAAAGTTGTAAAATTAAATGTTATGCCATATTTGATAGAAACGATGATTTATATGTTCATCGGAAGCGGTAGATTTGCCTAGTTTACCTCTGACGTTTATTTTCTTAGCGAGTGTACTTAATTATTGTAGTTTCACGTTGTTTTGTGATGAACCGTAGATTTCCACGACATTGTTATTATCATATTATTTTTTGTAATGTGCTGCGTCTACATGTATTTGCTTTGTGTGGTGAGAGTTTTGAGATGTAATAAAATCTATTTTTTCATATGAGAATAGACTTTATAATACTGTGGGGTTGGTTTGTTGTTTTTTTGTTTTTGTTTTTTTTTTGTTGTTTTTTTTTTGGGGGGGGGGGGTCTTTTGTAGTTTTTGAATATTCATTTTGTTTACATGATGACTGTAAATTATGGAAGATTAAAATCGTTGTTGAAACCGACGTAAACACCTACGAAAGATATATGTATATATATATATATATATATATATATATATATATATATATACACAGTATTCATACCAGTAACATCACTTTATATTTGGTTAATATTACTTATGCATAATTTATTTGTCGTTTATCCTGCGTATATACGGATTCTAGCATAGATCGTCGATGTTAATTAAGAATGGAAAGATATATTTCTGTTGAGATCGAATGAAAACAAAACTTGATGGGTTCCTTTATTATTGTATAGTATTCGGTATTACTACTTATTACAACAGACTTTATTTTTGTAGGTTGTAAAAGTATACATTTCCGCTATTAGGACTAGTATTTGCAAATATTGAAAAAGATGAAAATATCATTTTGCAATAGACATGACGATTCAGAATCTCTTCAGAAGTTTGTATACGATAAAGCTTAGTAGTACGATATGATTTATGTAGAAAGAAAACTATATACCTCTGTAAGGTGTGATTGTTTGTTGTTTAATGTCCAAATCAGAATATTCCACTGTAATCTAAATGCTGCCAGCTTAAGGACCAGCGTACTTCCTGATTCGGGAAAAATTCCAAGAACTTTTCATACCGAAACAACAGTGTAAAATTATTAATTTTGACAGTTACTCTAATGAAAGAATTTTTTCCAAGCGTGAAATGCTTAAGGAGGGAAAATCGCATTCATAGTATAAATTTCAAGACTCCTACATTCTCGGGGCCTTAAGGGTGGGGCAAGAACTGTCATTCATGAACCAATTTTCAAAAATCTCCTCTTATTCAAAGTCTTTGCCTTGAAGACGGGCTTGAATTGCCAAACTGACCAATTTTCAAAAATCTTCGCCTTGAGGACGGGAAAAATTCCCGTATTGGGCAATTTTCAAAAGCTTTCAACATAGAATGCATAAGAAAAACTAAATGCGTAGTCGTGTAAAACGGACGTCTACAAAAACTCAAAATTTCATGATCCCCGGGGTAGAGGTTCTGACTCCAGGGCATATGAAACGTTTTTGGGGAAAGGCGATGTAGATTGTAAATTTCAGGACTTTTGCAATCCCGGGGCCTTAGAGGTAGGGCAAAAACTTCCTTACCGTGTCTAGTATTCCAAAAGCTTATCTTTAACTGTATATCTATGACAAAAACTAAATGCGCCGTCATGCAGAGCAGGAGGGCCTCTATTAAAGTTGATCCCTGGGGTAGAGAATTTGATTCCAGGGCATAGGAAGCTTGGTATAAAGCGTATATGTAAAACTTTTAAATAACATCGTCTTTTATGCTATCGATATTAAATGGAATCTACATAAATATTAAAGGAGCAGGTAGCCCTTAACCAAAATGGTAAGTTTCATAATCCTAGGGTAGGGGTTTTGGTACCAGTTTGGATCCAAAATGGTCAGTGATTAAATGTTTGTATTAACAATTAAACATTTTTAACTTTCTGATAACTACTCTTCCGATTCTTTTCAAATTTGGTATAACACATCTTTGGGACAGGAGGATAGAAAATGTAATTTTAAGTACACCTGCACCCCTGGAGTCTTAGGGGGCGAACACAAACTACTGTAAATTGACCAAATGTCAAAAATCTTCTCGACAACAGCTTATCTGTAAGAAACACGATTGCATAGTCATGTAGAGCTGGAAACTTTTATCAAATTTGTAAAATTTGGTTGGCTGTATATTGTTTAACGTTCCGCTCGAGAATTTTTCATTCGTATGGGGAAGTCATCATTGCCGGTGAAAGGCTGCAAAATTAGGCCTATGTTCGGCGCTTACGGACTTATTCTAACCCGGATCCCCACAAGATAATTGTAAACTTCATATGTATCTAATTCTAATATAGTATCAGAAAATTAAAGAAATAAGCCTCTCAAATTATAAACACAATTATTCACTATGATCACTTTGATCCCTGCATCGTATCAAAACCCCCTATACGTAGGATAATGGAATTACAATTTTTGTGTCACGTGGGGATCCGAGTTAAAATAGTCTTTCCTTGTCGAAAGAGGCGACTAAATGGGGCGGTCGTTCGAATGAGACCACAAAAATTGAGGTCCCGTTTCACAGCAGGCGTGGCACGTTAAAGATCCCACCCTTTTCAAAGGCCGTGAGCGCCGAGCAAAGGCTTGAATTTTTGCAGCGCTCCACTGGCAATAATGACGCTTCCATACGAGTGAAAAATTCTCAAGGCAGACGTCAAACAATATACAACCAACCAACAATTTTTGTGAAGGACTCGCTGCTCCTTCAAAATATCGATTTAATTTCAATCTATTATCAATAGCATTAAAGATGTTTTAAATGTTTTACACAGAATGTAGTATATGAAAGTGTGACCCCGCCCCTCAGCCAGAACCGCTACCCCAGAGGTTATTAAGTAACAGCAGAAAGGGTTGTATGTCAGCAATGCGAGTTTCGCAAACCCAGGGAGGGTTGAAAATAGTTGTATAGTGTTGATATAACATATATAGTCGTTTTATGGGCACTTTTGAGGCCATTTGTGTTTTAAGAGCACGTTTTGTTTTTTACTGCTCCTGAATGAAAAGGCCAAGATAACCAACAGTATTCAATCTCATAATTCCTACAGAAAATACAAATTAGAGAGATGGGCAAACACGGACCCCTGGTCATATCAGAGGTGGAATCAGGTGCCTAGGAGAAGTAATCATCCCCAGTCGACCGGTCACATCCGCCGTGAGCCCTACATCCCGATCAGATAAACGGAGCAATCCGTACCCAGAATCAGTGGGCTAAGGACGCCTTAACAATTGGTGTGAAACACGTCAGACAGCATTTGATCTAACAGAATGTTGTACTGGCAAACTAGATCGTTATAACGACCAAACATTTGCGAAATGCTGACTTTAGGCGACACTGTACAAACTTCTGTTAACATAAACGTCTTTATTAGTAGCCTGCTCGATTTAAAAACTGATCATATGCAGAACAAGCTCTTGCATAGGAAATCAGTTGGTTGATTGATTGATTATTTATTGCTTTCCGCCACACTCAACAATTTTTCAGTTATCTGGTGGCGTCCAGTTTTTGTTGGTGGAGGAGAGAACCCAGATACAATGTACCTGGGAAGAGACCACCGACCTTCGGCAAGTAAACTGGCAAACTTCTTCACACAACGAATCAGTTGGTAGATATAAACATCATATGCTGGTGGTGATGGAGTATTGCTACATAGATAAGGGAAGTTGACGATGGAGAAATTGAAATCATCCCGCTTGTCATAAAGTTGGGTTGTTGGTTTACCGTCAGCAATGTATTTCATACATTATCAGATAATTGTCTATGGTACACTGCCTTACCGTAATATGATGTTGAATTTTAACTGAATAAAATTGTCGTATTTAATTGTGTTCATTTCTTGTTAAAATTACTTACTATGGAACGAAATTAAATCATAATTATATGGCGTTTCGTTAAAGCGTGCTTATAAACGCAAAGTTTGGGTATTCAAAAATGCTGATATCGATAAATGAAATACATTAAAAAAGAATATGACTGGAAATTAATCATCAATGGCGCATGTAGTGTATTGAGATAATATTGTAAAGGGACTTAACTGTGTTTACTTAATGATTGATCTAGAGTTACTGCTCTTTGTATATCCGGGAGATTTAAAAGAGTATGATGGTAGGCTCCATGTTGTAAAGTTGTCATGTGTGTGTGCTGATAATAAACCATGAACTACATGACTGTGTAATTCTTCAATTGGCGACGAGGATGAAAATACAGAGGAACAGTGGTGATACACGTTGTTGAAAATGGCTACGCTCATTGAACTGAATGGAGTGGGAAAGTTCGACCCGAATGCAGAACCATCGCAGTTAAATCAGGCATGGAGAAGGTGGCATAGGAGTTTTGAACTTTTCGCAACTGGAAAGGAGGTGAGTGACGCAGACCAGAAGAAATCATTGTTGTTACATTGTGCTGGATCAAACGTACAAGACATTTACTTTACGTTAACAGAAGTTGATAGTGAAGGCGGTGACAGCATACACAGTGGCGGTAAAAACGTTGGTCAAGCATTTTCAGAACAAAGTAAATGTGCCGTATGAACGATATGTGTTCCGGAAAATTACGCAGACTGACAAGGAAACTGTGGAGCAGTTTATTATAAGACTGAGACAGCAGGCAGTGTTCTGTGACTTTGCGAATGTGGACGAACAAATTCGGGATCAAATCATTGAGAAATGCCGATCGTATAGAATCCGTGCAAAGCTGCTAGAAAGGGGAAAAGATCTAACATTAGAACAGTTATGAACTATTGCATCTACAGGGAAAGTTCAGATGCTAGATTCTGGATCAGAAAATGACGTAAGAGATGGGTACGCATTTAGTGTTGATATATCCGAGAAATCAAGTGACAGAGTTACAGTCAGTGTTGGAGGTCACCCAGTTGAATTTATTATTGACAGCGGCGCATCAGTGAATATCATTGACAAGGAACAATGGGAAAATCTGAAAAGGAAACATTTGAAGTGTCATTCAGAAAAGTGTGAAAAAAAACTTTACGCATATGGTGCAACAGAACCATTACACTTGTTAGGAAAATTCCATGCACAGATTTCTATTCCTGACACAGACAACTGGTTTGAAGCTGAAATCTTTGTTAAATGGAGATGGACCAGCATTGTTGGGTAAAGATACTGCAATGAAGTTAAACATTTTGAAACTAGGAGTTAATACTCTGACATCAGATAGCATCATTCGTGAGTTTAATGACTGTTTTGACGGCATTGGAAAGCTGAAAGGCTTTAAGTTGAAACTGCACATTGATAAACGTGTAAAACCCGTTGCACAAGCGATGTATCGTATTCCGTATAGCTTGAAGGACAAAGTAAGTCAGCAGCTAGAGGAACTTGAATCACAGGATATAATCGAGAGAGTCAATGATCAGACACCGTGGGTCAGTCCAGTCATTGTTGTACCAAAACAGAATGGGGACATTAGGTTGTGTGTGGACATGAGACAAGCCAATGCTGCGATTGTTCGTGAAAGGCATCCTGTACCCACAGTAGAGGAAATTCTGTATGACGTCAATGGAAGCGAGATATTCAGCAAGCTTGACCCCAGGAGTGGTTACCATCAAATTGAGTTAGAAGAATCATCAAGGGAGATCACTACTTTTGTGACACATAAAGGATTATACAGATACAAAAGACTAATGTTTGGTATATCATCTGCACCTGAAAAGTATCAACAAGTGATTTCTCAAGTATTCCATGACTGTAAAGGAGTACAGAATATTTCAGATGATATTGTTATCCATGGTCGCAATGAACAAGAACACGATGATGCGTATTGTGTTACAGAGACTGAAACAGAAAGGACTGACTCTCAACCGTAACAAGTGTGAGTTCAAAATGAACAAGATAACATTTATGGGACATGTGTTATCAAAGAATGGTATTGGACCTACAAGTGAGAGAATCAAGTCATTACTTGATGCTAAGGAACCGACTAATGCAGCGGAAGTGAGAAGTTCCTTAGGACTCGTAAACTTCAGTGCGAGATACATTCCAAATCTGGCAACAGTGGCGGAACCAATGAGACGGTTGACAAAGCAGAACTCAACATTTGTTTGGGGAGAAAAACAGAAGCGGAGTTTTGAAACTTTGAAAAACTGTTTGAGTAATGTGAAAACGTTAGGACATTTCCGGCTGGATGCAAAGAAAACACAATTAGTGACTGATGCAAGTAACGTTGGGCTCGGAGCAGTGTTACTTCAGGAGTACAGAGGTGAAACTCGGGCAATCAGTCACGCCAGTAGAACATTGACATCTGCGGAACGAAATTATTCGACAACAGAAAAGGAAGCCTTAGCCGTTGTTTGGGCCTGTGAGAAGCTTCACATTTATTTGTACGGAGTAGAGTTCGAACTGGTGACGGACCATAAACCGTTGGAAGTTCTCTATGGAAGGAAATCTCGACCCAATGCGAAAATTGAACGCTGGATGTTGAAACTTATGGCTTACAATTTCAAAGTGAAATATGCCCCAGGACGTCAAAATATTGCAGATGCGTTATCACGTTTGGTAGACAAAGCGAATTCTGGAAGGAATGATTCAGAGGATTCTGTTAAATTTGTGGCAAGGGAAGCAACTCCCAGGTCAATGTCTACACGTGAAGTCGAAGAAACTTCAAGGAAGGATGAAGAACTTAGTCGAGTACGAAAATTCATCAAAGAAAACAAGTGGGACCAAAACTGTAGTCATTATTTACCATTTCGCAATGAATTATGCTGTATAGGATTTCTGGTGTTACGCGGAACGAGGATTGTAATTCCTGAAAGTCTACGAAAACGGTGTGTACAGATTGCTCACCAAGGGCACCTAGGAATTGTGGGTACTAAGCAGCAGTTGAGAACAAAGGTCTGGTGGCCTGGTATGGACAAAGACGTTGAGAAATATGTGAAATCATGTCATGGATGTCAGATCACCAGTGCATTTCCAAAACCTGAGCCTATCAAACCGACAGTCTTACCAACAGGACCGTGGCAAGATTTGTCTATCGATCTACTAGGACCGTTAACATCAGGACAATATGTGTTTGTTGTGGTGGATTATTTCAGCCGATACTATGAAATTGAAATAACCAAGGACATAACAAGTGAAAAACTTATCGATGCTCTTGAAGGGATGTTTTGTCGAAATGGATTACCAATGACTATTACATCAGATAACGGGCCTCAATTCAAATCTGAAACATTTGCTAGCTACATGGCAGAAAATGGAATTAAGCACAGAACAGTGACGCCGTTACATCCTGCAGCAAATGAGGAAGTGGTAAGACAAAATAGGTCATTGATGAAGAGAATTCGAATTGCGCAAGCGGAATCCAAAGATTGGAGGAAGGAATCCGTAAATATTTATTTGCGTATCGAACAACACCACACAGCACGACTGGATTTTCGCCAGCGGAATTGATGTTTCGACGTACGTTGCGAACTAAATTACCAGAACTAGATACTTCAGAAAATGTCTATGATGAAGAAGCGCGTGAACATGATGCGTATTCTAAGAACAGGAATAAGGTGTATGTCGACAATAAACGCGGTGCGGTAGAGAGTGATGTGGAACCAGGAGATTCCGTACTTGTGAAAAAGTCGAACAAGCAAAAGATGGATACACCGTATCACTCCGAACCATTTCAACTCGTTCAGAAACAAGGAAACAGCTGTGTTGTGAAATCACCAGAAGGTGTGTGCTATAAGCGCAATAGTGAATTTGTGAAAAAAATATCAGGAAGAGGATATTCGATCGGATATTCCAGAAGTTCCGAGTGAACTGGAACTAGTCTGTGTGTCTTCGGGGCAGACTGGCATATCGTCTTCAGATTCAGCGAGAGCCTCGCCGAAAATTCAACCCGAACGTAGGTCGACTCGAGTCAGGCAACAACCGAAACGTTTTGAGGACTATGAGATGTAATTTTGATCGTGTGCGTGAATATGACTGTATATGCTAATTCTATTTATTGACTCAAATGTGTCTCTATTTATTGATTAGAATATATGTATGCTGTATAATTATAATTCAGCAATGTTTGGTGAATGACATTTAATTCTTAGAAAAGGGGGTAATGTAGTGTATTGAGATAATATTGTAAAGGGACTTAACTGTGTTTACTTAATGATTGATCTAGAGTTACTGCTCTTTGTATATCCGGGGGATTTAAAAGAGTATGATGGTAGGCTCCATGTTGTAAGGTTGTCATGTGTGTGTGCTGATAATAAACCATGAACTACATGACTGTGTAATTCTTCAGCGCATACCTAATAGAACTTGTGACAAAAAAATTTCAGATAATTTTTTATTCTTTCTACGGTAATGTATCCCTGAAAAAGTTACAATTCGTTCTAATGATAAACCATGGTTTGATTCGATGTTAAAAGAAATCAATCGGACTTGGAATCGATAGATTATAAGAGAATTCGAAATAAAGTCCATAACATGAAAAAGTACGCTGTTCTAAATGACTGCGATAACATTGAGACTCAAAACATAATAATAAATTATACTGAAAACTAAGTAAAGAGGTTGTCGAAGTAAAACAGATAATGAAATCCCACCAATATAAATTACTTCCGATAACGGTATCAGTATGGTAGCATTTTCAGATAAGGAAAAATCAGAAATATTACATGTAAATAAATATGAATTTTTCTTCAATCTCAATATCGATGACACAAGCAACAATCTGACAAATTTATATACAAAGAGCAATGACAGTCTTAATGGTGATTGTATTGAAGAGCAAGAAGTCATAGATATCATTTCCAGCCTTCCTGTAAATAAAGCTATTGGTTACGATGATGTAAGTCATAGGGCGCTGAAATCAACTACGCATAGTATTTCTAGACCACTCTGTATGCTTTTCAATAAATTTCTGCGTGAAAAATCCTTTCCAAGCTTCTGGAAAGAAGCACACGTTTTACCCCTTTTCAAAAAGTATTACCCTTCTTTTCCTAGTAATTTTAGACCTGTGTTTCTTTTGTGCTGCGTCAGCAAAGTTATGGATATTTATTTTTTTTTTGGACACGTATAGAATTTTTTTTACACGAGCTACTTATTTGACAAATATTAAGCGCTGATTTTTTACCCGGTTTCTCTACAGTTTTCCAGTTATTAGAGACTTATCATAGCATTGTAAAAAGTAATGATGATGGGAAATCTTGTTGCATGGTCTTCTGCATTTATCTAAAGCATTTGACCGAGCTTGGCACCATGGTCGTCTATTTGAACTACAGATTTATGGGATCAGAGGTAATATTTTTTGTCAATGGTTTACTAATTATCTTTCTTGTAGCCAAAAAAGTTATGTACAAAGACCAATTGTCTTCATGTGCAAGTTTAAATGCAGGGGTACCCCAAGGCTCTGTTCTTGGACCGCTATTATTTTTAATCTATGTTAACAATATTACTGAAAACGTGATGTCGTTTTGTAAATTATTTGCTGATGATAACTCAATTCAACACGCATATAAGAATTCAAATGAAATTGAATTTACATTGAATCATGATTTTCGTGTTCTAGATGAATTGTAAAAACTGGTTGTTGAAATTAAATCCCTCTATAACTAAAGCTGTTCTTTTTTCATTGAATAAGAACATTGATCCTCCTAAATTATTTTTTCAACATTGTTAGTTGGAGTATGTGCCAGTGTACAAACATCATGGATTGATTGTTTCATGCGATTTGCGTCCCACTATATAAGTACTATAACCGGTACGGCTTACAAAAAAGTAGGACTTCTTAAAAAAATATTTTAGGAATAAACACCCTTTTAAAAATGTAGATTACTTTTATAAGACCAGCTTTAGAATAAGCCTTTGTTGTTTGGGATGGATGTAGATCCTGCGAGAGCGACCTGTTAGAAAAAGTCCAATGACGTGCAGCGCGAATTATTACTGGCCTTCCTATACTAGCCTCTAGAGATTCTCTGTGTTTAGAAACTGGCTTAGAACCCGATCAACTGCTAAATTAGTTACCATGTACAAAGTTTATAATAATTATATTCCGCAATACCTAAATAAACAATATCTAGCAAAATAAACAGTATGTCCACGTACAATCTCCGTAACGGAGACAACTATACAATACCAAAATGCAGACTTGAAGTTGTTTTTATTGGTTTTGTTCTGTTTTTTTATTTATTTATTATTTTTTTGTTTTTTTGTTTTTGTTTTTACCAGACGCTGTATCAAAGTGGAATTCTCTCAGTATCGATTCAAGACAAAGCTATTTTAATTAAACAATTTCGTAACAGTGCTAGCTATATAAACAATTCCAAACCATCTGTATATTTAGATTTAAATTATGATCTACGTAGACGCAATATTGTTGATTCTCCAATGATAATCAAATTTCATTTATTGTTTGCATTGTTGATCTTATTCAGCTGCAAACTTGTATTAATTTTCAATCTGCACTCTTAACAAAAAATAACATTCCACACATTTATATACATAGCAAGTAGGATTTTTTTTCGAGTCACTGCCGCAACACGTGTTTATTTTAGATTTTATATACGATGATCACGTGATTTCATTATTTGGTTAGTCTTAGATACTTCCGGTAGAATAGCGTCTGTTAATAACAGTGTTACAAAGAAATGGAGAGATCAAAAGGGAGACACTACTGCTCAGCGGAAGGCTGTTGTATAGACACAAGGAAGATAGGAAAATATGGTTATATGGAAAATATTAAATTTTATCCCTTTCCGACACAGAAAAATGATTTGTAGTCAGAAGTTGAAATTACCTCTCGATTCAGTTCTACTGTAAACACGCACAACTTCACTAAATATTTTTTGGACCAAAGGAGCATGATGCCCCTTGATTCGATAAAAGCACGTAATTTCTGGCTCTTTCCATAAAAAAAAAATCGATTGAAGAAGTTGTTTCCATATGTATTCATTGAAGTGATTATAACACCTTATTCTATCGAACACGTGTTTACTTGGTGTTTATTTATCCTGTCATCCGATTGGCTAAAGTAAATATAGAATACATGTTCTTCAGGTATTCAACGCGAGCGCACACTTTCTCTCTTTTGTAAGAATTGTCACTATATTATATTTAATCATATACAGTCATATTTAAATCATGTTTTGTTTTGTAGATTTAAAGTAAAAAAAAATCAATAAATTTTTGTATCCTGTGTACAATAAACTGCAATCGCGAGAGCGCTTCTATTCCTATATACGTGTTGTTATTTTGTAAGTGATTTATGTTCGTTTGAGTGTGAGCAACAAGACCATAAAATTTCAAATCTTTCCTCCATATTTAGGATTTAAAACGGAAATATATTAACCAATCAATGGTGCAGAATATAAATTTATTTTACCACTTGCAAATGAGTTGCTAAGTCTTATTTTAATTAAAATAGAGCATATTTGTCCGATGTAAGCTACATTAATCATTCTAATTCTTAACGTTCCGTTCCGAAACCCTTATCTAGCAGGGATACTTCGCGCCACTGCGGTTTTATATGCTTTAGTAATCATTATATTTCCATCATTATGAGTTAATCTGCATTAATAATATATGATTCATTGATTAAATATTGTTTAACGTCCCGCTCGAGAATCTTTCACTCATATGGAGACGTCACCATTGCAGGTGAAGGGCTACAAATTTAAGCCTTTGAGCAGGGAGGGATCTTTTACGTGCCACACCTGCTGCGACACGGGACCACGGTTTTTGCGGTCTCATCCGAAGGACCGCCCCATTTAGTCGCCTCTTACGACAAGCAAGGGGTACTGAGGATAAATTTTTACAACCCGGATCCCCACGGGATTTAATAATATTATAATGTTACATTTTGTGTCTACAATGCCGAAATAGTAGTCAGGGTTTTAATGCATGGTCCACGAGCCGAAACCCTGACTACTATTTTGGAATAGTACACGCAAAATATAACATTATTATTTTGCTGACTGTCTATATATATATATATATATATAAGATCAATATTTATGGTTCGATGGTGCAAAGGACAATAACTATGAATGGAAGATACCACTGTTGAACGATGCGGTGTTTTAAATGCGGTATCAAATCTAATGCATTTGTTATTCTGTTGGAGCATAATCATTTAAATTAGATGACTATATGTAACAGAGACTGGTTTGTGCCTCTAATGAGAAAGGAACACGGGACCTCTGGCACGACAGTCCAGTGCTCTACCGATCGAGCTAAAGGATTAACCCACTAGCCCGAGCTAGTAGGCAGGCCATGTATCTAACACTACCACATATATTAAACTAATTTTTCAGTTAATCATATAGTTTTCTCTATAACTGTTATATTTGTTAATGGTAAACTTAAGTTTATATAGATAATTTATCAGATATCATACAGGAGATGCTTTGGCTTAGTGGTCAGCGCGTCTGGAATCAGTCTATGGTGACATTACATCCTATTGTAGCCTATTACAAAGAGACAGGTGAACTCAGCAAGCAAGCGCCACCGTTCTTGTTCTGGTCACAGTAGTTTTTCTGATCAAACGAATTTATGTATGAGAAAAAATTGAAGAAAAAAGTAAAGTTACACAAAGCAGATCTATAAATAATCAAACACTGTGTGAAAATAGTAGCCGACAGGAAGCATAATAATATTAATTACTGCATGCATAGGAACAATAACTAGGCTACGTGAACCTTAACTCCTGGGATCATGAAATTTTAAATTTTGGTAGAAGCTTCCAACTTTACATTTTGCATATAATTTCCGGAGAGAGTTTCTGACCCTAGGGCGGGGTCAAATATGGTATACAGTTTTCAAGTGTATCTTTAACATTTAGACAGAAAAAGAAATCTTCTTTTATGCTGCTGATACCAGATATAAAGTAAAATTCCAAGTATTAAGAAGTTCTTAACTCTTGGTTACTGTGTACGAGTTTTGTAAAGGGAAATAACTCAGATTTCCATTTATACTTCTCTTATCAAGACAGTGTGGTCACGTGCACGTGGGCTAGCTCGTGTACGCATGTGTGTGTGTACACATGGTTTATCCACCCGTGACATTTGTTTTGTAACCAACTGTCCTCTGATAATTAGAAGGGATGCATGACGAGGTAAGAAATATTAAAACCAAAATGAAGTAAATTAAACAGATATCATCGCACGATCCACTCCTGATCGCGTTATGCAATGTTTACAAATATACAACATGCTGTACATAAATGTCAATTCTTTTGGAACTGAATACATTGTATAATATAAACAGTAATAAAGGCTAGAATAGACAGAGGTCAATGCATTTGTTAACTTAGCAGCTGTGTTCTCCTTCTGTATCCGCTTTCGTTGGCGGATCACAAAATTTTCAATGGGATGGCATGTGAAGGTGGGGTTGCGACTCGAGTTTGTACCTTTTTCAACTACAAGCCCGAAAAGGGAAGAAGACCCCAAAATGAAGAAAAATTCCCATTTTGATATTCAAGCAAAGGGACTTGCAACTCCGTTTAGATCCGCCACTGTATTTTGCCAGTTACAGAATTTGAGATGTTCATGTTTGTAGTTTTGTCGTGCCTCAGAATTTAAGATGTAATATAAAAAGGTGTATGGTGGTGGTGGTGGTGGTGTTTATATATATATATATAGACACACACGGACTGAAATGAAATAAATATGAAACAAAAAATCTTCAAAGCATTCTGTTCAGATCCCCCAAATGGAAGGTTTGAAAAGTTGATTTTTACTTTTAATTGTGATATACTGATTTTAATACTTTCTTTACTTTTGAAAATTGATACAGGATTTTAAGATCATACTGGATATTGATACATTAACATTGTTTATATCCAGTTCATTAGTAATTTATATCACCCTGTGTCATACATTGATTTTAACCTGAATAAATCTACTACTATAGATTTTGAATTATATCAATGTCTGATAAATATCAGAATTCAAATAGCTGGGGGTAGGCTTCCGTAATTTTACGTCATTCGGTATCAATTTTCATAAAAAATTATTTTAAAAATTCATTGATTATAATTAATATGAGGTCATTTAACTAAAGTCCTAAGTTAAGGTTGCTGATAGCAAGAATAATTATAGAATTCCCAGAAAAGTTTATAGTCTCCAGGCTGTTTATAGACCACATTACACCGTGAAAGTTTTTCTCTCAGTTAGAGTGATTTACCCTTGATTTCATAATTTTTTTTATAATGTTTATTGAATAGCACTTTAAATTAATGTTAAAAAGATGTTGAAGATATCTTCCCCCACTTTTTTTTTTTATCTGTATGAACAATTTTTATTGATTCAAGTTATTTTTTTTTTAGTATGGATGCATATCTATATCAATCTGTACGGTTTGTTATTCAGGGTCACAATCTCTGACTCACCCATCTTAGACAAGCTACACTGTACGTGATTTGAACAACAGCTGATGTCACTGAATTAGACGTCATGTCTGAAACAAAGGTGAACGGAGTCCACACAGTGGAATTCAGTCAATCCACGAGCATAGAGACCAGAGGATCCATTATCTCTGGTCACAGTGTGGTTTACTCTGTAGATGTAAGAAAAGGGCCATGTTGTTGTGGACAGGTCATGCGGAAGGAGATTCTGAAAGGAGTGGAGTAAGTCAGGCTAGGTCCAGTTTCTGGAAGACAGGTGGGTTAGGAAGGTATATTTTTCCCCAACTGTTGCGGCTCTGAAATTGGGGAGGGCAGAGCAGTGGGTTAAGGGGCATACATTTGTCTCTGTTGCAGGTACAGAAACCTGGAATCAATATTTTCTTAGTTGTTTTAGTGTCCCACCTGTCTGACATTTCATAATCTTAATTTTTATATTCTGCAACCTGAAGTGTGTACTGTAAATAAAAAAGCTGCAGGAAAGAACACTGTACCTTTGTTATGAAATTTAAGAAAGTTTGCAATAAACAGGGTACAATTGATGTGTATTTGATTTCGGAAAGAAATTTTAATGAACATGGTGAGAAAGTTTTCAATTTTGAAGAAAGAAAATTGGGAAACATACATATATCACTTAAAATTGGACTAAAGAAATAGATTTTAAAAAATGACATATAGGGAAATTAAAAAAAAAAAAATTAGTGGTTTTCTTAAGCTAAGCATTCTGATTGCCATGAATTTGAAATGTTATGTTACAGTAGATGATTTTGAAGTAAATCATTTCACAGTAACATTCCAGCAAGCTAGTTCACGAGAATTTAGAACAAGTGCCCTCTATGATACCTGTATCAACCAATTACTTTTCAGTGTGCACTAACTTTTTATCAGAAATATAGAACTAATATCTTTTTGAATTACTGTTTTAGTTGCATATTCAAGCCAGGAATGAATGCTATTCTGGGGCCAACAGGAAGTGGAAAATCCTCGTAAGTACACACAGATCAGACATCAGGTATATCTGTATGCTGTCGATTCAGATTCACACCCCCGTGGGGATCCGGGTTAGAATAGATCCTCAGTACCCCCTTGCTTGTCGTAAGAGGCGACTAAATGGGGCGGTCTTTTGGATGAGACCACAAAAACTGAGGTCCCGTGTCACGGTAGGTGTGGCACCATAAAGATCCCTCCCTGCTCAAAGGCCCAGAGCGCTGAGCATAGGCCTAAATTTTGCAGCCCTTCACCGGCAATGGTGACGTCTCCATATGAGTGAAAAATCTCGAGCGGGACGTTAAACAATATATAATCAATCAATCAAATTAACAAGTTTAACTTAAGTGTATCAGTCGGTATGATGTTTGTATGACTGTTGAATTTTTTATTCACATTTTGAAGAATTCTATTATCACAATAAAAATCTATTGGACTAAACAGTGTCTCTCTGAGTTATTGGGAGTGAGGTACTAGACTTGCTGCAATACTAAAGCATGTACTGTTACAATAAAGCATGATTTGATTGAACCTTCAGGGCCAGCAAAACACAGTTTGTTATCACCAAAATTCATTATACATGCAGTAAAACATGTTTATAGCTTTGTAACCAGGAGGTCATGAGTCTGAGCACCGCTCGTGCCATGGCAGTGTCAAACCCACGATGTAAAAAATAAGTAGTGATTGCTCCTCCACCAACGCTTGTTATTTAGAAGTGAGAATCACAGGTCTTTCAGATATTACCTTAAAAACGGAGGTACTGTGTCACGGTAGGCATTGGCACATTAAAGAACCCTCACTGCTACAGCCCTGAGTGCTAAGCGTAGGTCTAAATTTGTGGTACTTCACCTACAGCTGGTGACGTCTAAATAGGAGTGAAAAATTTTCAACAAGACATAAAACAAACAATCAATCAATCACTGCAAATGATCCTAGAATTTTGATCTTACTAACATTAGTACACACACAGTACTTCCTGGCATTAGACCCACACAACTTCAGAATGGGTCAGTTTGGGCCTCCGTGGCCGAGTGGTTAGAGCGTCGGGCTCAAAATGACAAAGCCTCTCACCTCTGTCGGCGCGCGTTCGAATCTCGGCCGCGGCGTTATGTGAGCAAGTTTGCCAGTTTACTTGTGGAAGGTCGGTGGTCTCTTCCCAGGTACATTGTATCTGGGTTCTCTCCTCCACCAACAAAAACTGGACGCCACCAGATAACTGAAAAATTGTTGAGTGTGGCGGAAAGCAATAAATAATCAATCAGAATGGATGGGTCGATATTACAGGTACCAGTATATCAATTGTCAGATCTGACTGCCTTTAAGTTTAATGTAGCACCAAGTTGTTACTAAAGAGAGGAATTTCAACTGCTGGATGTCCGTGTTGCACTACTTCAAAATAATGAACTATGTGTATTGCATGAAATTTCCTTTAAAAAAAAAAAAGAACTTGAGCCCTTCAGATAAATCATGACTGGTTTCATGGAGAGACCATGAGTAAAATTTGAAAGAAAATAGAATTATTCCTTGTTGATAAATCTCTTTCGATTATAGTGAAATGAGATTTGAAACACAGGTTGTATTTTGTCTTGTATAAGCTAAATGATTGATTCATTTTTAAGACTTTTAGATGTATTGGCTGGTAGGAAAGACCCTAGTGGACTCCAAGGAGACATTCTGTTTGATGGAGTTCCTCCTCCTGATAATTTCAAGTGCATGGTGGGATATGTTGTTCAGGTGGGGGCTATATCATTCTATGATTGTTTCAGTGTGTTATAGGAGGTTAGGCAAATACTGAATAAACCAATAAATGCATGTAGTTGATTCTATGAAAGTTTTTGTTGTGTTTATGATATAGGATGATGTTGTCATGGGAACACTGACAGTGCGAGAAAATTTCCAGTTTTCGGCATCGCTGCGTCTGCCATCAGGTTTAAGACAGGCTGATAGAAATGAACGAGTAGACACAGTCATAAATGAGCTAGGACTCTCCCACTGTGCAGATACAAAGGTACAGAGTGTGCAGTTTTCACTGTATTGCATGAAATTTCAGGAAGAGAATGTATCTTGTCTTTCTGTCAGTCTGTAACATCATGGATTATGTACTCAACAAAAATGGTGTAGAGATGGCAAATGTTTCTGAAAATAAACAACTGAACTTGTATAAAGATATACCATAATGTAGTTCAATTCAAACT
Organism: Ostrea denselamellosa; assembly: GCA_024699665.1. Classification (NCBI taxonomy): domain Eukaryota; kingdom Metazoa; phylum Mollusca; class Bivalvia; order Ostreida; family Ostreidae; genus Ostrea; species Ostrea denselamellosa. The sequence goes on along the minus strand of JAMZEH010000035.1, from coordinate 1,826,284 downwards.
GATTTGATGAAAACTAAGTGGCCATTAACTTTTCTTGTTGATTATATATCTGTATGTTTGATTTATGTGCTGATAATTCATGCAGCATATGGTGGAAATGGATATTTAATTGAATATGATTTTTTTGAACAGTATCAATGAAATGGTTTATATTTCATTTGAGGAGTCAGGTATGAAAATTCTGTATTGCAATAAAACTGACAATCCTAAACTACTGCAACGTCAACATGAAGGTTTAAGGTTGATCTAAGCTTTAGAAACTTGTTGTAAATGATATTGCAGTAAAATGTATTCAAACCACTGTGCTAAATCTTGGCATACTGAATGCCTCCCTCTCTCTAAGAGGTTGACAGTTTGCAAGTGCCCTGTGGGGATCCATGTTGTTACAACAGATTCTCAGCAACCCTTGCATATCGTAAGAGATGATTAAATGGGACGGTCCTTCGGATGAGACCGACAAATCTGAGGCCCCATGTCACAGCAAGTGTGGCACGATCAAGATCCTTCCCTGCTCAAAGGCTGTAAGTGCCGAGCATAGGCCTGAATTTTGCAGCCCTTCACCGGCAATGGTAATGTCTCCATATGAGTGAAAAATTCTCAAGTGGGACATTAAACAATATTTCTTTACATTTGCCAATGTTTTAACTTGTATGAAGCTACTAACAAAATTGACATTCAATTTTCCATAACATGAAGTCAGTCACATGGTCAGACTTTTGTTCTTGCATATGAATACAATCACTGCATCAGAAGTATTGAAGTCAATTGTACTAGGTACCCTCACCTGTCTTGACATCATAACGGAAACAAAATAAATAAAACACAACAGAATATTTACAGAGAATTTATTTTAAAGCATTGTGTTAAAAATCACAAGGCCTTTCACCTCTAGCTGGCGCGGGTTCAAATCTTGCTCGCGCCGATATATGAGGAAGTTTGCCAGTTTACTTTTGGAAGGTCAGTGGTCTCTTCCCAGGTACACTGTATCAGGGTTCTCCCATCCACCAATAAAAGCAGGACGCCACCAGATAGCTGAAAAATTGTTGAGTGTGACGGAAAACAACAATCAATCAATCTTTTAAAAATACCGTCTGCAACTTAAACTGCAACTTCTGAAGTATGACGAATTTATACGATGTATTTGACATTTACATTATGGCAGTCTAATATTAGATGCACTTTATGATGATGGTAACCTGTTGTTTACGGACAATCCGCCATGACCGAGGCTTGTTTCGAGCTCGAAACATTGTTCAAGTCTGGGCACCGCTGCGAGTTTTTATTTAAATCCTACAACAGAAATTTCTCGATTGAACGAAATGTCTCTTTCAGTTTATGTATATCTTCTCTTACACACCCTGGAAGTAAAATAAATAAAATACAACGTACCTGTACTTCGTCTAAATCTGTCGGTATAATGCTACAACCACGAGTCCTAACGATGAACATGCCGTTGCTCACTTCCAAAAACCTGACGTAGAACTTAACATCAACTTGATCCAATTATCCTTCGTCATCTCTCTGAGATCATCTGAATTTTTTTTCGAAATCTATGTTTAGCAAACACGTTTACAAATTTAAATAAGGTAGGAAACCTCTATCGCTTCTTAATCACCGATTGACCGGATGTAGTTTACTCCGCGCTTCTTGTTTTCAATTGAGTTAACTTGACGCTCTTAATTATCTTTATTTTACACTTGTTTCATCCTTTTTTTTTAATCCTTCTGACATAAATATCTATATTTCATATTCTCCTAGATGTTGTTCCCAATTATTTACTCGACCAAACTTGAACGAACTATATCTCGTGTTGTGCGATCGTCTGCCTACACAAGTATGGAATCTTGGTGAGAACAACACAAATGGAAACAGAAATATAGATATAAGAAATAAGATATCATTTTCTGAGAGTGATTGGGATATGAAATGAAGTTGCTACGTGATCAAATCTACTATAACGCCCTTTGGGCGCAATAGGATTTTATCACGTGACCAACTTCGTCATATCCCGATAACACTCATAAAATGATACCTTATTTCTTAAATAATCAACCAGTTTGCAAGTATCAAAATACAGCTGGTTACCGGCTTCTAATTTAATCCATAAATCACTAATGAAAGAGGCCACCCTGGCAAGTAGTCATCAGTCCATGGGACAGGACAGCATATTTGCGTTCATGTTCGTCTTTAAGAAACTCAAGTGAATTTGGTTTCAGCTGTTCATGAAACTCAAGATCGCGGGTAACAAAGTCTGTTACTACATCGTACCAAACGTGATACTGCAGGATTATTGGATTTTCGGCAGAGTATAGATACTCGCTGATTTTGATCAAATCTTCAGGGGTAATGACATCCTTATCTTTCGTTGGTTTAGAAATTTCACATTAAGTTTCAGTTTGCCATCTAAAGTGTCGTTTGCACTTTTAAATTCTTTATCTTTTACAATGTTCATGCTCTCTCTCCAAATCTGCAAGCTGTCTGTTAATTCGAATGTTTTTCATGGTATTCTTGTGATTATTCAGTATTTTCTGTTGTTATACTTGCAATTTTTGGACGAGCTTCAGCATAAAATTTGCATAATTTGGAGTTGAGATCGGCAGCATCAATTGTGAAAAAATCAATTTCAACACCAAACGTTTCTGAACTCCATTCTAAAAAAAAGCATAAATAAATAAAATTTTAATTAAAAAAAAAATTAGTTAACTGAGCATTTAAAAAAAAAAATTGTTTTTCAATTTCTATTTTGTTAAGACACCCCCCCCCCCCCCCCCCCCGCACTTCCACTTAGCTTACGTTTTGTATTTTGAGTAAAGTTTCTTTAAAACCGATATGATATATTTGATTATTCAAAATACAAGTTTTGACAATGTTCAAGCTAAAGGGATCATTGTATTTATAAATAAAAAAAAAATAATAAAGTACGTACCTTGTATGATTTTAACACCCCATTTTGTGTTACATTTTGTTGAATCTGTTTGCCGGCTGTCCCGAAACATTTTAATATCCTCCTCGGTAGCTGTTTTGAACCTTTTTATCGAAGTGTTCCCAGAATTTTCCTAATCAAGTGTTCTTTTCATTTTTGCAATAAATTTTTCGGAAATTTTGGACTCACCAGCATCGTTGGTTGCGGAAAAGCGGTCAATCATCTCTTCATTAGAGATTTGTCATCAATATTTTGTAGAAAATCTGAATTTTTCATGTTTTCTCCCATATCCAGCTCAACTTTAAGGTCTCCGTGTAGATCATCCGATTCTATCGAGCAAACGATTATTTTTTAGAAGAAGTTTATGCCATAACCTTCTACAGTTTTTGATCATTGTGCGAATTGTCGTCATGTAAAGTATTTCACTGGTCAGATGCAGGTCAGGGAGCATACATTAGTTCTACTGATACTTTTTTTTTTTTAAAACACACGAACATTTTATTAGTAACTTCAATGTATTTATGTATTCTTAATGTGCCTGAATAAAGAGGCAAAAAAACAAAACCAATACTTCTGTAATGAAACAAATTGTTGTCAGGTTGGCAATGAGTTTATTCGTGGTGTTTCGGGAGGTGAGAGGAAGAGAACCAATATTGGCATGGAGCTTATTATCTCCCCTCCTGTTCTATTCCTGGATGAACCAACCACTGGACTGGACGCCAACACTGCAAACTCTGTTATGTTGCTGCTGAAAAGGTCAGTGATGACTCATCAACCAGAAGAACCTTGAAGAACATGACTATCAAAAGTAACACTGTTAATTGTGATAAGAACATTTGTATGAAGTAGTCAACTTGATATCAGAAACATTGGTGCTATCAGTGTGATATTTCTGAATATTATAACGAGCACTCTGAATTCATAATTGATAAGGAATACATGACAAGGAGCTGACCCATCAAATTGTTGAATACGGATAGCTTTTAAGATTATAATTTTAGGATCCAAGTACAGGGTTAATCAATAAATGTCTCTCTAATTATTTTTATATTAATGAAAGAAACACATTTTTGTGCAGTTTGTGAATTAAATTTCTGAATATTGGTGCAACCCCCCTCCAAAAAAAAGCAAGTTGGAGAGGGCTACATTATTGCAGCTACAACACAGTACATATGGTGATTAAGGCAGTTTATTTCCATTTTGTGTTATTTCATGAACAAGGTTGGCTGTGAGGGGTCGAACCATCATCTTTTCCATTCACCAGCCCCGGTTTTCTATTTACCGACTGTTTGACAGTCTGATGATGTTGTCAATGGGAGAAGTGGTTTATCATGGACCTACCAAAGATGCTTTGAATTATTTCAGCTCTATAGGTAACTGAGATCAGGCAATACAATTCAGCTTGCAGGTAGATATATGTATGGTTACAAGTGGCAGATGCAGATTTAGTAGGGGTAATTTTTTACATAAAAAGTCATTTTGGGGTTTAAAAAAATATTTTTGTTTTGAAATTCATGCCATAACATTGCATGCATATATTTGGTACATAGGTTGCTTATGACCATAAAATGTGCCATGACCTTGAATCAAGGTCACATTAATGTTATTTTTCATGCAAGGATTGCAATATGAAGAAAAGAGGAATAGGCAGTTACAAATGTATGTTCAAGAAATGTGTGAATATTTTTTTATTGTACAAGTTAATAATTGAGTATATCATATAACTGGTATTTTCTGCAGTTTTCCATTATTTGCAGAAATTACAATCACAATATATATATATATATATATATATATATATATATATATATATATATATACATGCAAATAGGTACATATAGGTGTAATGCAATCTGCAGAAAATGGAAACACAGAATATGATCTGCTACCATTTATGAATCAAACAGCAAAAATTTCTCATCACAGAAAATACCTGTTCTATGGTATGTTGGCATTTATTTTAATAAGGGTCTGTAATGCACCTGCTTGCAATTATTTGTAGTAAATGGTTGGTGGAAAAGTAAACATTTTTAAACAGAAAGTAATCTTAAGCTGTTACAGGCCCTAAATAGACCATTCATGCCTGGAAGATTTCCTCACTGTGTGTTTTTATCTTTCAAAAATTCCAATACTTTTAATGGTTACTAATAAAAAGCATTAAAAGAGACATGAAATTCTAGTCTTTCATATGTCTGTATATTTAGAAAGTCCTTGAATCAATATTCAAGTCCCATATTTCAAGACCCATTGAATTTGCTAGCTATCTTGACAAGACAAGAGTTGATATCGTCCGAGGATTATGAGGTGTACAGGCATGAGATATACCTGTTTTGTCATCTCTTCAATGACTTGCTCTATTTATCAGGTTACACAATACAGGAGCACAACAACCCACCTGATTTCTTCTTGGATGTAATCAGCGGGGACTTTAATATGGATGTTGACACTATCAACCCAGAAAAAACGTCAACAGGTATTCCACGTGTAATATTCAAACCAGTCATTTCCTAATCCATATTCATCATTCACGGTGAATACAAGTTTCAGTCATCATTTAGAATGTCAATATTTACACTGACCAAAGTTTTGATAGTACAGTGCATATATACATCAATATATGTTTGTGTGTATGTGTGTGTGTGTGACGTGTGTGTGTGTGTTCTTGATATCTCTTGATATAAGCATTGATCTGGAAGTGGAAATTTTATCAAGACACAGTTTAGCGAATTTACCTTAAAAATGGGTATATAATTATATAGTGAGAGCTAAATTTAGTGACTTTCTAAACTCTTACCATCAGTATGGAAGAAATTGCCACAGATATTCAGCATTAGTGATCTCATCACTCTCACTAATAACGTTAAAATGGAATCCTCACTAAAAATTCTGCTTATATGATATTGCAAAATATAAATTTATTTAAGAAGTGCATGTCAATTTTTTTTTATATATTATGTGGTAATAAGAAAACAATTTAAGCATGGTGTGATTGCTGCCAATTATAGAAATGTCTTATGTCTTTACCATTTATATTTTCTTATAATGTAGTCAACCTAGACACTCGTGTGAGCAATCGATTAAGAGTTGTAATTGTGTGGCGATTAACAGATGTATGTATCTTTATATTGAAGTTCGATTAAATTTTCAGGGAAAGTATTAGGTACTGTATTTTATCCCCTTTAAAACACATTTTTTCCTTGTATAGCCAAAATCTTTAACTCAACTTTTCCAACAAAATCCACATGCACCGTATGGAATGACACACAGCACAGAGTATAGACAGAAAATACCTGTCTGATTAGGTCAAGTGACCGTTGCACAGAAACTCATTTTAGAAATGCATTATCATTCACAACTTTTCTCTGTTCTCTCAGAAACATTTCATTCCTTTTAACTATTATCATGGATATATAATCGTACGGATCAGTGATATAAAGTGGAATTCAGGATTTAACATCTCCTCGTGACCCCTAAATTTGTCTGTACCCTTAAATCGTCCCCACAGTTTACTTGGGAGCAGGTTTCAGATTGTTGTATCTCTATGCCATTACTTGTTTACCGGTATCAAATGTCAAAGGAATAAATAGCAGCTATATCAAACATGTTCTGAAAAAATGGATTTGAAAAATGGAAAAACAATCAATTGAACATCAATCATACACAATGTTCACCCTTTCCCTAAGTGTTGTTTTTTTTTTTTTACCTAATGTCTTTATGGCAGTATAACCCAACAAAATCTATCCCCAATTGAATGTACCACCATTATTTCTATTTTAGTATGTGTAAGTCTGAATCACATGAGTGCTTTTACAAAATAAGGCTATTTCAAATACATTTTCTGTTTCAAAGTTAAACAATTGTGTTTGTTACACATGGGCTGCACAGAAATTGACGTTATATTTGATTGTTTTTTTTTTTTTACGACATTACTGATAAATTAGGCATTGATTAAGAAAATGTTTTGAGTGTGTTTTACTTTGTCAAGTTTTAGAAATGACTGATTGAAGTGTTGATACTTAATACTAATCATAAATATTTATTACTATGAATAATAGTTGGTTTGTTAAAGATTAAAAATGATGACACAAAGAATTCATGGCAGTAAATTATGGATGATAAATATGTTATTACGCATAAAATCATTATATTGCAATGACAAGCCAGACTTTGTTTTGGGAGTTTTAAAGAATAAATATTTGATTTATTAAATTAATAAGAGCCTTGTGATGATAGGTACAATTGACGTTTTAGTTAACTTTGATCAAACCAGTGCTAGACTACTTCAGTGATCTGGCAATATTGCCCAACTAAATCAACAAAAGGATATCTAGCTGTTAGAGAGGAGAGTCAAAGAGTACTAGGTGTGGCTAGACTGTTTGATATATCAGTGAGAACTTTGGAGATAGAACAACGGACATGCTGTGAGTAGATACAATCAAGTCAGACAGATCTCTCGTCTTCGGCATGGAAGAGGAATCGAAACAGGCAGACATCAAGTCTATAACATTCATTACTGTACAACTTGCATAGTCAAGATTAATAATTAAGTATTTACATATTCATTTCATAAATTTGCAAAATATACTCTTAAAAGATTTTTTTTTTCACTTTTAAATGTTTTTATTTTGTTTTATTAAAAAAAAATGACAAAGAAAAAAGAAAACAAATTGCCTTGGCCTTTGTAAAATTTCAGAGGATGAAAATAGGGTATGACATCATTTGTGGTAAACAGAAGAAAGCAGTAAAAATTTCACAAGATACAATTTTAAAAAGATGATTGATACATGTAACAGATACATTATTGGTAGAGTTGATGAAAAGTTTGATGTATTAATTTGCATGCGCTGATCATTGCCATGGCATGATTTTGCTAAGGGGGTCGATTTATGGATACTCAAGGATATTTATGCCCTCTTCCTTCAAACGAAGTGTGTTGAGTATAGTGGAATTGCTGTTCATCCATCATATACCATCTGTGCATAGATCGTTTTCTGACTGGAGAATTTTTGTGACACCATTTATGTTATTTTTTCCCCCAGATTTTTTGGAATTGTATACCATGGTAAACCTGTGCACTTAGTATTTTCATATTGTTTTGTTCACATTTTTATGTCTCCCGTGATCGAGATGTATTGGTATTGTCCTGTCTGTCATTTTCTTCAAAACTTTAACCTTTCTCATAATGCTATAATTGTCTAGAATTTGGAAAGTATATTCTTATAACACTGGTAAAACTGGGTATGCACTCCTTTTTATGCAAAATTATTATTTTACAGATGAAGACAACATTCATGACCTCTTGGTACAAAAATTCAGAGAGTCAAACGTCAATCGTCAGTAAGTATTGCCTGTCTTTAATTACCGGTAAGTCCCTAAGAATCTAACGATTACTTTTGGAGATGGAATGTAATTTATGTACATGTATTTTGTCAAAGACAGTGAACATGCTAATGTTAACCTTCTTAGGGTGTCTTCCTGTAAAAGTATGACCTTCTTGAGGTGTTTGTGCAAGGCTGAACTTCATGAGGTCTCTGTGTGAGGTTGATCTTCATGAAGTGTTTGTGTGAGGTTGATCTTCATAAGGTGTTTGTGCAAGGCTGATCTTCATGAGGTTTCTGTGCAAGGCTGATCTTCATGAGGTTTCTGTGCAAGGCTGATCTTCATGAGGTTTCTGTGTGAGGGTGATCTTCTTGAGGTCTCTGTGTGAGGTTGATCTTCATGAGGTCTCTGTGTGAGGCTGATCTTCATGAGGTTTCTGTACATGAGGTGTGCCTGTAGGAGGCTGATCTCTGTACAAAAGTGATCTTCACAAGGTGTCTATGTGAGGCTAATCTTCATGAGGTGTCTGTACATGAGGTGACTGTTTGAGGCTAATCTTCATGGGGTGTCATGCAAGTGTGATCTCTGTGAGATATTGTACAAAACAGATCTTCATGGGGTTTCTGTGCGTGAGGTGTCTGTACAAGACTGAACTTCAAGATGTGTCTGCAAAAGTGTGATCTTCATGAGGTATCTGTTTGAAGCTGATCTTCTTGAGATATCAACAAGTGTGACTTAGGAGGTATCTATTTTAGGGTTCAAGGAGAAGTGAAGGCCATTTTTGATGAGTACCAGTCTAAGGTGACAAGGAATGAAGTGGCCCGCTTGCCTCCTGTATTATACAAGTCGTCTTTCTTCAAACAGGTAAGGCACAGGTAACACATGTATGACACAGGTGAGACATCATACATGTAGGACACCATACTCATTGTTTTTGACATTTTTAGGTCACCTTGGTCTGTGTATGTTATCATGCATTAACAATTGAACATATTTAACTTGCTAACTACCCTTCCAATTCTTTCAAATTGGTATGAAGCATATTTGGGGCAAGGCAGACATAAATTGTAAATTTCAGGATTCCTGCCCTCCAGGAGCCCTAGGGGTGGGGCCAAAACTGCTAAAAAGTGACCAGTTTTCAAAAGTTTTCTTCACTAAAACCACACATTTGTAAGGAAAACTAAATACATAGTAATGTAGAGCAAGAAGGCCTCTACCAAAATTATAAATTTCATGATCCCCGGGGTAGATGTTCTCACCTCAGAGGAGGGCCGAAATTGGCATATAGTTTTTCTAGTGTAAAACATAGAAAACATTTCCGTTAATGCTATTGATACTAACTAACGCTTAATGGATATTTCAAATATAAAAATTTTTATGAATCATCTTTGGGACAAGAGGGACACAAATTTTATATTTCAGGATTGCTGCTCCCCTGAATTAAGCTCAAGGGACATGGTAAAAAATGTTACAATAAGAGGAATTAAGCCCAAGGGACAGGGTAAAAAATGTTACAATAAGAGGAATGTAAATTGTAAAATTCATGATCATAGCTCCCCCATAGTCTCATGGATCGCACTAAAACTGCAAAAAAATAGAAAAAGTTAAAGGTTTAAAAATGCTCCCACACATGTGATTGATTGACTGTTTGTTTGTTGTTTTCTGCCACACTCAACAATTTTTCAGTTATCTGGTGGCATCCAATTTTTGTTGGTGGAGGAAACAACCCATATATATTGTACCTGGGAAGAGACCACCGACCTTCCGAAAGTAAACTGGCAAACTTTCTCACATATATCGAATACGCACCGACTAGAGGTGATTTTGTGATTTTGAGCATGATGCTCTAACCACTTGGCCACCCACGGAATCCCCGTCTCCACACATGTGGGAGAAAAAACAAATGGTTATTATGTCCATGAAGCCCTTTACCAAAATTGTGAAATTCATTGCACTTTGGTCAGGGAAATATGGGCTGCATGAAACTTCATCTTTCCTTCTTTTAATTGAATGGAAATTGTATGCATATTTAGAAAGATCATAAAGCTGTGAACAAAAACTCCAGAATGAGGCTTAAATGCAAATACGAGACTTCTTCGACAGGTCTATGTATGGACTATGATAATCAGGTGACCTTAAGGCCTGTGGGGCTCTCATTTAAGAGTGTGTCAGCTGCTGCTGGGTTTTTTGTACCATGAATCAAATAGAAGATATTAATAATGCTTTACATTTAATGCGACTGACTGATTTTTTACACCCATCTTCAGACAGGATGTATTATGGTACGGGGATGTCTGTACATCTGTCTGTTCGGGGTTTTCAGTTTCTGTTTTCCTTGCTCTTTCTAATACCAATCTGATGCTTGCTGTATAGCTTCTTTATGGGTCACTCTAGACCATGTTGCAATTTTGATCCATTTCAATTTCTCTTGGCAGAGTTTTACCCCTTTTTTTAAATTAATGCTATATGATGGGTACATTTGTTTGGCAAACTCCTCCCACAGTTTTCAAGTCAGTACCTTCTTATTTTAATGAGTGTTTGTATGGGTATGAAAGATGTGCCAAGAGTTTTTATTTCTTTTTTTTTTTTCTATTTAATTTTTTTTGGGGGGGTTGTTGTTGATTTCTCTGCCTTTTTACAGGATGCATTAAGTTATAGTGATATCTGTCCGTGATTCCACTCATTGTTACATTCATTATATATTGAACTGTTGTAATAGAATTGTTGTAAACTCTTGCGAAAGAATATTTTATTATTACATTAAAAAATTCAATTTTGTAAGATTTAAAAGTTGACCTATATATAACCTTCTCACGGGTGTATTATGTACTGTTTATAGTGTTATTATTTTTTTGTTTTCTCAAGTTGGTTAGGCAGAGATTTGCATATTATTGAATTTTATTATATATTAATATTTATTTCAATTTTAATTAAGTATAAACCTTTGTTTTTCAGCTATTAATCTGTTCTGGAAGAACAGTGAAGAACATTGCCAGAAATCCCCAGACCTCCTTCATGCAGGTAAGATTGTTATTTCGGACTGAAGTTGGTTATACTGAATTGTAAGGACCGCAATTAAACCATTGTTAGTTTGTCATTGCGGAATCACTCCTGATACTGCTGGGTTGGAAGGTAGGGAATTTTTTTTGGTTGCAAATAGAGGGAGACTTTAAACCTTAAACAAAACTGTTGAGTAAAAAATAATGTTTTATCTTTGTATTATTAGATCACATGAGCTGAAAACTCAAGTGACTTTATCTGTCCGTAAACCATGGAAGGAATTTTAATATAGATGAAGTATCGGACTGAAATGCTAAAAATATCTTGATAATTATTGTAGTTAGTCATTATTTGTTTAATTCATTCATTAATATACATGTATTTATTTCTCAATCTCTTTCATTCATATTTTGATTTTTTTCTATTTGTTTTGTATTTCTCCTTCTTATTTAAAGTGACAGGTTCTTGTTGGATATCATATTAGCCAGTCATTATAAAAAAAATATTTTATGCCTACCATTTCATGCAGACCATTCACGAAGTGGTCAGCATTTATTGTAAAGTCTTCCATGCAAACTGTTCACCATTCAATGCAAGTGGTGTAGTAGTACACTTCATGTGGTGTAGTAGTACACTTCAAGTGGTGTAGTAGTACACGTCAAGTGGTGTATTAGTACACTTCATGTGGTGTAGTAGTACTCTTCATGTGGTGTAGTAGTACACTTCATGTGGTGTAGTAGTACACTTCATGTGGTGTATTAGTACTCTTCATGTGGTGTAGTAGTACACGTCAAGTGGTGTATTAGTACTCTTCATGTGGTGTAGTAGTACACGTCAAGTGGTGTAGTAGTACACTTCATGTGGTGTAGTAGTACACTCCATGTGGTGTAGTAGTACACTTCATGTGGTTGGTGTAGTAGTACACTTCATGTGGTGTAGTAGTACACGTCAAGTGGTGTATTAGTACACTTCATGTGGTGTAGTAGTACACGTCAAGTGGTGTATTAGTACACTTCATGTGGCGTAGTAGTACACGTCATGTGGTGTAGTAGTACACGTCAAGTGGTGTATTAGTACACTTCATGTGGTGTAGTAGTACACTTCATGTGGTGTAGTAGTACACTTCATGTGGTGTATTAGTACTCTTCATGTGGTGTAGTAGTACACGTCAAGTGGTGTATTAGTACTCTTCATGTGGTGTAGTAGTACACGTCAAGTGGTGTAGTAGTACACTTCATGTGGTGTAGTAGTACACTTCATGTGGTGTAGTAGTACACTTCATGTGGTTGGTGTAGTAGTACACTTCATGTGGTGTAGTAGTACACGTCAAGTGGTGTAGTAGTACACTTCATGTGGTGTAGTAGTACACGTCAAGTGGTGTATTAGTACACTTCATGTGGCGTAGTAGTACACGTCATGTGGTGTAGTAGTACACGTCAAGTGGTGTATTAGTACACTTCATGTGGTGTAGTAGTACACTTCATGTGGTGTAGTAGTACACTTCATGTGGTGTAGTAGTACACTTCATGTTGTTCAGTAGTACACTTCATGTGGTGTAGTAGTACACTTCTTGTTGTTTAGTAGTACACTTCATGTGGTGTAGTAGTACACTTCATGTGGTGTAGTAAGGTCTGTTATTTGGAAACATGCATACTAGAAAATATCACCATTGTTTACAGCTGTTTCTTGATATCTGTTTGACTCGATTTGGTGTCTTTCCCCTTCATTTACTGCTCCTGAAATCTGTTCCCCTTTGTTTACAGCTCTTTGTGATCCTGATATTTGCAGCCATTGTGGGTGGAATTTACTGGCAAATTGAAGATGACTGTAAATCTGGAATCCAAAACAGGTGTGTACACGTGTAAAAATAAAATAGTAAATCAGGATACACCAATGCTACATCTACATCATTCAAAATAAAATCGTAAATACGGAGATATACTCTGCTATTTTTATATCATATCAAAGTAGTTGATCTGGAGACATGGAGATTTCGATATGTTATGAAAATAGCATTTTACATCTTTGATATGATGTAAAAATAGCATGGTATATCTTTGATATAATGTAAAAATAGCATGGTATATCTTTGATATAATGTAAAAATAGCATGGTGTATCTTTGATATGATGTAAAAATAGCATGGTGTATCTTTGATATAATGTAAAAATAGCATGGTATAGCTTTGATATGATGTAAAAATAGCATGATATATCTTTGATATGATGTGAAAATAGCATGGTTTATCTCCAGATTTACTACTTTGTTTTGGAGAAATTTATATTGGATATATGTGTACCCAGTGTTAGAGTTATCTGTCTTGGGAAAAAGAACCCTCAATAGAAACCTTATTCTGTAACTGATATTACTTTACAATTTGATAATATCAGCAGCATCGGACGACTTTATAGTATGAACAACATTTTTACTTTTCATGAACGTCACATTATTGGCAAGTTATGATAATTCTAAGCTCTCATTTATGAAATCCACCATCATTGTAATTTGTTTGCATGGTCGTCCTTCTTCAGCTCTGAGCCACTTACAGAATTGTAAATTTCTTCAGCTCTGAGCTACTTACAGAATTGTAAATTTCTTCAGCTCTGAGCTACTTACAGAATTGTAAATTTCTTCAGCTCTGAGCTACGTACAGACTTGTAAATTTCTTCAGCTCTGAGCTACGTACAGACTTGTAAATTTCTTCAGCTCTGAGCCACTTACAGAATTGTAAATTTCTTCAGCTCTGAACTACGTACAGAATTGTAAATTTCTTCAGCTCTGAGCCACTTACAGAATTGTAAATTTCTTCAGCTCTGAGACGCTTACAGACTTGTACATTCTTTATTGCAGAGTGGGTGCTTTCTTCTTCATTGTGATGAACCAAGTGTTTGGAAATCTGTCTGCTGTTGAACTGTTTATTAAAGAAAGAGCCATTTTCATGTAAGACACAAACTAGCATCCATGATCTCATCTTGTGAGATGGGAGCACCTCCAAATGAACAAAAATCTTGACATCTTCTTGGACTTTATGCACATTCAATGCAACTTCTTAAAGAAAATAAACAGTAATTAGTTATTAGTCATTAAGATGGAATTAAGTTATCTTAAATGGGACAGATTTTATGGAAGTTCAGTCATCATCTGCTTTTTTATCTTCAGGCATGAAAATGTGAGTGGGTTTTACCGAGTGTCAGCCTATTTCTTCTCTAAGATTTTCTGTGATGTCATTCCCATGAGACTGTTCCCAGTGGTCATTTTCTCTCTTATAACGTACTTCATGATTGGTGGGTATCCTATATACACAAAGCTTTTTTTTTTTGTAAGACATAGAAATTGTATGTAAAGATCTGTAGATCTCACAATAATGCTTTGATGTTTTCTCACATTGACCTTTGACCTTCAGGTTTAGAGGAAGGAGTGGATAAGTACTTTATCTACTTGCTGAGTCTCTTCTCTGTTGCCATGGCAGCCTCTGGCTTAGCATTCTTCTTCAGTGCCCTGGTGAAGATTTTTGCCATTGCCAACCTATGCATTGCTTTGTGCTATGTATTTATGATGGTAAGGTTATGGGACACCAGAGTATCATAAACACAAATAATTGATTCAGAAGATAGGATTTTAATTATTTGAAGATATTGATTCAATTATTGTGCTCAATGATTTAATTGATGAATGCATCAAATCAATTTTGGCTCTCATCATTTCAATGTGGTGGAATTATTGATCCCAAAATTTAATTTGGAGCTCAGTATAAATGGTTTGTCGATCTCTGTAATTCTGTGGAAGATCTTTTTAATTATTTATATCAATTTTGTGTAAGGAATTGATGCACAAATCAATTCTTTTAAATAGAGCAACAATTCAATCAAAGAGGTCATTAATTGAAATGTGTATATGTTGATTTAAAGATAATTGCTCTCTCTGAAAGAATCCAATTGAATTTATAATAGCAGTCAATAATTCAATAATTGCAAACTTTAATTGAGTTATTGTGTGCAAGAATTGAATTGATGGGTGCAATAATTCAATTGAAGAGAACAATAATCATATTTTGTATGAATTTTACATCCTGTATGTATAATAGATAATTTGATTCCATCATTTATTTTTTTTACTTTCGATATATATACGTGTATCATTTCCTCATGAATGTCAGGCTGTATGTATGAATCCTGATAAATATAGTGCGACTATTTCAATGGTTGGGAATATTCTGACAGAAATGAAAGTAAAATGTAGATATAAGAAGTAAATTTTATTTTTGAAAATACATGAGCGTATGAACAACTAACACACTTCATGAAGTATGCTGGCATAAAGTGTCGCAGCTCATACCCTCGTGTATTTTTAGAAATGAAATTTATTTCATAACTTACTGAAATTTTATTTCTCAGGTGTTCAGTGGTCTCCTCATTAACTTGGCGTCAATTGCGGAGTGGCTGAGATGGATTAAGTGGATCAGCATTTTCAGATACGGACTAAATGTAAGAATGATTATTATGTAGGAATGCATGTTTCTGTTAGAGACTGTTTAACACAGACAAGGTTTTGTCATATTCATATATATATTACTGTTAATTCCTGGAACAGTTTAACACTGAGGGAGGTTTTTTTCACATTTGAAAACATTACCCTAAATTTCTGAAACTGTTTAATAATGACAGAGTTTTGTCACTTTCAAATACATTGAAATGTAAATTCTGGAGACTGTTTGACACTAATGGAGTTTGGAGTTTTGTCTCTTTCTGTAATTTCTTGAGACCATCACTGACAAGATTTTGTTACATTTGGATGGATAAATTACTATAAATTCCTGGGGACAGTTTAAGAAAGAATAGCACACCAGAGGAATTTGATATGGATAACATGTTTGTTTGTTTGTTTATTTGTTTATAGCCGCCTGAACAATTTTTCAGCTATCCGGCGGCTGTCACCATTACCGGTGACAGGGCTGCAAATTTAGGCCTATGCTCGGCACTCAGGGCCTTTGAGCAGGGAGGGATCTTTATCGTGCCACACCTACTGCGACACGGGACCTCGGTTTATACGGTCTCATCCGAAAGACCGATATGGATAACATGTAGAGGGCATGTACAACAATATTTTGAAAGTGACAACTTTATTTAATCACACTGCTTGACTCGAACCTGTGGTGTACAACCCAGCAGTAGGCACTCTAATCTACTGAGCTACTCAACTAAGCAATTACATCTGAAAGAAATAGACAGATGTTGGTTATATGTACAATTTCATTCATGTTTTAGAAGGAAGTCATTATGATGATGTAGTATGCCTCCTTAACACTGACGTCGTATAGTAATGCAATTTGTACCCCAGAATCTGAGATTCTCATTTACCACCTAGAATGTTTGAGTTTGCGATAATATCTGTTTGTAACAAATTGACATTCATATCATAGCTCACTAACCGTTTGAACTTAAAAAACAATATTTCACATGAAGAGTGCATGTGCTTTAAGGTCAAAGGTCATCATATCACTTGTGGTGAGAAATATTTTGAAGAACAGAAGGACTCAGGTGAATGTTGTGGCACATAGGTCTCTTGTTTGTTGTAATTTTACATCCATTTGAGAATTTTTATTCATACACTCTCATTAGTGGCAGAACTTTTGCTACTATGATTTTATGAACTATATGTGATATAGTATATGAAATAATACACAAACAATTGAACCTATTTTACCCTAGACTTTGTAAGAAATGGAGTCCCATACCTATAATTAACTGGGTAAAATAGTTTAGATGTTGTTGTCCAAAATCAAATGATAATGAAGAGCTTTATTAATTCAATAAAAATGTTATATTTTGCAGGCTCTGAATATTAATGAACTGAAGGACAAAAATTTCTACAATGGCTCTTTTGTGTGGTATGTACAGGTCTAGATACAGGTGACTCTCGATGGCTTGAACTTCGATTTCTAGAAATTCTCGATCTTTGAAAATGAAATCTTAGTACCAATTTTTTTCTTTAACAAAGCAGTCTTCCTTTTGATCTTTTAATCTTGAGATCTCTGAAAGTTCTTAGAACTCTCAAAGTAAAATCTGGTCTCCTATACCTATTTATGTCTAACCTCATCCAGGGGAGACATATTGTTTTCATACTTTCTTTCTGTCTGCGAGTGCTTCTCCTCCTGTATGCCTTAACGAATAGACTTGAAACTTTGTGTGTGTACAATGCTCCATTGCCATTTGTAGATGTGCATGTTGATCCAATAATTTTTATACAATGAATCAAAGAGGGGTGACTATGATGTAAAATAGCCTGTGGACACTTCTCCATTATGGCTTATCTGATAGACTAAAAACTATGTACAGTGCTCCATTGCCATTTGCAGATGTGCGTATTGTTTAGACAGGAGTATCTCACTGTTATCCTTCAATTTAGAGTGGAGGATCTAAGAGGGGTGAAGGGTGTAAAAAAGCTTATGCACACTTCTCCTTTATGACTTTTTGGATAGCATTAAAACTAGCCTACTTTATCACAGTACATGTAGTTGTTAATTAAGCAATTAAGATTATTCATTTTAGTGCTGAATATTGTATGAAAGATGGATTGTAAGAGCAAACAGACTATATAAACTTTGGGATGTTAAAGGGGCATGGACACGATTTGAGCTGAAAATTTTCAAATTTTATTTTTGCAATATTTTAATGTTTAAAATGTTTAACTAAGATATTTCTAATGGTCAACAAAGATTTGAAAGTCATTGAGTAACGTGAGAGATACAGATCTCACAATTCTTTGTTATGGAAACAAGGCTTGTGCCATGTTTTTGTTTACATAGGTTAACTATACCAGAAAAAACAGATTTTTTTTTTCAAATTACAAGTGTATTCTGAACACAATCAAATAGTTTCTAGTGTTTGTCTCATCTCATTTTGTTTTAAACATATTTTCTATTATAAAATCTATATGTAAACAAAAACGTGGCACAAGCCTTGTTTTCATAATGAAGAATTGTGAGTGCTGTATCTCGCTTGTAACTCAACAACCTATATTCAAATTTTTGCTGACTATTAGAAATACTGTAGTTAATTATTGTAAACATTAAAAATGGAAAAAATAAAATTTGAAAATTTTCAGGTTAAATGGTGTCCATGCTCCTTTAAAGTAAGAAATTTCAGAAAGGTAATTAAGAGATGAGTGTGAGTGTCGGCAGTCACGAAATACAAACGGAACCTGACTTTGTCGGTATGGTATCACTCAACAACTGGGTAGTGAGGCAGTCTGTCATTGTAAGATTTAAGATACGTTGACCAGATTGCCAATTTCCAGATTTAACCAACTCTTTAAAAAAAAACTTGGAATGCTTCATCTCTCAGGTTTTTTGGCAGTTCTGAAGTTTAGTTATTCAGGGTCATTTTTATATTTAGATTTGATCCAATACTTGCAAGGGTAAGCAATGGCATTATACGTTTTGTAATCTTATGGTTGATTGGATGTATATTGTTTACGGTCCCTCTCGATAATCTTTCACTCATATGGATACATCACCATTGCTAGTGAAGGGCTGCAAAATTTAGGCATATGCTCGGTCTTTGAGCATGGAGGGATCTTTATCGTGACACAATTTTTGCTGTCTCATCCAAAAGACCACCCCATTTAGTAGCCTCTTATGATAAGAAAAATGTACCAAGGACCTATTCTAACCCAAATCCTTACAAGATTTGTAATAATATGATTGTATTTTTTGTATCTTAGTGAGTCTGGGAATGTTTACCTGAAAGACCAGGGAATTGAGTACACTACGGAATTCGACCTCTGGCAGAACATCATGGCGCTGTTAATTTTCTCCTTCTTCTTTTTGACTCTGACCTATATAAGATTGCTCACAATGAATAAATTACGTTAATTTAAATAACTGTGATCATTGGGCCAGTCTTATGTGTATACAGGTGTATTTGTGGTGCTAAATGCCAGAATATTAGGCTGACTTTCCTATGACTGAAATAGTTTTTCTCATTATTTACTACAGAAAGTAAGCAGTGCATAATGTGCTAAAGAGTTTTATAGTTTTTGGTAGTACAATGTATGTTAGGCTAGTTTGTTTTGGTGATATTATACAAGTTTTTATGAATGGTTTATTTCTTAAATGACAATACAGTACAGTGACAATCTGTCTGCAGGGAGATGACATTGGTGTGGTTTTGAGGCATGTAAGAAAGAGTTCATTTTAATCAGTGTTTGTTTTTGGTTTTTTTTTTTTTTAGTTTTTATTTTGTTGTTGTTGTTTTTTTTGGTTGTATTTTTTAAGGCGTTGAGCTTGCTCAAGAGCCTTCTAGCGATCAATACGATTTTGCCTCTGCACCGCCTTACAGCCAATCCCAATGGGCAAAATCAAAATAGTGCCAATTGGTTTTTGAGCATTTCTTAAGATTCAAGACTTTGAAACATGGAATTTAATTGATATTTGAAAGACAGAGTAACATTTCTGTAGTTGATGTCGTTGTTTGTTATTATGTCATTCCCTATAGTTAAATAACGATTGTTTGGTAAGAGAAGTTCATTATTCGCGGATGGATTTACTACGAAACAGATCTTTCCCGCGAAATTTGTGCCGCATGATATCATTAAATACTTACAAAACAACCTGCTCAAATCTGGTATTCCATTATATCTAATGTCTCGTAGTTTTATCAAGAATCCTTATTTCAGATCAGTAGAAACAAATAATTACAATAGTGGTAAAATTGTGCAATGTCACGGTTCGGTTGCTTATTTCAAAACCACAAAGACTATTTCCAGTTTTGTTTTCGGTAATCCCAATCCCGATTTTCTATTAAGCAAAACGAATGTAGCGTGTTCATCGCGAAGAAAATAACAGGCTGTTTCGCGAGGAAACTCAGGCTAGGTAGCGTTCATTGGGAATTAAATCTTGTTCAGAATTCTACATATTATGTTGAACTTTTGAATTGTTAGGCATTATGGAAAACAGAGAGTTAATACTGTATAATGGATACATCATACATGAACAAAAGATAAACCTTTTTTGAACAAGTAGTCTCACTCTGAAAAAGTGATAATCTGTTCAGCATTTTTCGTCTGTAATGTGAAGTTAATGATTATAGTCTTTGTAAAGTAACTAGTCTAGAAGGAGTGCGATATAGGAAGAGGGGGGTGGGGGTCTATGCACTTGTTAAAATAAGCAACTTCATCCCAAGATATCCCTTTTTTTATTTTCACGTAAATAAACACATTTTGCTGACATTTTACATATGATTTTAATGCTTTATGTTTGTACCTGAAAATAGGGAAATGCCTCCTGCGGCACTCAAACATTTCTTCTACTTTCTCTAATTTCACCTGCCTCTAAATTCATTTCGAACCCTGATGTATATGGCATTGCACTCGATGCCTTTGTGGTCCTTCAGGCCTTTGATTTATTTTATTGTAATTGTTAATTAGGTACGTTGTTTTGTCAGTTAGGATTGTGTTGGTGATGGTATGTATGGAAGCTTCATTTTGTGTATCCCTTGGCAACAAAATTTGTACGGGATAGCCTGCCCCCTGGAAAAACATTGTGGACACCCTACAAAGAATACCATTTAAGTTTCAAGTCACATCATTGCTATGGTGATAGGTCAAGGTTATCAAGATTTTGTGGACACCATATAGAGCATCATTCAAGGGGCTACTGTTAAACTTGGCACAAGCACCTTGCATTTGTAACGACGAGACGATTTTATAAGGTGATATTTGTGTGATGCTCTTGTTGTACATTTATAGGAATTGTATTACATGAAAAATATACTAATAGCAATTTTTGTTTCAAATTAAGTTAACTTTACAATTTTAGTGATGTTTTATTTTTTGAACTTCATGAAACTGACATTTATTTTTAACTCAGCATTTTGTTCACCATGGTTATATATTATATGAACAGTACTCAATCTCACAATTTTAATAGAAAATACTAATCTGACGTCTTTTTAATATCAATTTCAGAGTACTTGTGCATAGAATCAGAGTAGTGTATAACAAAATAATTTTTTGGATGAATGATCACTTGACATGAAAATTTCCTTTTACCATTTTTGTTGAAGAAGCAACTGCCTGTGATGTTAAAAAGTGTAGTCTGTAATTGATTGTGAAGTATGTTCGTGTACAGTGTTGTAAAGTCGTGCATTTTGATGTTTTTGTAAATTTTAAACCTTATGAAACATCTGTATTATCGCAGCGAGTTACATGACTGACTACAATCTGACAATTGCAAAGTGAATAAAGTTTGTTATGTAATGTGAAATATACATTCCAGTGCATATTACCCATGGTTTTTGTGTTTTATTTCACAATAAAAATGAGAATGAAATTTCCTGCCAGAGAAAATGGGGATTTAATATATTATACAGAGCTCAAAGTGTTAGCCAGAACCAGGATTAGGTTATTTAGAAAGAATACTACATCAGATAATTTGATTTGGAGGATATGTACGAAATTTTTTGTTTTAAAAATTGAAAAACTTTTAATTTTAATATATTTAGTCAAAAATGCAGTTTTATTGGAAAGTAATCTGAAAAAAATTAAAGCCCCTGCTGGACTCGAACCCACGTGTAGTTGACCAGTTAACCCACTGATCTACCGAGCTAAGCTGTTGGATGTAAAAGGTCGGCCATTATGACAAAGTAGTATTCCAGCCATTGCGCATGCGTACACGGGGTGAACAGTAAAATTTCGAAATAGTTCAACTTTTTATTGAAAAAAAAAATATATAATCAGTAAAAGATTCTTTCTTATATTGTGCAATAACACGAAACATTTTGCATACAACTTATTCACAGGCGCTCGGCGTTCTAAATATCTATAATAATAATGAAAAAATGAATAGTTTGTTTTGCAGGAAGAATTTTTTTTATTATAGGTATTTAAAACGTCGAGTCCCTGTGAAAGTTATTATAACACGCATTTCATGTTGCTAACACAGTGGGTGTCAAATGTGAGTAATTTAATGCTTAAACATGTAGGCAAAATATTCGAAGAGGAACTTAAGCGGCCCGCTTAATGTATATATAATATACTGGAACGTTAGGCCAATCACAAGCAGACTTTAAACTGATTACGTTCCACCAAATTAGGGCGGAATATGTAAATTGGTTCGCATGATGTTTCCACCTAAAATTTTGTCTTTGAATTCCGTCAGTGTTGATGGAATTCAGGTGGGGATTGGGTGGATTATGACAGATACAACTTAAAATGAATAGGTTTGTATATTTTATATTAAAAAATTACAGAAACTTTTATTCTTCCTGGACGTCGGACGAGAGAGCGACTCCGCCCTTACACAGGATCCGATCAAAAGGTCTAATACATTTACAGTGTTCTACGGTTAAAGCTATATAAGCTGTTATTTTGGTGTTGAAACTTTTTGCTGTGAAATTGTGATTTACTGTTTCAATGACAGGAAAAAAAAAAAGATTTGAAAATTATTTTTATTAGTATTTTCGTATTTAGAAAACCTATTCAGAGACTCTCTAAATGAATCATACCTACATTACTCTCTTCCTATACAAAAATTGATTTCTATATAATGCTTTGTATTCTATATATTTGAAATCTTTATTTTGATAAAATTTTAAACGTAGTTCAACTTTTTTAATGATTTTGGTTAAAGTTATATATAAAATTAACACAATAGCATATTTTTACAACAAAATAAAGATTTCAGATTTAAAGCTAATATTACTTTACACGAGCTGCTGGAATGACTCTTGGGAGTCTGGATGGCGTCTGTACCCACGCCTTATTTAGTAATTTCGGTTCTGTTCTGGGTGAACCTGGTATTTTTTTTTTAATTCTATGTCTGACTTCAACGTCCTTATCGAATTATTTGGTCTTCTTAAATTATATTTTGTTTTAATACGCCAGTGTGCAAAATTTGATACTACAGAATCACATAAAAGAATATATAATGTAATATAATATTGATCATTCAATTAAATGTACAGCACTTCCTCGCCTAGTGATCACATTCAGTTTTATAGATTGAAAAAAAAGGTTAATTCAGTTATAAAAATAGCAATATCACTCTAACGTCATGCGTGCACTGTCTTAATTCAACTGTTGAATTTATATCTTTGTAAATAAAAATAAAATCAGATACATTTATAATTCAATCATGGTAATCTGAAGTCTAAATATTTTAAATAAAAAGGTAAGTTGATATCAATAAAGTGAATTCTGTTTTAAAAGGAATATCGATAATAACTGTAAGCAACTGGATGTCTAAAAAAAAAATTGGAAGACATGTTTGTATGACATTATCTATATCTAGACATATCTATCCTGCTAGCGTGACTCCTATACTATAATACCTGCTTCACCGTTCTACTTTGTTCAAGTTGCATCACCGGGACTTTTTAAAAATCTTTGATAAAAGAGTAAGTTTTCTTTAGTCCATATCTTTACAGTCCATGGCAAAAACAAAATTGGATTACGTTTGAAATTGTTGGTCAACTTCCTGTTCTGCTACGAGGATAAGTGATCTTGGCTTTCACTGGTCAATTTATCTGCCAAGTCCATAATAGTTGAGATCCAAGATAAATTTTAATATTAATGATAATAATTGAATAGTGATAAATATAATGCCTGTAGCTTACTGATAAAACAATCATTCAGTCTGAAAATCACCAATAAAAAGTATTAAACTACGAGATTGAAAATACTACAATATCTATTTCACACAACTGTGTGTTTTATTGATAGATGCAGTTTCTCATTATTAGCATAATAATCCAATATAGTATGATGCCTAGCTGCGTAACTCAAAAGGGACATTCAAAATTTAGATAATCCGCCTACAAAGTTGAAAAGTCCGCTTTACAGAGATTAGATAAAACTCATCTAACTTCAATATTTCTTCAAAGAAAGGTAAATCATGAAGGTAAAATCCGATGAAAGGCTTAAACGTGGTCAATCTACAATCCGCTTTGTATCCGGGTGTCTGCAGTGCAAAGGTCAGAAGCAGATTCCAGGTGGAGTACGTTTGAATTGCGAGTATCCACCTAATGCGTTCCAATGAACAGACTCAGGTGGAGTTCCACGTGGGTTGACCTCGCATGCGTGGGACTCGGGGCCGTTTACTATTGTGTCAACGCTCACCTTGATACAGGGCGTTTTTAAGACCAATGTTAGATGTATGTAAGATACTTTTAAACAATGTTGAGAGTCATGCTGCGAAATACACACATGAAATCGTAGTAATTACTACAACAGTGCCGCAGAGTATGCAAATGTTTTCATTGTTGTGTTGAAAAATTCACTCTTGTGGTCTGAATTTTGTATTAATCAGACACAATGATTATCAGCAAAACTATCATGGTCATAAGCTTTGTTAACATAATTTTATTTGGAGACGATGTATTCTATATTTTACATGAAATGTACCCAATAGATATCGCAACGTGTGTCACCCAACTCAATATTTAGCACGATATTGGAATTCACGTATGAATGAAAAGGTAAAGATAACGAATAGTCATCTATCTCATACCACGTATAAAGAATACACAATTCAGAGAAGGGCATATACTGATTCCTGAACATACTAGAGGTGGGGTCAGGTGCGTTGGAGGAGTAAGCATCCCCTGTCGACCGATCACATCGCCACGAGTCTTATACCTTGATCGGTAAACGAAGTAATCCGTAGTCAAAATCAGTATGTAAAGAACAGCCTCAACTGGTGTGATTGATTGCATATTATTTTACGATCTGCTTGAGAATTTTTCACTCTTGTGGAGACGTCACCATTGCCGGTGAAGGGCTACAAAATTTAGGCCTATGATCGGCGCTTAGGGCCTTTGAGCAGGGAGGGATCTTTATCGTGCCACTCCTGCTGTGACACGGAGCTTCAGATTTTGTAGACTCTTCCGAAGGACTTCCCCACTTAGTCGCCTCTTACGAATAGCAGACGGAACTGAGGATCTATTCTAACCCGGCTCCCCACGGATATTGGAATATCGTTACATAAATAAGTATACATGTAATCCGTCTATTTAAACGGCTGAGAAATACGACAGAAATGTAAATATATGAAACAAACTTCATTGTTTAAAACACATAAGCTATAAACTGCAATGCTTCATCTCAGCATACTTTTCATGAGACACTAATGTGCTCCATAAAGTATGCCTGTATGAAGCAGATCGTACTCTCAAGTACAAAACTATACTTAATTTCTTATATGACTGTAGTCTTGCCATACATGGTTTTGTAGATACATTATCGTAGATGAGAACGGTAGTGAATGACGATATTTGCACTGCATATTCCCAGGAAATGCAAATGACCGAGATTCTCGGAAAGGTATCGGTTCGGTGTAATTTCAAGTTATATGTACTTATGTGTTAACTCTTAGAATATGCACGTCATAACTTTATTTACAGAAACCGGTGAAACATATAAAATTAGAGAAATTTAGATTGCAATTATGCTATTATTATAACAAGACAAATGCACGTTTTTCGGATTTAAGATATTTTATTTGTCATATTTCGATCACGTAAAGCAAATTGCACGTACACATTTCAATAGCCATATTTGAACCCAACATAAATGCTTCTTTGATAATAATACAGTTCAACATTTTACACTTTCTAACTCAGTTTTGTCATGTAATTGAAATCGATAGCCTCGAGTTAAAAGCCAGAGAAAGCTAGACTCTATAGCATCGCGTGTTCGGAGCGGGATATTCAAGGCTAGATTGTCCATCTTCAAACAATTTTCGGTCATTACAAGTGATTAAACCGAAAAAGAGGAATTATGTGCTTCCGACAAAGAAACAAAACGATCGGCATTGACGCCAAGGCATCAAAAGATGGACTGATTAATGATTCTCTGATCGTGAGCATGTAGAGCGCGGCTTCTTATTTCATTGATTTGATCATTTGTATGAATTTATATACTAAATTGAACAGTTATTATTGCGGAATTCCGCGCGAAAACCACTTTGGATTTCGCTACTGGAATACTAGCAAGACCCGGGGCTTTCCTCCTGACAAATGAATTGTACATCAAGAGACGGAGACGCAAAAACAAGAGAAGTCCCGTATATTAAAGTTATCTATGTTGTCTACAGGTCAGAGAAACACTTCCTAAACTCATATTTTCCCAGGATGTTTGAGGTTTCAAGAATTTTATTTTAATTTGAAATTGTGGCGAATTTGAATTTTATAAAAGATGATAATTCTTGATTTAAGAGAGAACGATGTGTTGTTCAAGACCATAACCTTGAGCGCTGGCCTTGACCTTTTAGTTCACCAATTCTCTATCTTGTATAGCTGTGGCAGACAATGGGGCAAATAGATGGGAAGACGGGTAGAAATTTCGATATTCGATAAATAAAAATGATGCTTATCACTGGATTCTATCCTGTTACCTTCAGAACAGTGGCCTAGAGCTCCAATACAGGGGCTACCTAGAGGATACCTGACATCTTTCTAGGGCATATTGTGCAGCATCATCAACTTATTCATCTGGATTTAACTATATGTTTGTTGCTCGAAACTTTTTCCCGACCAAATGAAATAAATCACATTTGAAAAATCCGCCCAAATTAAACCTCTTAAATCAACGTTTGTTGATAACGATCGACTTCCATGACCCATTAACTAAAATAATTAGCACACATTTTTGAACGGAAATGATAATTATATGTTTAGCATGAGTTACGATAATCGACATATTTAAATAAGTCAATTTTATTTCAGTTTTTATCTAGTGTTATTAGTGGGCCAAACTCATTTGGCCTAATTGATTTGAAAAGAATGTCACGTGAGACGAGTTGTCATTGGGCCGGAATGTCTGGATACATAAATGAAAGAAAATTAAAACTGCTCTCCGTCCTTTCTGTTATTTTCTTTTTCAATCATGGAAATGACTGAGTTGATATGATTGAATGAATTATTTACACACGCCCCCTAGCGTTCATTCGGGAGACGATTTTTTCGTTTTGTATCGGTGACAGTTCTTATTACCTTTGAATATGTTGCTTTAATCTAGCTGTATATTTGTTATTCGTCGTTAATTTTGCAAAAAACGTATTATCTTGACAAGCCAAAGGTGTTCACCTTGATCATTCCGCCCCCACGGAACTTTGGCAGCTTAACGCCAAGAAAACTGACCCGCAGTGGCGACACCTAGCGGATGTTCTGAATAGTAATGCTATGGTTTAGCTAATCAGGTAATCAGGTAATAGCTATTAGTTAGTAAATGTAAACAAATATGCTGGAATCGACAAAAGAATGTTTCTAAGTAAAATTAACGGTAGATCAGTTACGTCCCTTAAAAAAAAGGTTTCATAGGCACGAGGATAGGAGGTAGGAAGTCACTCATCTGTTGTGCTTTGGACAACGGGCTGTGTGTGTGTGTGTGTGTGTGTGTGTGTGTGTAGCGGGGGGGGGGGGTCATTTCAGTTGTTTAAAAACTTTAAACGGAGATGATATTTCGATGGTAACTGACACCCCCCCCCCCAAAAAAAAAGAAAACAAAAACAAAACAAAAACAAAAAAACAAAACTGACACGGGTCCACTGTAGAAATCAATCATATAAACAGATGTGAATGAAAACTATCTTTTCACTGGTTGTAAAGTCGAACCAATGAAAATGTGGTCACAGAATTAGTGACATAATCTGCTAAAGGTTTGTGAGGGAGCGGGGTAGACCATTGTCTTGCTAAGATGAGACCCTCTTTTTTTTACCATTTTCATAGGATATCAGCACAAAACCAAAAATTATTAAAAATTTAAATAGAAAAGCGATTAAACCTCTACTGTCAGGTTTTTGTGTAATGAATTTTGGGTATATGTAATAAACGTTACACAATAAGAACGAGAGTGATGATCGACTTTGATTACTTTCAAGAGCATATGGTATAAATATTTCACTTTTCGAAATATCACCAGAGACTAGCCATATTGCTTTACTTAGTGGGTGCATGGAAATCTGATGCCCAGTAAATATGGCTAATAGAATTCCAAGACTGAGAAAACACGGGTGTTCCAGTCATCATTAATTACACGCGCGTGATAGAATGTACGTGGAAAGGCATTCTCAAAATTCCTTTTGAATGATAAATTCGGCTTTGTGTGACAAGCTGACCGTGGACTTTGGAGATCTATCACAGCAATGTTTGTCCTTCTAATCTATTTGTCGTAAGAGGCGACTAAATGGGGTGGT
This sequence comes from Ostrea denselamellosa, assembly GCA_024699665.1. Classification (NCBI taxonomy): domain Eukaryota; kingdom Metazoa; phylum Mollusca; class Bivalvia; order Ostreida; family Ostreidae; genus Ostrea; species Ostrea denselamellosa. The sequence goes on along the minus strand of JAMZEH010000035.1, from coordinate 1,797,851 downwards.
CCTTCTGATAAGACCGCAAAAATCGAGGTCTTGTGTCACAGACGATGTGGTACGATAAAGATCCCTCCTTGTTCAAAGTCCATAAGCGCTGAACATAGGCCTAAATTTTGCAGCCCTTCACCAGCAATGGTGACTTCTGCATGTGATTGAAAGATTCTCGAGAGGGACATTAAACAATAAACAACCAACCAATCTAATCTATGCAGAGGAGGGGATTATTTACGCTGATTACACTGCGACAGAAAGTTCAAAACTGGGAATGATATTTTGATGCGCAGTCTAGAGAATCCTAAAAATGAGAAAATCTAACTTTAGAATATTTATAATTACAATTCGTGTTTGCCATGCGTGAAGGTAATCTATGTTTACTGTAATGTCACTTCAAAGTTCTGATGAATGTTGCTCCTATGGGGGAATTGAACCAAGTTTTGCTATTGTTAACGATCTTTGCCACTTATGATGAACCGTGTCTTTGTAATTGGACAATCAAGGAAAAAAATCAGACAGAAGGTAATTGATTAAATCGAAGCAGGCTACTGGCAAACAAGTTGATGTTACAGAGGTTTCTACAGTCTTGCCTAAAGTCAGCATTTCGCAAATTCTGTGGTCTTTATAACGATCTAGTTTGCCAGTACAACCTTCCATTAGGTCAAATGCTGTTTCATACCAATTGTTAAACCGTTCTTGGCACACTGATTCTGACTGCAGATTACTCCGTTTACCTGATCACGACTGGTGTGACCGGTTGATAGGGGATGATTACTCCTCTTAGGCACCTGATCCTTCCTATGGCATGTCCAGGGGTCTATTGGAAGTTTGCACTGGCAAACTAGATTGTTGTGACCATAGAAATGCTGACTTTGATATCTCTCTGATTTGTATTTTCTATAGGAATTACGAAATTGAGTATTGTTTGTTATCTTAACATTTCCATTATTCATTAATTAATTAAACATTGAAATCGGAATCTCTTACGAAAAGATTACATCTAGCTCATTAACATGGTGTGACTATGTTCTGAGTATGATAAATTTTTAACTTGAGGCAAGCTACTGACGGATGATTTTATGTTGTGGGGGTTTCAACAAGTCTCGTTTGAAGTAAGAATTTTGTGGAGCTCGTGGGGATCCGAGTTAGAATAGGTCCTCAGTACCCCTTACTTATCGTATGGGGCGGTCTTTTAGGATGATACTGCAAACACCGAGGCTCCGTGTCACAGCAGGTGTGGCACGATAAAGATAAGCGCCGAGCATAGGCCTAAACTTTGCAGCCCTTCACAGGCAATAGTGACGTCTCTATATGATTGGGAAATTCTCGAGCGGGACGTTAAATTGATTAATCAATCAGAATTTTATGGTCGTTATAATACTCTAATTTGCAAATTCAAAATATCACTGGTTCAATGATTCATGTGGATTGTTAGGTTGTTCGCATACTGAATTTGACTGCGGATTGTTATGTTCGCATACTGAATTTGACTGCGGATTGTTAGGTTGTTCGCATACTGAATTTGACTGCGGATTGTTAGGTTGTTCGCATACTGAATTTGACGTCGGATTGTTCCTTTTGACTGCGGATTGCTCCGTTTCCCTGACAGCTAAGGATGTGTGGCACACGGCCGGGGTGACCGATCGACAGGGACTGATTACTCCCCCTGGACACCTGATCCAACCTCTGATGTATCCAGCGGTCTGTGTTTGCCCTTCTCTTAATTTTTGACATTGCTTATTGTTTATTATCTTCACTTTGGAACATGCAGTAATTCTGAACACTTTAAAGGGATTATCAATTTCACTCTGCCATGAAGGGTTTTATTTTCTAATTGCAAGGTCAAGGCCAATCGGACACTCGTGTGCGTTATGTTTTGCTTGCGGTTTTGTTGCTTTCAAAGTCAGTATTATATTCCTATGGTTAACTGAGCTGCATTAAGACTCGGACTGACATTTTCAGGATTTTATTCCATGTGTTTGAAGAAATTCTATCTATGGGTCTGCTTGTCAAGTAGTTTGCAGATTACTAACACGACGTAATGCAACAGATTTGTTGTAAACCATGAATATGAACTGACACAGACCCTCCTCTGCATAGAGTGGGAGGGCAAACATTGTTGTGGTGGAGTTTTAACGTTGATTCCGTCCATACACATCTCCAAACTCCTCGTTCTCCTTTTACACTAAGCCGGTAAATTGAGAGCTCTAAGAATTTTATACTGTATTGATTAAAACAAACACACACACTCCATGTACATAATCATAATGGCTGACTTCATTTTAAAACATCAATGAAAATATAAATATCAGCAACATTTGTCTATCACTAGTATATTTAATTGCCTAGTTAAGTAGCTCAATGAGTTAGCGTGTCAACAGCTGAACTGTAGATCGCGGGTTTGAGTCCAGCAGGGGTTTTAATTTTTTTTAGATTACTTTCTACTAAAATTGTATTTATTGACTAAATCAAGTACATTTGAAAAGTTTTAATTTCAAAATATTGTTGTACACATCCTCCACTTTTCATCCATTTCAAGTTTCTGTGTAATAGGACAAAGGCCAAATCACAATTTCATCACGTCAACCTGATGTTGGGCACAATAATTGTCTGAACATTTCTGTTTGCATGGTAATTGAAAAATAGATATGACAAACAGCATATGTGTTTGCGATGTTGAACGTCCTATACCATTGACAAGTTCGATAGGGGAATGGGCCTGTGATCTGCTAAGAGAAAATAAATCTGGTTTGGGGAGATTATGTGTCTTGATGATGTACACAAATCTAGCGCAGGAACAAATGGAGGAGATGATTTTCTCTTCGTTTGAAGATACTGCTCTCGTGAGACGGATTCCATTTATCCGGCGACGTCATCAGACCAACACGTGACAACTTGTGTTTGATGGATGAAATTCACTCGCATTTGTACGTCTCGTGGGACTCTTGCATTGCAACTAAGGGTCTTATATGGCCATCAATTATTAATCAGATGGGAAAACCCTTTTGTTAGAAATGGGTATATTTGTTGACTGTATCTCAGTAGAGTTTTGGTTAATTTGATACACGGTGCTTTCTTGCCGATCGACAAACGCTAATTTCCGGACATAACTGATTTGAATGTAACTGGATAAATTTTTAATGTACATTCGCACTTCAACAGTTTCTATCTTACATGCTTTTTCACACAGTATACTAATACCCACACTAATCTTCGCAGAAATTTCCTGGTTTTTTTTTACGCATTGCATCGTTGTTAAGATAAAAACAAAAGAAGCGGTTATTATGAATGAGTCAGATGTTACGTGGTAGAGTTCTACCCTTTATACTGATACGTTTATAAACAAGGAATGTTGTCGATAGCAACATCAAACTAATAATGTGAAATAATATGTACAGGATTAAAATGCGTTATTATCTGTTGCCACCCCTACATCCATATGTACTCTTGCATTAGGGCTTAAAGCTGGAAATGCATGTCTATTTTGAAATCGAATGAAAATAATATTCACCTTTAAACCGTCCCCCTACCTATACAGCACCCCCTTTATATTTCCATGGAATTAAAATATTTTATACAGGTATATGTATGAATGGTTAACATCGGAAAAAGCCCTACGATATATTGCCTTGTACTTTGACCTTTGAACTCTTTCACTAAAATCAGCAGGACCACAGACCATCATTCAAGATATTGTTTATGTAAATTCGAGATATGATACCAATTACACTCTATAATTGTTCTTTTCTTTGTGAACTTGATCTACATTCATCCTACATTCATCCTTAAAACAACCCCGTGAGGATCCGGGTTGTTAGAATAGGTCCTCAGTACCCCTTGCTTGTCGTAAGAGGCGACTAAATAGGGCGGTCCTTGGGATGAGACCGCAAAAACTGAGGTCCCGTGTCACAGCAGGTGTGGCACGTAAAAGATCCCTCCCTGCTCAAAGGCCGTAAACGCCGAGCATAGGCCTAAATTTGCAGCCCTTCACCGGCAGTGGTGACGTCTCCATATGAGTGAAAGATTCTCGAGCGGGACGTTAAACAATATTTAATCAATCAATCATCCTTAAAACCAACATAAATCCTGGTTTTATGCAAAGTATTATACCTGCTGGCTTGGGAAAAAAGGGTTAGAAATCTAAGGCATGCATTTCGGAGTTACACAAACGCAGAACAAACGGACGGTTTTTTTTTTATGGGAGTACTGTTATTGTTAGGGGTTGCTCATTGATAAGATGACGTCTGTTAATTAGGAATTATCTCATTCGGAGAGACTTTTCATCTTTCAAATCAAATCTGAACTCGACAAACTCGAAAAATATAAGAATCCAAGTCATAATGTAAGATTATATATATATATAAATGCCATGGATTTCGCGAGAGTTTATTTATTTATTCTTTAAGCTTATCAGATACAGCAACATAATACAGTTATATAAAAAAAAAATATAAAAAAAGAGAATATTTTATACAGAAGTAATGAGTTTTACATTAAATACACAGAATACAAGACAGCTTAGAAAAATAAATGGTTAATAATGCTTATATATATATATATATATATATATATATGTGTGTATGTATGTATGTATATATATATATATATATATATATATATATATATATATATATATATACGTTGAAAAATTATGTATTGTTGTTAGTACAATTGTGACTTTGCATAAATAAAGTTTACTCAAATTACATAGCATTTTTGTTTTGAGTGCAAAGTAAGTTAGTAATTTCATACAGTTTTGGTTTAACGTAATAAACGAGATACGAAAGAGTTTTCCATTTGTGTAATGAAAAATACTACGTCATAATGGGCTGTCAACCACATGCTGAAGCTGCGGTTCTCTAGAAATCCAAAGTTAATTTGAATTCATTTTCCCAGGAGTTGTGTCGATGAAATTGAACAAAATCTCAGAAATTACTCTAAAAATATCTATTCCATCTTGGATCTAATTTCTAACACAAGCAGAGAGATTGATTATTGTAGATGGATTTTAGAGATATCTAATTTTCAAGTGGATCTAATTTTCGCTCTTTTCATCATAAATTTAAATCCGCCGTTGACAGGGAAAAGTTAACAACTTTTCAGGACAATTACAGACACTCCACGAATATACTAGTAGCTCACCTAAACCAACGACTCAAATTATATCTGATGGCATTTTGTACGCCATCTGTATATCTTAATTTTTAGGTCACCCGAGTCACTCAAGTGACCTATTGCTATTGGTCTGTATCTGTCGTCGTCCTTGGTCATTGTGCTTAAGTAACTAGACATTTTAAAACTTCTTCTTGATAACTACCATTACAATTCTTTTCATATTAGGCTTGAAGCGTCTTTGGACAAGGGGGGCATAGATTATAAATTTCACGGTTGCATAACCCCTGGAGGCGGGCAAAAACTCCCCCAAAATTGACCAATTTTTGAAAACCTTCTCTAGAAACCGCACATCTGTAAGGAAAACCAAATGCATAGTAGCCCGCTTCCAAAATTGTAAATTATATGATCCCAGGGGTAGAGGTTCGGATTCCAGGGCGGAACACAATTTGGGATTTAGTGTTTACTTATAAAACCTTCTTTCATGCTATTGATACTAACTTAATAGTAAATGGAGATTTAGAAAGAATGAGATCCTTTCACCAAAATTGTAAATTTCATGATTACAAGGGAGTGTGGGTGGGTGGGGGGTGTACATGTATTGGGATGGTGTTAAAATGTCATAGTGATTGTATGTGTATGTTTAACAAATCAATATTAACTTTTCCCTGAGAGCTACCCTTTCAATTATTATTTTCAAATTTGGTATGAAACATTTTTTGGGACAAGGAGGACATAAATTTTAAGTTTCAGAACTGCTACACCCCTGGGGCTTTAAGGGGCAGGGTAAAAACTGTCAAATATTGACTAATGCTCAGAAATCTTCTGTACAAATACACATCTGTAAGAAAAATGAATGTAGAATAGGAATCCGCTACCAATACGGTAAATTTCATGATCCCCCGGGGTAGAGGTTCTGACTCCAGGGCAGGGTCAAATTTGGGCATATAGTGTTTATGTGTAAACATTTAAGGGGTGTGCCAAAATTACGAGTTTCGTAACCCAATGTTCTAACTCTTTGCTGGGTCCAAAACAGCCACGTAGTGTTAATGTACAGGTAATATTATATAGTCTTTCATCGGTATGATCGAGTACTTTCGGAAGCATTTGTTTTTTTTTAAAATAATACACCCTGTTTACCATAATATATTTATTAGGAAATATTTAGGACATGCTTAAACCGCAAGCTTTTTTGAATATGCACACACACTAATTAAGTATTTTATCAATGTAGAGGTATACTGTAGTGACTCAAGAAAACTTCATATGCACAGGTGAGCGATGGTGCCCACGGGCATCCTGTTTAATACATGTTGCATACTTATTGAGGCCGTTCTTTGCACATTGATTTTAATTTCGGATCACTCGGTTTGCGCGATCAATATAGGGCGCACGGCGGGCATGACCGATCGACAGGGGATGTTTACTCCTCCTAGGCACCTGATCCCACCTTTGATGTTTGCCCTACACTGGATATTGTATTCTTTAAGATTGATCATTGTTCGTTATCATCACCTTTTTACTTGTACTCAAATGATTTTTTATTGCCACAGTTTGTCTGTCGTCTGTCGTCCTCCTGACGTCGTCTGTTTTCACATTTCCGGTTTCATATCCAGAAGAAATTGATCAGTTTCATTTAAACTTGTCATGAAGTACCCTTCGCTCTAGTGGATTCAAGTTTACTGTATTCAAACTACGAACCATATCACGCAAAGAGAGATACGAAACATTAAGACAAGTTAGGGGTGGTTTGACATCTTTTAGGAAACGAGGGAGGGTGCTAGAATGACAAAACCGTATCCTTTAATAGGATTGATGCCGGATCACCGTGATTGGTCTGAACCATTGACTTACCGATTACGTCACTATTTTATTTCGAGACATCACTAAATTTAGTCCACTTCTACAGACAGGGTGTAAGAATGTAATAATATATCCGCATGCATCCGTTTTAAGCAAATACAAAATAAGCTTTGTTGACCGATTTGATTAAGTGTGTGCTACTGTGGGGTATTTGTTCAGCTATTTGATTAAGTGTGTGCTACTGTGGGGTATTTGTTCAGCTATTTGATTAAGTGTCTGCTACTGTGGGGTATTTGTTTAGCTATTTGATTAAGTGTGTGCTACTGTGGGGTATTTGTTCAGCTATTTGATTAAGTGTCTGCTACTGTGGAGTATTTGTTCAGCTATTTGATTAAGTGTGTGCTACTGTGGGGTATATGTTCAGCTATTTGATTAAGTGTGTGCTACTGTGGAGTATTTGTTTAGCTATTTGATTAAGTGTGTGCTACTGTGGGGTATTTGTTCAGCTATTTGATTAAGTGTCTGCTACTGTGGAGTATTTGTTCAGCTATTTGATTAAGTGTGTGCTACTGTGGGGTATTTGTTCAGCTATTTGATTAAGTGTGTGCTACTGTGGGGTATTTGTTAAGCTATTTGATTAAGTGTCTGCTACTGTGGAGTATTTGTTCAGCTATTTGATTAAGTGTGTGCTACTGTGGGGTATTTGTTCAGCTATTTGATTAAGTGTGTGCTACTGTGGAGTATTTGTTTAGCTATTTGATTAAGTGTGTGCTACTGTGGGGTATTTGTTCAGCTATTTGATTAAGTGTCTGCTACTGTGGAGTATTTGTTCAGCTATTTGATTAAGTGTGTGCTACTGTGGAGTATTTGTTCAGCTATTTGATTAAGTGTGTGCTACTGTGGAGTATTTGTTCAGCTATTTGATTAAGTGTGTGCTACTGTGGAGTATTTGTTCAGCTATTTGATTAAGTGTCTGCTACTGTGGAGTATTTGTTCAGCTATTTGATTAAGTGTGTGCTACTGTGGGGTATTTGTTCAGCTATTTGATTAAGTGTGTGCTACTGTGGGATATTTGTTCAGCTATTTGATTAAGTGTCTGCTACTGTGGGGTATTTGTTCAGCTATTTGATTAAGTGTGTGCTACTGTGGGGTATTTGTTCAGCTACTTGATTAAATGTGTGCTACTGTGGGGTATTTGTTCAGCTATTTGATTAAGTGTCTGCTACTGTGGAGTAATTGTTCAGCTATTTGATTAAGTGTGTGCTACTGTGGGGTGTTTGTTCAGCTATTTGATTAAGTGTCTGCTACTGTGGAGTATTTGTTCAGCTGTTTGATTAAGTGTCTGCTACTGTGGAGTATTTGTTCAGCTATTTGATTAAGTGTGTGCTACTGTGGGGTATTTGTTCAGCTATTTGATTAAGTGTGTGCTACTGTGGGGTATTTGTTCAGCTATTTGATTAAGTGTGTGCTACTGTGGGGTATTTGTTCAGCTATTTGATTAAGTGTGTGCTACTGTGGGGTATTTGTTCAGCTATTTGATTAAGTGTGTGCTACTGTGGGGTATTTGTTCAGCTATTTGATTAAGTGTGTGCTACTGTGGGGTATTTGTTCAGCTATTTGATTAAGTGTGTGCTACTGTGGGGTATTTGTTCAGCTATTTGATTAAGTGTGTGCTACTGTGGGGTATTTGTTCAGCTATTTGATTAAGTGTGTGCTACTGTGGGGTATTTGTTCAGCTATTTGATTAAGTGTGTGCTACTGTGGGGTATATGTTCAGCTATTTGATTAAGTGTCTGCTACTGTGGGGTATTTGTTCAGCTATTTGATTAAGTGTGTGCTACTGTGGGGTGTTTGTTCAGCTATTTGATTAAGTGTGTGCTACTGTGGGGTATTTGTTCAGCTATTTGATTAAGTGTCTGCTACTGTGGGGTATTTGTTCAGCTGTTTGGCATTATGTATCTTGCTGGTTCGAGGCCATAAAGGTGATTGATATGATATTGTTTTTAAATCATGTTCCCAGGAGATATAACTAGAGATAGATGTATCGGAAAATATGTCAAAGCCATTTTCCAAAAATAATCAGACTACATGTTGGTTATGAAAATATTAAAAAACAATTTTTAAAATAGTGTAGATTTCACGTTGTTCTGATTATGGCCCGATAAATAAATCTGAAACCAGGATTTTTGTTCAGACGGGGTGTAACTATCAAGGATTTCCTAAAGGGGATGTCATTATCTGGAATTTTGGTGGGCTTTTGATCCTTAAAAATAGATGAATGAATTGGACTTTAGAAAACATGTTATGGGGTAAAATGCTAGCTAGAATGCATGCTATTTATATAGAATATGGAAGATACTACTTTAAGCCCCAACGTTCCCATGGATATAAATCTGTATAGTCATTTTATTCATATCACAACCCTAATGACCTTATTTAAACTTTGAGGTCCAAAGGTGTGTGTGTGTGTGTGTGTGTGTGTGTGTGAGAGAGAGAGAGAGAGAGAGAGAGAGAGAGAGAGAGAGAGAGAGAGAGAGAGAGAGAGAGAGAGAGAGAGAGAGAGAGAGAGAGAGAGAGAGAGAGAGAGAGAGAGAGAGAGAGAGGGGGGGATTTATTATTTTGTGTACATGTAACATGTAAACTGCAGTTTGTCTGAATAATATATACGGTATCCTATGTAGTGCTGACCCTACTTCTACTCTAGATGCAAATGGAGCCACAATAAGGATGCAAAACTTTTCATTCAAAAACCTTAATTAAAGTCTTCTCAAAGGTAGATATCATGATACGTATATAAATCTATACTCATGGCTTGATACAAAATTAAATGTGTATACGATAGTTACCAATATCATGATTTATATCTAGATCTGTAAAGAAGCTACGCATATCATGATACATGTTTAGATCTGTACTGTAGGTACTCTTGTTATGATACATGTTTAGATCTGTACTGTAGGTACTCTTGTTATGATATATGTTTAAATCTGTACTGTAGGTACTCTTGTCATGGTACATACAGTGAAGCCTGTTAATCCGGCGTGAACTCGGAGACATTTTTTTGTCCGAATACACATTGTATCGGAATAAACAGTGTAAAAGTACAATTAAAGAAGGGTCGGAATGCCCATGGAAACGGATTACACAGGTGTCAGATTAATCAGGATTCACTGCATCATATTAATTAGGTTTCACTGTATCAAATTAATTAAGTTTCACCGTATCAAATGAATCAGGTTTCACTGTATCAGATTAATCAGGTTTCCCTGAATCAAACTAACTAGCTTTCACTGTATCAAATTAATCAGCTTTCACTGTATCATAGTAATCTGATTTCACTGTATCAAATTAATTAGGTTTCACTGTATCAGATTAATCAAGTTTCTCTGTATCAAATTAATCAGGTTTCACTACATAAAATAATCAGCTTTCACTGTATCAACTTAATCAGGTTTCACTGTATCATATCAATTAGGTTTCACTGTATCAAATTAAATTTTACTGTATCAAATTAATCAGGTTTCACTGTATCATAGTAATCGGGTTTCACTGTATCAGATTAACTAGGTTTCACTGTATCAGATTAATCAGGTTTTGCTGTATCAAATTAATCAGGTTTTACTGTATCGTATTAATTATGTTTCATTGTATCATATTAATTAGGTTTCACTATATCATATCAATTAGGTTTCACTGTATCAGATTAATAAGGTTTTACTGTATAAGATTAATCAGGTGTTTTGTATGTATAGATGTGTAAAGTTGGGTACCAATGTCATGCTACATATTTAGAACTATAAAAAGATAGTTATAACCTATATATAAAGATCTGTAAATGTGTATCAATGTCTTGCTGGTACACATCTAGAGCAGTGAATGTAGGTAGCAACGTCATGACTGTAAAGATTAGCATTGTTAATCTGAAACAAACTTATTTTGTTTTTAAAAACCCTGTATACAGTCTTTTCTTCAACGACTTCCTTTTACTAAGTAATCCGTTCTGTAATCATAGAAAAAAATTGAATGGTTAAGCTGCACAATATGTAAAGATAACGCTTACAAACTGACATATAATACGTTAGACCACATCTGTGAAATGAGTGTACATGTAGCTGTGTAAAGTTGAGCAGAGGAACAGGAAGTAATCAGCAGTTTAAGATGACAATTTCTATCAAACACAACCTCTCCAGTTATCACAGTGAAAACGAATATTGCAATGTATCATGCTGTAAATCTCTCCGTACGTTTAATCTTATAAAAGGATCCGTAATTTCACAAAATGATGGTGGGGTTATTACTAGCGAACACGTCATCGACGGGGTCAGCATCCATCACGTCGCCCAGACCCGGGATAATCTTAACGAGATCTTCACGTCTGGAGTTTCGTTGTAGATACAGAGACACCAAGATCACAGCCGTTGTCATAATCAAGAGGAATGAGGTTCCGGCGAAGAAAAACGACCATCCATACTCGTAGTCGAACTTCTTGGTGTCGTCGTCCGCCTCTGATGGCTTGGGACGATGTCCAACCTCATCATTGATAGCGGAGATGTAGAGAATAATACCCACAGCTAGCATCAGTCCTATAGAGGCCAACAATGAGCCAGAAAACAAGAGAGTACACAGGTCATGCATAAATATTTCAATATTCGAACATAATGAAAAAGTGTTCTACAGTTGACTTTCTATTGCAAATTACATTTATTTCGTGTTCCACTGTATGAACTAGGGAATTACTTCTGACATTTCAAAATTTACCAACTTATACATTTATTATTTAATTAAAATCAAAATCATATTCCAGGAAATTATGAGGTCACTATGGAGAAGCAGCATTAGGCCACACATACAGAAAAAAAGCCAATACGGTAGCCATTTTGACCCAAATATCTGATGTCTTCAAATCGTTCATTTTACAATTGTTCTACAATCTACCATAAAAACTCCTAAAACATGTATCGTGATTAGTTTTCTATAATTACAAGATGAAGACATGAAAATGACCAACAACAATCACATTCTAGTCATACTTTTGTTAAAATCGGGTAATCTGATGCCAGAAGTATAGATGGAGAGTTTTATCTTGTGGTTTGAATGCGTTCATAGTGCGTGGGTGTAATATGTGACGTCACAATGATATGATTAATCAGGCACTTGTTCCCATCTATGAAATTTTCATCAATTATTGGCAATAATCAATTACGATTATCAGGTAACGTTGTGGTAAAGATAGGGCTTGGTATATGCCCCTTGCATTTTTGAAGCAAAATGTCGATAATGAGAGCATTACAACATGTAAATATATAAACATGCCACATATATCGCTGACCTGATAAGATGTGGATTCCAGAGGAGATGAGTGTCTTGACGTCGTGTTTGATGTTTCCAATGACACCGAGCGTGGTGGCAATCACCAACAGGATCAAAGATATAATGGGGAAAACTGTAGATACTCTGTTAGCACCTGAAAACAGAGGTCCGCGTACACCGTCATTTCACGGAAATTCTTTATCTTTGAATTAACCTTAATTTCGATTCTTTTTACAGATATGTCTCAGCCATTGTCATTTTCAATATTCTGATGAAGACCTTTGCTTTATGTTTTTTTAGGGAAAAGGATGGCATTAGATGTGAAGGTGGTTTAGTCCAGAGGTAATTTAAAATTTTACATTAAAATCTGTATATTGCATAATGGGTTCAGAATGGTTTTCTGTTAAGATTTGAATTCATTTGATCATTCTACAACCGATTCACTCCCACCCCAACCCAGTATACTTAGAATTATTAATCTCCACAGTCCTTTAATTAATAAAAAAAAAACCTTTCCAATATAACAAGTTTAAGATTACCTAAGCTATGAGCTCCATCCGTAAACGTATACATTTTTAGCTTATTCTCCAGAACCACAGTGCCATAATCAAACCAAACTTGCCAAAAAGATCCCCTTGGGTGAAGGAGGTTCCAAATTGTTCACATGAAGAGTTAGATCCTTTTCAAAGGGGAGATAATTACGAAATGGTGAAAAAAATGGTTACATCTTTTAAAAATCTCAAAACCCAATGGACGAGAAAATTTATGTGAAAGTTTCGTAATCTGTTTAGATTCAGAATTGTTCCGATCATACCTCTGGGGGTAGCGTAGGGCCATAATGTGTTAATCATCATAGCGTTTTATCAAATATTTTCTTAAGAGGTTACTTTCAAGAGCAGCAGGACTAAGATTAGTTATATTAATATACAGGCACCCACAGTACATGTAGTGTAGATTCCAGGTAGTTTATGTTTGGGGTAGGATTGGAAGTTTTATATCGGAATATGTGGGGGAAACTTTAAAAATCTCTCAACGAACAAAAGTACCTGATTAGAAAGCAATATTTTAAAATCTTCTCAAAATTGATTGATTGTTTGATTTATGTCCCGTCATGAATTTTTCACTCATATTGAGACGTCACCAGCTGTGGGTGAAGTACCACAAATTTAGACCTATGCTTAGCGCTCAGGACCGTAGCAGTGAGGGTTCTTTAACGTGCCAACGCCTACCGTGACACGCGATATCCGTTTTTAAGGCCATATTCGAAAGACCCGTGATTCTCACTTCTAAATGCCGAGCGTTTAGCGAAGGAGCATTCACTACCCATCTTTACGTCTTGCTTTTGACGCGGCCATGGCACGAGCGGGGCTCGAACTCATGACCTCCCAGTTACGAAACTAACGCTCTAACCACTGAGCTACACTAGCCATGATTAGTCATATTAATACACAAGCATTCAAATATAGTACAAATTCATATTTGATCAATTCATGACCACTGGAGGGTACGATTATAATCGGGGATCAAATTGTACATGACACATGAATAGATAGAAGGGTTCTTTTAAGAATATTCTTCTTTAGAACAGCAAGGCCTTGTTCGTGAGAATAGTAAGGAGACACTGGGTACAGCTAACGTTGCCATGATAAGCAGCGGGATAGGCATTGATATAGTAAGATGAGGGTGGTACATGTGCCTTTAAAGAGCTTTAAAAATCGAAGAAATTCCTGTATCTTCGAGATAAAATTCATTGGCCATATATATATATATATATATATATATATATATATATATATATAGCTCCAAATGACATGTTCGTTACTGGTCGCATTTTGATACTTCCAGGAGAGATATTTGCTCGAATAACTAGATTATGTGCGCTGTATTTACCTATAGAATGTTTTAGGCTTGAAAACTTAATTATTTCAAAGACAATAGGTTAGTTTACAGGTCTGAGGATTTTTTACATGAAGTTGACTCTTGTCGCTATTTTCCGACTACTCTTGCCACAGGAGTTGTAAACTATTTCTTTAGAATGCAGAAAAGCTAAATGAAGACATTGCTTCGCTGCTTTGTATCGATAAATATCAAAATATTAAACATAATTATTTTCATCCAGTCGTATTACTATGCAAACTACCAAAAACGTCTTGAGTACAAGTTGATTGTTTGTTGTTTTCCGCCACTTTTTTAAATGTTAATTTCTTTTTTTTTTTTTAAATGTTAATTTCGTTTCGTATTTCAATCCAACTTTGACATATTGAGAAATGAAATCAAATATCAATCCTCAATCCATTCCTCTATGGGAGAACTATTATTTGATATGCTAAAAATATCTTTATCCTTTGACAGTCTGCTTCACAAATTTTGTGAAAGCGCTACATACTCAACGGCCTTACCGTAGAAATCCCAGATCGATTTATATAGACAACTCAGGCTATTTTTAGAGATTTCCGTAATTTGCGTTAAACCCAATTGGGAAATTTGTAGTTTCGTTTGCGTCTATTTTACCCTGGACACTTTAGTATTCGAATTAATATAAGCGCTTTACGAATGCAAACGATAATTTTATTACGAAAACAAGTAAATGTCTTCTGTTACGAGTCGTGTATGGGCTGATTCGGACCAGAAGTCTCTCAGGCGTCAGAAATCTTGTTCGACTGACCATTAGTATTTGTCCTGGACTTGTAATTCTAATGTAATGACCTCATTATATAGGATTTCCAAAGCGTTATTGTATCATTAACTGTAAAACAAAACACATTTCCAGGAAGAGAAACTGATCAGCCTAATTTGCAGATAATCAGAATTCAATATAATTTTAAAGTATTTTTTCACACTATTTTTAGAAAATAATCTCATTTATGCCTAGCTCCTCAATAATATAACATAGAAGTGTGATTAGAATATCCTATCATTATTATTTAATTTGTTTTATAGAACAGTATTACTATCATCCGAATTTGCGATGTGCTGTAAAATTATCGATTCTAGGAAGTGCTCTGAGAATGTTAGAAAAAGAAAAATGTTGAAAGTACCAATATACAATGAGCTAACAAATGACCGACATAAAATAAAGGATCCTGCTTAGAGTACGAGGGAACACTTTTTAATCATACCTACCTATTTTGACGACAGACAGAAATTTCATTACATATACACGTTCTTATTAGGTTTGTTACTGACTGTTTAATAGAATTTGTCGATTTGTTGAAGTACGTCTCACCTTCTTTTGAATTTAATAACCGAAATATGTTGGAAGACTGTCAGTAAGAAACCTAATATGTGTTTTGTTTTGTCGAGTATTAAATCTCTGAAGTATGTAGTTATATAAGTAGGAAATTCAAATAATCTGTTCATCCGAACACCATGTTGTCATTAAGAAATAAATATCACGTTTTCGTGTATGTTTCAAGTCGAGAAATGTAGTTTTGATGTACAAAAGCCAGCATTTCGAGATCGAGGACGTTATCCTGCATCATCAACGAAAACAAAATTTTATTGCTATTTTACTACGACCCAGAAATATACAGCCGATCGTTTAGCTACGAATTAGCAATTTATGGTAATTTAGCCCTACAATTTTTTCCATTTATTTTTGTTTTTTGCAGACGAAAAGAACGAAGATATAGAGTATACTAGATTTATTTTGAAAAAATTCAAATATTTAATTTGATGTTGACGGACTATATCAATTGCTTTGAATACACAGTCCAAGAAAACTACACACTCGTGGCAGAGAGATACGTTGTCTGTGCATCGCTATGTCTGTTTACATTCCGAGATCGAAATGCAGAGAATTGATTAATACTGAATGACAAATGTTCTTCAGTCGTTTATAAATTTAATTTACAATATATATTGTTAATTCTTATCATTATAGAATTGAAGTATCAGTTATCGACTTTATTGTTGTATTAGCAAAAAGTACAATCGAAATGTGTGTCAATTTCCTTAGAATCACTTATTGCTGCGCAATATGTTTGCATTAAAACAGCTGGTGACCTAGATTGTTCTAGATGTTCGATGTTTTGAAAGATGACGTACACTTGTCGTATGAAGGTATATCGTAGAATAATAACCGCGGCATTCCTTTGATCTTTTCAATAACCATTATAGAATTTCAATTTTGCTACTAACTTGTCGTGGGAGGAAATTTAGATGACAAACACGTAATGCCTTTTATTAAACGTCAGAGCGTCATCCTAGTCTATTTCACAAATGTTACAGGCTCCGTTGAAAATATCTTTATCACATGCATTGCAATTCTCTCTCTGTCATTTGTATGTTGTTGTTTTAAGGGAGTCTGGATGAATAATATTTGTGTGGTGTTTATTTCATATTTAGCATTTTCTGTAGTTATTATGGCGTTCTGTATCATTCAGTTACTGTATCTCCCCGACATAGGATTGAGCTGACCATGCTCGGGTAATTGTATAGGATTGAAGGAACATAAATCTTGATCTGAAATACGTTTGTTCACACCTAAGTCGTCCTCACTAGGGTAATGGACAGTGATAATCAAACTTACTCATAATAGATGTTGATGTGAGGCGTCCCTCCAAACGATCCTCGTTCAGATTTATGTTCATTGTTACACAAATATCTGAAAATATAAATACAACAATCAAACCATAAAAGCTGTGCTCTTTCTGGGCCTAATTTGGCCCCTCACACAACTTTCAACCTTTCTAACACTTAGAGTTTGGTAGTGTACATTCTCGTATGTTGTTTGTTTGTTTGCTTTACGCCACGTTGAGAACTTTTCACTCATATTGAGACGTCACCAGTTGTAGGTGAAGTACCACAAATTTAGACCTACACTTAGTGCCCAGGACACCTGATCTACCGTGACTGGTAGCAGTATAGATTCTTCATCGTGCCAATGCCTGAGGCGACATGACACCTTGGTGTTTAAGCTCTTATCCTAAAGACCAGTCTTAAATGCCGCGTGTTTAGCTAAGGAACAATTACGTTCTAGTTCTAGTCTAACGTTCGGCCTTAACAATCACCCGAGTGAAAAGTCTAAGATAACTAACAATATTCAATCTCGTAATTCCCATAGAAAATACAAATTAGGGTGTCCAGACAGAGTAGTGGTTAACGCACTCGCTTCTTCCCGATGCGACCCGAGTTCGATCCTCCGCATCGACTATGGTCGTATGTGAGAGGGTATTATGGTCGCCCACTCGGACAAGTGGGTTTCCTCCGGGTACTCCGGTTTCCTCCCACATCAATGACCCATTCCTGCCAAAATCTGAGCCGACGAGAAGCATTAATATAAGTTGTAGAACTTGTTTGTTAATCGGCGTAAAATAAATAAAGTTTAAAATACAAATCAGAGAAGTGGGTAACCACGGACCCCTGGTCATACCAGAGGTGGGATCAGGTGTCTAGGAGGAGTAAGCATCCCCTGTCGACCGGTCACACCCGCCGTGAACCCTGCATTCCGATCAGATAAACAGATCAATCCGTAGTCAGAATCAGTGTGCTAAGAAAGGCTTAACAATTGGTGTGAAACACGTCAGACAGCATTTGACCTAAATGAAAGTTGTACTGGCAATCTAGATCGTTGCAACGATAATTAAACTTGCAAAATGCTGACTTTAAACTGTATAAACCCCTGTAACATCAACGTCTTTGTCAGTAGACTGCCTCGATTAAAAAACCAATCATATGCAGAACAAGCCCTTGTGTATCGACTCATATACAAGTGATGATGGATTATTGCCACATAGATAAGGGAAGTTGACGATGGAAAAAATTGAAATCAGTCCCTTTGTCATAAAGGTGAGTTGTTAGTTTGCCGTCAGCATCTATTTTTAGCAAAATGTCTAAGTGCTAAGCTGATGTGGAAGGCTCTGTGGTGTCTTTTATTTCAAATTCACTGGGATATATCATACCCCATACAAAGACTTATCTGGGTGTTTCATATTTGCATTTAAGCCGCATTCTGGAGTTGAAGGCTTTTGTTCACAGCTTTTTGATCTTTCTAAATATGATTGATTGATTGTTTGTTATTTTTCGCCAAACTCAACAATTTTTCAGTTATCTGGTGGCGTCCTGTTTTTGTAGGTGGAGGAGAGAGTCCAGATACAATGTACCCGGTACTATCTAAATATGCACGCAATTCACATTCAATTACAATAGAAAGAAAGATGAAATTTGAAGCATTTAAACCAGCCCGAATTCCCTTGACCAACATTCAATGAATTTCAAAGTATGGTAGAGGGCTTCATGGACATAATGACCATGTATTTGGTTTTTCTCCCACATGTGAGTGAATAGAGAAGATTTTTAAAATAACTTTCCCATTTTATTTTTAGTTTGAAGATTTAGCTTAACCATGAGTCCTGGGGGAGGTATGGTCATAAATTTCACAATTTACAATCCTCTTATTCTAACAGTTTTTGCCCTCTCCCTAGGGCACCAGGAGTCATGAAATTTAGAATTTCTGTCCCCTTCTACAAAAGTTGCTTCATAAAAAAATTCGGAGGAATTGGAATGGTAGTTATCAAGAAGTTAAAATGTTCAGTTAATACATTTAGTTACTGATCATCTTTGTCCCACCCTTATACCAAACCCCTACCCTTGGGATCAAGAAATTCACAATTTTGGTAAAGAGATACCTTCTCATATAAATATCCATTTAGCATCAATCTGGTATCAATTGCATTAAAAAAGGTGTTTTCTAAACGTTTTATACTTGACAACTAAATACCAAGGTTGGTCTCACCCTGGGGACAGAACCTCTACCTCGAGGATCATGAAATTTACAATTTTGGTAGAGGCCTTCCTGTTCTATATTACTATGCATTGTTTTCTTACAAATGTGCATTTCTCTGACATTGGTCATTTTTCGGCAGTTTTGGCCCGCCCCTAAGGCCCCAGGAGGGCAGGAGCCTTGAAAATTACAATATCTGTCCACCTTGTCACTTTCATTCCAAATCTGAAAAGAATTGGAATGGCAGTTATCACGAAGAAATTAAATATGTTTAATTGAAAATACATGTAATTATTGACTCCACCCTCATACTAAAACCCTTACCCCTGGGATTATGAAATTTACAAGTTTGGTAAATGGCTACCTGCTCATGCTAAATATTCATCTAGTTTCAATTTGGTATCAATAGCATTGCAGAAGATATATTTTCAAAAAAATCTTTTACATATAGATACCATATATCAAGTTTGGCCCTGCCCTGAGGTCAAAATCTCTAACACAGGGATCATGAAATTTTCACTTTTGGCTTTTGGCCTTCCTGCTCTACATTACTACGCATTTAGTTGGGTTTTTTTTGTTGTTTTTTTTTTGTTTTTTTTTTTTTTTTTACAAATGTGCAGTTCTAAAGAAGACGATTTGTGAACATTGGTAATTTCTTGGCAGTTTTGATCTCGCCACTAGGGCCCCAGAAGTCCTGAAATTTACAATTTACATTAGCCTTGTCCCAAAGGTGCTTCATACCAAATACGAAAAGAATTAGAAGAATGGTAGTTATCAAGAAGTTAAAAATGTTCAATTCTTAAAGCCTAACGACGGACGCAGACCATCTGCAATAGATCGCGCACGAGTTTACTCACGTGACCTAAAAATGTACATCACTTGAATTTTCAATTAAATGTTACCTACAATACCTGTGTTATTCATAGATCCGTTCAGATAATATTTCTGTTGCAACATGCGTACCATTGGGTTTTTACTGAAATATCAATGTGGAGGCCAAGTGTTTTATCATCTGTCTTAAATTGGGATAATAGAAAAAAAACACGTCTTTTTTACTTATTTTTTTTTATTTTGCAAGTATGAATTTTCTATTTGTATAACACACACGTTTTCGTTATAATTTGAGTGTAATTTCGTATCACGCGAGTTTTCCATTGCTAAAAACAGAGTTGTCAAAACAACTTGCTTAAGATGGAAGTGGTTGTAGCTGTTAACGTGAATTTACTAGAACATACTGCATTTGAAATATCTTATAGAACACAAATTTGCAATGAACTCTTAAATAAATATAACTGTCCAAAGTGAAGAAATATTTAATATAAAGCAGAGAAATTCACTACCTATGGGTACCCACTTCCGCTCATACCCGGTGTTGAACTAACGACCCCCAGAACCAAATCTGTTAGCACCATGTGTCCAGCGCGCTAGACCATTGACCATCCAGACAAGTCAAAAAGTTTTCGACACGCTGTCATACACTACACGGTCATTTGCAGTAGACATTTGAAGTAAAGTAAAGTCTTGCATGTATATATATATATATATATATATATATATATATATATATATATATATATAACCAAGGAGAGTTTTTCCTCTGATACAAATATACATAGTTCTGTCATAAACTCAGTTTTCTTTTTACACTTTGTTTTTCCTTTAATAAAATATAATTTTTCTTTGAATTGTAACATAATATACCATATTCTACAGAATCAAAAAATAGTGTCTGTGGACGAAAGAAACAAATCATATTACTAACGTCAACCACGTAACATTGGGGCAGTTATCTGGAAGGTGAAAATGTAAAAACAAAAATATTTCTTTATATTCTGTTTATTGAAGATCCGAATGATGGAAGATCTCTATCTTTGATAGCTCATCTGTACCAGCAAGTATCTAGATAGAAACATGAGCTGCTTACTGTTGATTTGCATAATGATAGTATCGCACCATTATCCAATGGAGGTTGCGATTCCAATAAAAAGGAGTTTTACGAGACATCCTGGAGACGACACTAAAACCTGCGGAATATGCCTACCAATATCGATAGCGAAATGAGAAAAGACAATTTTGGAAATGGTTTTTTTTTCTCTATTGTTGTTTTCTTTTATATGGTCTGTGGAGCACATAATTGTCACTTCGTACTAACTGTGAAAGCGTTGATCGACTTGTTAAGTTGGATTACCCCCTAAGATATAATATAGACGATTCTTAGAATCATATATTGCCTTGGTGAACCAAACTGCATGACGTTCACCACCACCATCTTCTTTCACTAGTATTAATCCGAATATTTGATGATGGACGTTTAGTTTTTAATGTCCATGCTGTGAAAATACATATATGGAATATCTGAGACTACAGATACACAATAGAGATACCTACATATATCTATACATCCAGAGAACAAGGAAATGGACATCTGCCAATAGACATTTTCACAGTAAACATTATGCATCTGCAGTCTCAGACTGAATCAACTTGTACGTAAACAGTTGGTCTGACAATTCATTTCTGCATTTTAGTGTTTGTTTGCTGACTGTCTTACTTCATGTTTACCATTCCTCTCCATCAGAAAATTCTTTAAAGAGTTGTAATTTACTTGAACCATAGACATTGTGAAGAACAATCCATTCTAAAAAGAACGTACGAAGAAAAGAAACACGAATTGATACGTATAATAATCCACCTTATACTTTCAAAAGACGAAATTCTTCAAAATTAATAAAGAAAGAAAGAATAACGCAACCAAAACAAAAAACGAACAAAATAAAAATACGAAAATGGTAAAGAAAACCGCTTCAGTTTCAAACACATTTAATATCCCAATCAATAGGATGAATAAATTTGAATTGCCGTACGTAGTCTGGATTTTAAAAATAACTAAAACCTTGCAAACAGAGATATATTGCTGGCTTCATTAAATGCTCCTCACAAAAATATTATCTGCTTTGAAAGAGAAACGTCACGAGTACTGTACCACAATATATATCAAAAGTGGAGTAAGTTAAATGGCGAGTACATTATAAAACATTTCTAATGAATGTTTAGATTTGAAATCACAAATCTTTCCCCAAAGCATTAAAATGTAGGATTTTTCAAACTCTACACGATCATTCCCCAGGATAAATTAAAGACTTGGCTTTTTGATATCATAAACAACTGCTTTTTCAATAAAAATGGAACACGAAAATAATTCATACCAGTATCTTATGATCAGTCATTCAAAAATTACGTTTTTAAACACCAATGTGATTCTACGCACAAGTACTCTAAAGTTAATATTCAAAAGATGCTGGAGGTCCTAATTGACAATATCTTTGTAGTCTTTGGTAGTCATGTCTTCCATGTAGGAATTCCCATGGGGACAAATCATGCTCCTTTATGAGCTGACTCGTTTTTATATTATCACGAGGCAGAATTTATAGAGGAGGAGTAATATTCCCTTGCTATAGTCTTCAATTCGATATGAAGATACTCTAACGTCGTTTTATTATTAGCAATATTAAATTGCGTTCACATATCAATTTGATATATCCGAGTAAACTTGAAATAAAAGACACAGAATTTATTCAAAAGCTTCAATAGGAGAAGGGGAAATTTCTTGCTGTGGCATTCAAAGCGACATTTAAGTACAGCGACGGTGTTTCATCTATCAACCATATTCACTTTTATTCATACATGGATTTTATATGACACAGTAAACTCAACATAAAAGACACCATAAAGTCTTCCACATCTACTTCCTAATTGGATATTTGATTGAGAAAATAACATCACATCAACTGCAAACTAACAAATCGACTTTAGCACAAACGTAATGACTTCAGCTTTTCCGTCGTCAAGTTTTTAAAAAAAATAGGTTAAACAAGAAGGTCACAAAAGTTTGGTACTCGTACAAACGAAAAGAGTTTGTCATAAGGAATACTCATGTGGTATATAAAAGCCCTGGTACTTACCAGGCTTTTGAATAAAAGTTATGAAAAGGTTAATGTTTTTAAAGTCAAATGCCAAAGTTAAGGTCACAAGGTCAAACTTTTTGCTATATGTACCAACGGAAAAGTCTTGTCACAAGGAACACTCATGTAAAATATTAAAACGTTAGCATTTACTGTTCAAAGTTATTAGGAAGGTTCAAGTTTCAGACGGAATGACAGACTGGACAAAAACAATAAGTTTTTCGATCTTCGATCTCGGGGACTTAAAACGAAATAATATATAGTGGTCAGTCATTCAAAAATTACTTTGTTATACACCACTCTGATTCTACGCACAAGTACTCTGAAGGTGACATTAAAAAGATGCTAGAGTTCCTCATTGACAATATCTTCGTAATATTTGGTTGTTGATATCTTCCAACTGTCTGTTGAATTTCCCATGGGGACGGGTTGTTCTCCTTTATTAGCTGACCTGTTTTTATATTCTTACAATCCAAACTTTATTCAAAACCTTTGACACTAGAAGACAAATCTCTTGTATCTACGATGTTTAATCTATGAACAGTATTAACTTTCATTCATATGTCGATTAAACTCTAAAGAGCAATTAAAAAAGTCTCCCGCATCTGCTTCATACTTAGATATGGTATTGAATATAGATGTTAACGGCAAACTGAGAACTCATCTTGATGGCATACGGGATGACTTCAGTTTCCTCATTGTCAACTTCCAATATTTATGTAGCAATATTCCATTATCAACTCCATATGGTATTTCTGACTCTCAACTGATTCGATAAGCAAGAGCTTGTTCTAAGGAAGGTTACTGACAAACAAGTTGATGGTACAGAGATTTCAACGGTTTCGTTGAAAGTCAGCATATGATTGTCGTTATAACGATACAATCTAGCATTGGGTCAAATACTGTCTGCGTCTTTCATACCAAATGTTAGGCGGTTACACACAAATTACTTTGTTTACCTGATCAAGAAATAGGACTCACGGCTAACACATGATCCCACATCTGGTATGTTTAGAGATCCATGTATGTCCTACTCTTCATAGGTCCTCTATACCGCTTGCTTGTCGTAAGAGGCGACTAATTGGGAAGAGGGGGGGAGGGGGTCCTTCGGATGAGACTGCAGAAGCTGAGGCTCCGTTTCACAGCAGGTGTGACACAATAAGTATCGAGAATAGACCTAAATGTTGCAGTTCTTCACAGATAAATGTGACATCTCCATGCGTTTTTGTTTGTTTGTTTGTTTGTTTGACGTCCCGTCGATGATTTTGCACTCGTAATGAGACGTTCACCAGCTGTAAGTGAAGTACCCACAAATTTAGATCTATGCTTAGCGCTCAGGACCGTAAGAGTGAGGGTTCTTTAACATACCAACGCCTGTCACGACACGGGACCTCCGTTTTTAAGTTATAACCGAAATACCCTTGATTCTCACTTCTAAATGCCGAGCGCTTAAACTATATATGTTTACATCTCAGGTTTGACGCGGCCATGACACAGTCGGGACACCAACTCACGAACGTTTTAACCACTGTGCTACCGCGACCGATCATCTCCATATTAGTGATAAATTCTTGAGAGGTACGTTAAACAATATACAAACAACCATCTTTCTAGGAATTATTAGATTGATCACTGTTCGTTATCTTCATCTTCTCACGTCCGGTGTTTGTAGGGGTCTATGTTTGTATTAATCTCAATTTGTATTCTTTATACGATCGGTTAGATTGATCATTATTCGATATCTTCATTAACAAAACACACACACACACACACACACACACACACACACACACACACACACACACACACACACACACACACACACACACACACTTTGTCATTAACACTAGTATTACTTTCAGTGTGGAATAAAATAACTATTTTCTGGCTGTTAAGATAATAACCAATTTATTGCGCTTTTGATGGGAATTGTATCTCTGAAGATAAATAATATATCATTGCCTCCCTCGACTGCGCCTAGGGAAATACTCGCTGTCTCGAGGGGACAATAAATCTTGATGTTGTCTTCATAGCTTTTAGTAGATGTGTATAATTCGTTGTTTTCATGGTTACGACTTTTCTTCTGATTTTTTCCCTAAAATACACAATTTACTTTCAAGGATTCCTGTTGACAAAGCTGGCAACAACATTGTATATGTTTGTACGGCTCGTGATTACAACTGCATTCTAAACGAACTTGGTATTAATTCCACATTTAGTAATCGCACTTATACTCCAACTGCCTTTTCAAAATATGAAATTCTTTTAAAATCATGCTTCAGTTTTAAATACATTTAATATCCCAGTCAATGCAGCGGATGAATATGAGTTACCGTACCAATACTGGGTTTCCAAACTCCATAAAAACCCTTACAAACAAAGATACATTGCTGAATCTAGTAAATGTTCTACCAAGTCCCTATCTTTGCTCCTTACGAAATTATAAACTGCTGAGAAATAATAACTTCAAACGTACTGTGCCACTACATATGCCAGAAGTGATGAGAATCAAATGTGGATTCTTAAAAATTCTAAAGAATTTTTAGTAAATTTGAAATCACAAAACTTTTCGCTAATTAACAACATTAAACATGATTTTACAACACTTTACCCATACCTCACGATAAATTAAAAACTAGACTTTTTGACATCATAGATAGCTGCTTCATCAACAAAAATGGTAAAAGGAAATATCTATATCTAGTGATCGGTAATTCCAAAAATTATTTTGCTTAACACCACTCTGACTCCACGCACAAGTACTCTGAAGTTGATACTAAAATGATGTTCGAGTTCCTCATTGATAATATATCCTTAATCTTTGGTGATCAGGTCTTCCAACAGTCTGTTGGAATTCCCATTGACACGAATTGTGTTCCTTTGTTAGCTGGCCTATTTTACATTTTTATGAAGCAGAATTCATTCAAAAGCTTCTATATGAGGTGAAAAAACCGTTTGCCTTTGGCCTTCAATTCGACAGTTAGATATATCAACGACGTTGTATCTATTAATAATGATCACTTTCATTCACATGTCGATTTGATATATCGCAATGAACCTGAAATAAAAGACAACACAGAATCTTCCACATCTGCTTCATACTTAAATATTTTACTGAAAATAGATCCTGGCGGGAAATCAACAACTCAACTATATGACAATCGGGATGATTTCAATTTTTCCCTCGTCAACTTCCCTTACCTAAACGATACCAATTATGATGCACCAGATGCGCATTTCGACAAACAATATTTATTCAGTGATGCTCAAATAAAAAATGTTGGAAATCGGAAATATGGCAATATTCCATCATCACCTGCATATGATATTAATATCTCCCAACTGATTTGATACGCTAGAGCTTGGTTTGCATATGATCCGTTTTTAAATCGAGACAGGCTACTGACAAAGAAATTGATGTTATAGGCTTTGTACAGTCTCGTCTACAGTCAGCATTTCGCAAATTTTATGGCCGTTATAACGATCTAGTTTGCCAGTACAACTTTCCATTAGGTCAAATATTGTCTGAGTGTTTCATACCAATTGTTAAGCCGTTCTTAGCACACTTATTCTGACTACGGATTGCTCCGTTTACCTGATCGGGAGGTAGGGCTAACGGCGGGAGTGATCGGTCGACAGGGGATGCTTACTCCTCCTAGGATCTGATCCCACCTCTGGTATGACTAGGGGTCCGTGTTTGTCCATCTCTCTGATTTGTATATTCTATGGGAGTTACGAGATTGAATACTGTTCGTTATCTTAGCCTTTTCATATAACCAACCAACGTTTACAAGTTAAAAGACAATTTTTACAAAATATCTCATCACTAACATCATTATGACGATACGAACAACATTCAAATGAAATCTGAATACCTCCGCAACAAACAGCATCGCATTAAAAGAAAACACATACAGTTAGAAATAGTAAATGCAATCCAGTTCATTTTTATTTTTTAAGATAAAAATTCACGAAGGCCTGGCTTCGCAATATATTGACTTGGTCAGGAAATCCATGCATTATTGGTCTCTCTTCAAATTGATGCGGCAAGAGATTATATTCTATCAGTGCAATCGTCCAGCTCGCCTTGCTAATTATTTACATAATACATCAGCGGTAAATGTAGGAATATTCCGAATAACAAGATTCGGAGACGTCCCGAGGGTAATGATAATCAGGGTGTAAAGTACGCATGCCTGCTGACCTCAATAGCGAAATGATAGAGCTATTTTTTTATAAAGAAAAAAATATCCTCGCGATTTTTTGCGGTTTGTTTAAAAGAATTAGGGGACTGAATACTGTATGTTATCTTGGCCTTTTCACTATTGTCGTACAGATGACGTCGACAATATTTAGAACCGAATGTACATTGTGTTTGAATTTCATAGATTTTCATTTCAGACTGGAACCAATAATACATACTGCTCTTTGTTGCAGATTAGCTTGATGCATCACTTAGAAGAAAGCAATGTTATGTTGAAAAGTTATAGAGTGCTATTTGCAATAAAATAGGTTTTCATTATGGGATTTATGAGGTTTATCACTGTTCTTTATCTTAGCTATCATTACTTAAGAGAAGGCACATGTTTTCTAGGACACGTGTCTTAACATATTATCTTAATGTTCATGTACATTTTCTTGATTAATCTAATTAATAGTTAATACTAAGCAATCTTCAAATTTCTTGAGTTTAGACTTCCGTATAATTCGTTATCTAGTAACACGTGTGCGTTAGAAACTTTTTTTCTTAAGTTTATTGATCAAAGTCAAAGCTGTATTGGTATTAAGAGGAATATACCATGATAAAAGAAAGTAAATTTTCAGTAATAAACCCCCTAACGTATCTGAAATCCGATTAGCTGAAAGGATACTGTAATTGAAAAAAAAACCAGTCTTTCAATTAATTTGATAATCAAAAATGATGTATCAATATATACAAGGTATCAGAACAGCCCACCTCTCTATGACTGATTAGAAGACAAAAGTACTCTCAAGAGGTCGACTCGAGGCATCTCGACATGGGTGGCCACACGATAGTCAAATGCGAGTCGATTGGAAAAGTCTGATGCAAAATAGGATAATGTGGCTGTTATGTTGTGGGTTCTGGTATATAATTGGCATATATAGTGCTTGAATTAATCTCATTGATGAGGCTGTAATTGTAAGTGAGTGGTATATAAATATTTCCTTGTCTAAATTGTACTCACACTAATCAATAGCTTTAAACTGACCAAGTTCTTCAAATACCATCGCGCCTTATTAGATAAACCACGGTGTTATCAAATAAGGCAAACTTGCGATTCACGGCGTTCTAGACGGCGAGTGGCGAGGGAACCCTAAATACATACTGTCACTTGAGATTTTCTAGTAACTAAAAATAGCCACTCAAGCGATGGACACAGACTGGTTTTATTTGGTATTAAATGTCAGGTTTTGATTACTTTGAAAGCATGACTGATATATGTTAAACAAAGAGACTGAAAATTAGACAAAAAAATCCTTAGATATACTCCAGTTCCCTGAAAACTTGGATAAATTCATACACAACATAAAACTCAAACAGTATGAAAATATTGAATTCTTGTGCAAATTTACAGCATGGTATTTCTTCAAAAGTTCTGTTATCTCAACCAACTGTCAAGATAATCAGACAAGACTAATGCCCACGTGCCAGTTTAAATCGATGTCTTCACTCATACGAACGGAAGTGACCGCAGATTAAAGCCGACAAACAGAGTATTTCTATCAAATAATAGTGTACTTTAATTAATTTCTGAAGAATTAAATGTTGAATTATGAGTTTGAATATCTGTATAGCCAAAGTCATCTTACTGGATTAATTATATCACACTTTGTAACGTGATTCTGTCACGTGTATGCTGAAGAAATCGAACATTTAATGTGAACAGAACGTTGATAGAATTACAGGTGGCGTCATGCTGATCATTTGCGATAGAATTACAATACTATATAGCCTACGGCTTAGGTGTTCTCGTGTAGATAGATGTCCTGTCTAGCGTTTCCTGTAGAATAAAAAATCTGCGGCATCTATTGATTTACACTTCCTTCCGAGATAGAAAAAGTGGCATATAGATTTATACTCATAAGATACTCTAAATTCACGAACTTCCGAGATGGAAAAAGTGACTTGTATATTTATACTCATGAGATACCTTAAATTCACAACCTTCCGAGATAGAAAAAGCGGCATGTAGATTTATACTCATAAGATATTCTAAATTTACGAACTTCCGAGATGGAAAAAGTGACTTGTAGATGTATACTCATAAAATACTCTAAATTCCCAAACTCAATGCAGCAAATAAATAAATAAATAAAAAATAAAAAAAATAAATAAATATAAAAGGGAAGACTTTTCACTAACATTTGTAATTAACACAGTTGCTAAATAATTTCGATTTGATTTCTTAAATTGTTGGTGTATGGTTAGGATCAATACGCTATGATAACTAGAATGATAATAAAACTTGACTTTATAACATTCAACATTTTTAAATTATTTGGAAACATTTTTAAATGTGTACTTATGAGATAAGTATCCTTATAAGTTTTCTTCAAAGTGAAACAGAAGCTTTTTATACCACTTGTTTGTACTTTAAATCATACGATATATCAAATTTGGCTTAATCTATTGATGTAAAACAACGATTTTTATGTTAGCGACATGCGAAACGCGTCCGTCACACAAAAGCACGTATTTCTATGTTTCTGTTGTACAGGATTTCTGCAATTATCACTAGAGGATGGACCTAAGTATCTGTCTATTTAGCGTGAGTATCAAAATGGTGACCTAACTTTATATCAGAATAGTCATAGATAGAGCACTGACCTTCATCCACATCAGAGCCGATGATACAGAACCGGAACAGTCCGGACCGGACTTTCACAGAAAGTTTTACCGTTGTGTTTTCATTCACAGATTCCATGTCTTCCTCTGTAAACAGCCAGGAGTCGGTTGCCACAGACAGCGACAACGTACCAATAGAAATCGCTCCCAGAACAAATGAGCTCAACGTGAGCGCCTTTGCACCACAATGCATTGTCAAAGTTCTGGTGTAAGTTTACATTGCATGGGTTCTTGGTACTGCTTCGGTATTGAAATACACTTTTGGTATTTCTATATCCCACATAATTTGTTTCCTCGAGTTTCACTTTGTATATTTGAACAAGTCACGGACATTGTTTGCAGCGAACAGTTCTATGAGGGTACAGTCCCTAAGCCTCTATTGATGAAGCAGTTACTGTATCGTGTAGAGGCAGAGTAGTGGAGCATTACACTTCACAGTACTCTTATATGGGAATTTGTTTGAGATGATGATGTTAATAAGGATCGCTGTGATGTGTTTACAAGTTCCCACCAGAACATTGATCTTTAGCGGCAGTTGCTGGCTACCTCCGAAATAAGCGTTCCTTTTATCAACATACTCTATTAACGCCTATTGTTTTCCAACTCATGGATAATGGACGAATTCCTTGATTGTTTTATTCGGTTCTCTTGATAACTACAAAGGAGTTAGAAATAAACCTCAACACTAAATGCAATAACATCAGATTTAATACACGACATGTTTGGATTGAACACCCGGTTGCGGATTGGTTGGTTGTTTATTTTACGTCCCGATGGGATTTTTCCAAACCTACTGAGAAGTCACCATTTGTTGATTAAGTACCACAAATTTAGACCTATGCTTAGCGCCCAGGGCCGTAATAGTGAGGGTTCTTTAACTTGCCAACACCTGCCGCTAGACGGGTCGTCTGTTTTTAAGGTCATATCCGAAAGACCCGTAATTGCCGACCATTTGGCGAAGGAGCAATCATTGCCTATGTTTACGTTTTAAGTTTGATGTAGTCATGCTTCAAGCGGCGCTCGAACTCATGACCTACCAGTTACGAAACGAACGCTCTACTACTGAGCTAACACGTCCGGTTCCGATTGGGGGTAGACTATGAAAGTATTCAATCATGTTTGAAACCTTATGCTTGTTGATATAATACAAATTTTAATAAAATGCAAAAGCATAGTATTCAGGACTATCTCAAACAATAATTGTATATATATATATATATATATATATATATATATATATATATATATATATATTATAAGCTCTTTTGATTGTTATCATATTGTTAAAGTGTGTCGTGTAACAATTGATTGTTATATTTATAAACAATAATATATAAAAAAAAAACATATTGCTGCTTTTCAGTTGAAATATTACCATGCACATATTAAGAATGGATTTATTCCATGTAGTCTTGAGCGGAAAACAGATGCTTCTAGCAGGTCTCATTTTTTTCTTTCTAAAGAATATGATGATAAGCACGTGATTGTGCATTAAAGGAAATTTTGACATTCTTTCTCACATTGGACATCGAGGGAATGAGTTTGCATCTAGTTATACGGATTATTGCATTCCAATTGCAAGTTTTATATTGCTATTCGTTTGCATTGTGTGTTAGTTGTGCGATCTGTCGCCAGGGTGATTAGTTGTCCATTGTTAGGTATAGGTCAGCTTTCAATGAACGAGCAGTCATCATTACTCCATGCGTCTATTTGGGATCCATTGCTAGACCTTGAGACCATTTGATAAATATTTCTAAGAGACGGTTATCGCTAGTTTACTTGAAGAACTGTTATGATAAGAGTTTGCGTTGGCGTTTACAAAAAATCTTATTTGAAATATATTTGTTTTCAAACATGAATTCTATGGCAATGTTCACGAGCAGTTTCGCGCCATATCTTGTAATAGAAGTATTTTATTGTTTGGCACGACATCTATTTGTCGTTAACACAGGTCACATTGAGTGCTTGGTATTGATTTAAAAAAACCATCAAACGCATCTGAGAACATGATATATTTTTCTACCATTGCCTTATCTCTGTGAAATCCAGAGCTACATTTAGTACCAATATAAAGCATGTTCTCCAATACACTCTCTGTTTGAGGGATGCCCATCAAAAGCTGGATAATCCAGATAAAAAATCATCTACTAATGATGCCCTACTTTTGGATTAACAGCATCCTTCTATAAACAGTGTATATCAGCATGGTCTGAGTGCATTCCTTGTCATTATTATAATAATTTAAACGTTGCTTAATTATTTCTTCAGGGAGCAGGTATCATATTTCATTGTGTGTTCTAGTTTGTGACGTAATGTCCACAGTAGTTTTACATGAAAAGGCGAAGATAACGAACAGTGCAAGCGCGGATCTAGTGGGAGGGGAGTCAGGACCACCCCCCCCCCCTGGGAATTCCAACTGAAAGAAAATATAGTCATGTTCCATCCTAGCATCGTGTTTAATATTACTTCATCAACTCTCTAGATCGACTTTATTCGCTCAACTGGGACGATTTCAAATTCAAGGTCATAACATAATATGAAAATTACCGTACCGCAAGTTTGGGTGCAGATTTCGCATAGTCTGTAAAAACGTGGAAATTCCAGAGGCTTCGGTCTGAAACTAGGTCCCAGATCCCCGGCCTTTTGGACCCCCCCCCCCCCCCCCCCCATCCCGATGAAAAAAGCTGGATCCGTGCCTGCAGTGATCAATCTCGTAATTTTACATTTAATGACATCACAAGGTACCGTGTACATCATTACAGTGTATATAGGTATGTTGTCAAAACTTCATTCGAAGCTAGAAACTGTGCAAATTTGATTGATTAATGAAAAGGCTAATATAAAGTACAGTATTAAATCAGAGAGGTGGGCAAACACAAAATCCTGGACATACCAGAGGTGGGATCAGGTGCCTAGGTGTAGTAAGCATGGCCTGTCGACCGGTCACACTCGCCGTGAGCCCTATATCTAGATCAGGTAACCGGAGTACTCCGCTGTCAGAATCAGTGTGCCAAGAACGGCTTAACAATTGGTATGAAACACGTCAAACAGCACTTGACCAAATGGAAGGTTCTAATGGCAAACTAGATCATTATTACGACCATATAGTTTGCAAAATGCTGCCTTTAGACGAGATTGTATAACCCCTGTAATTCAACGTTTTTCTCATAGCCTGCCTCGCTTTAAAAACTGGTCATATGCAGAACAAGCTCTTGCGTATCGAATCAGTTGGGAGATATAAACACCATATGCAAGAGAAAATGGAATATTGCTACAAAGATAAGGTAAGTTGACGATGGAGAAATTGAAATGATCCCGTTTGTTATAAAGTTGAGTTTTTCGTTTGCCGCCATAATCTTGTGAATAAAATACCGATGTTGAAGACTCTGTGATGTCTTTTATTTCAAGTTCACCAGGATATATCGAATTGACATATGACTGATAATCCTTTATTTTTGTTTTTACATATGAGAACTGTAGTTGTATTTTAAGTATTACGCAATAGTAATTGAAAATGTATCATTTCGGAAGCACCTCTCCCGTGAGAATCCGATTATAATAAATCCTCAGTACCCCTTGCTTGTCGTAAGAGGCGACTAAATGGTGCGGTCCTTCGGATGAGATCGCAAAAACCGAGTAGGTGTGGCACGATAAAGATCCCTTCCTGCTCAAAGGCCATAAGCGCCGAGTGTAGGCCTAATTTTTCAGCCCTTCACCGGAAATGGTGATGTCTCCATATGAGTGAAAAATTTTCGAGCGGGATGTTAAACTATGCGACATTTTTAATTCCATCTCACATTTCATTTCTTACATTTCAAATTATATATTAGATTTTACAGCCTGACATTCTTAATTTTGTTGAGTTCTGCTTTTGTCTTTCTTGCATTCGTCATTTTGTCTCGTTATTGCGCCAGAGAACATTGCGTTCGTTACAACAAATTCTCCCCGGATACGAAACTGAAAGTTGAACGACTTCTGAAGATGCAAAAGTCGTACCAAGAAGTTCTATTACAAAAAACGACGAAGTTTCTCTCTAGGAGAACTCGTGTTCTGACGTTGATAGGGTACAACTTCTCCCAGAGAAGTAGTATGCGGATATTACTTCTGCCATCTTGTTTGATTTGCTTAAACTATCATGAAAATACGCGAATCGGGCACTTGGCAGATGGACTTCCCTAAGAGGACATGTACCTAAATTCTATGAGCGAGTTCTGGGTATGAGGCCTTCAGGAGAGGTATAAAATCATTTAGTCATGACTGAATCGGAGACTAAACCTGAAAGTCGGGCTCAAGTTGCGTTTTACAAAAGAGAGGGGGATTGAGTGAAACCTCCAAGAAAACCTAGTATTCCTCAAAATGCTAACTCGGTTGTTAAGGGGTACGGTGGGGAGAAAAGGGTTTTGTAGTCCAGCAATTTACATTTTCACTCTCATTTTAATACAGTCATAAAAGAGGAAAGACTCTCTACAAACGGCCAGTAAACGAACATTTACAAGTATAAGACAAGTACTCTTGTAAAAAAAAAAAGCCCCTCACCCTGCACTCGTTGAACGTACATGGTTTTGTATGATTTTGAATACATAAACATGTGTACTGCTCATAATATACAACTCAACCCTCTCCCGTAGGTGAACAAAATATAGTTATTTAAGGTACAAGAATTTTATGTAGTTTTCATTTCCATTTCTTGGATTCTTACATCTGCCCGGGTACTCTTTTTGTTGTCTTTTTTTTTTTTTTTATTTTTTTTTTTGCGAAAAAAAAAACTATCGTGATTTTCTGCTGATAATAAATTTATACAAGTCGTTAAGTGTTGTCCAATCCCCCCCCCACCATGTTACGGCATCCATATTTTTTTTGGACGGGGGGGGGGGGGGGGGGGTTGCAGACAATTAATATTGGAAATACTAGTTTGCATAAGAAATCACTGTTTAGTTTATTGGGTATGTGAGGTGATTACATGTAACTATGTGCAATGGTTGTTTGTTTGTATATTGTTTAACGTCCTGCTCGAGAATTGTTCATTCGTGTGGTGAACACAGCAAAGTTAGAGCTTTCATAACAATGTGAAATTAATAAAATGACAATTCACAAATCCGTTGTTATGTCGTCAAACCCCACGTCGCCATATACATGTTTATTATTTAGACAAAATTAGGAAGACATGATCTTCTATTTATTGTAACATGATGAGTCATGTGACCCAATATCTAGACAATCTGAAGGTTCTGAAATAATTCACTTCAGCACAGCGTTGATGATTGTTTGTTTTACATCCCGTTGAAAATATTTCATTCAAATGAAGATGTCACCAGTTGTAGGTGAAGTTTGTTTGTTTGTTTTATGTCCCGTCGAGAATTTTTCACTCATATTGAGACGTCACCAGATGTGGGTGAAGTACCACAAATTTAGACCTATGCGTAGTGCTCAGGGCCGTAGCAGCGAGGGTTCTTTAACGTGCCAACGCCTTCCGTGACACGGGACCTCCGTTTTTAAGGCCATATTCGAAAGACCCGTGATTCTCAGTTCTAAATGCCGAGCGTTTGGCGAAGGAGCAATCGCTACCTATTTTTCATCTTAGGTTTGACGCGACCATGGCACGAGCGGGGCTCGAACTCACGACTTCCCGGTTACGAAGAGAACGCTCTAACCACTGAGCTACCGCAACCGGTTGTAGGTGAAGTACCACAAGTCTTTGCGTAGAGCTCAGAAACGTTGCAGTGAAGGTTCTTTAGGTGCCAATGCCTGCCGTGACATGGGGCCGCCGTTGTTAAGGCCATATCCAAAAGATCCGTGAATCTCACTTCTAAATACCGAGCATATGGCGAAAGAGCAATCACTACCTATGTTATCGTCTTAGGTTTGACGCGGCCATGGCACGAACAGGGCTCTAACTCACGACCTCTCGGTTACGAAGCCAACACTCTACTACTGACCCCACAACACTGAAGTATAAATTTGCTAAAAGGCAACAAAGCGTAGTTAGTGCTTGGGTAATTCATAAATATCCTTACCATCGTTAGTATTAGACCAAAGTCGCACATCGTCAAATTCGAGGGTATTCGTTCATTGTGTGTACATGGCTACAAACAACACGATTGTTGTATGCATTTGTCTACAACAACACGCTTGTTGTATGCATTTATCTACAAACAACACGCTTGTTGTATGTATTTGTCTACAAACAACACACATGTTGTATTTACTTGTGTATAAACAACATGCATGTTGTATTCACTTGTGTATATCAACACGCTTAATGCATTTATTTGTGTGCAAAGCACGTTCATTCTATGCACTTGTGTGCAAAGCACGCTCATTCTATGCACTTGTGTACAAAGCGCGCTCATTCTATGCACTTGTATGGAAAGCGCGCTCATTCTATGCACTTGTATGCAAAGCGCGCTCATTCTATGCACTTGTGTACAAAGCGCGCTCACGATCACTACCAGTTTGGAATACCTCGTATCTACTTCTTTTCAAATCAAACGCTCACAGCGAGCACAGTTTGACAAAGTGAACTACTGAACTGTACTGTTTTCCAGTTAACGTTATATTTTTCTGTATCCAGAGCATTTTTATTTTTTCTGAAAGTTTTATAAATTCTACTGTGAAAAATTATAGCGTATTACTGTTAAATTGTTCGATTAAGATATTCTATACTGTTAAATTACTTAGTTATTTTATGTTTTGGCAAAAAATGAAGACATTTCATCGTTTCGTTTGAAATGCATGTGATACCTTTTGAAATTACTGCGATCATTTTTATAAAATTATTGCGATAATCAGCAATGATCCTGTGGGGATCCAGGTTAGAATAGGTCTCTAGTACCCCTAGCTTGTCGTAGGAAGAGACCTAAATGGGGCGGTCCTTCGGATGAGACCGCAAAAACCGAGGCCCCGTGTCACAGCAGGTGTGGCATGTTAAAGATCCCTCCCTGTTTAAAGGCCGTAAAGCGCCGAGCATAGGCCTATATTTGCAGCCCTTCAACGCCAATGTTGATGTCTCCATATGATTGAAAAATTCTTGAGCGGGACGTTAAACATTATACAACCAACCAATCATCGGCATGAAAGCAACGCTTCCTTGTTATCAAATTCAAGGAAGGACTATCTAACAAGCATATAAAATACAAATTTTGAAACAATTGATTTTAAAAGGTAAGATTTTAAAAGATAACAAAAAAAACAAAAAAAAGAGCAAAAAAAAAAAAAAAAATTTAAAAAAGATAAAAAACAACAACAGCAACAACAAACAAACAAAAAACCAAATAAATAAAAATTACTACAACACCCCCCCCCCCAAAAAAAACCCAACAAACAAACAGCAATTTACGCCCAAAAATGGATGTAAGAGGTTTTATAAGAAATGTCTTCGATAATAGAGTAATTTGTCATTCATCTGATTTGTGTCCGTTCTCAAACAGTAAATTGACGGATAATTCGTAATAAAGGCAGATATACACTTTAATTCACTTCTTTGATGTTAATAGCACTACAAGCAACAGCATGCATATTGATCGCTAAAAGAATGGGAAAAAGAAAACTAAAAGAAGAAATTAAAAAAAAAAGTGAAAATAAATAAAAATAAAAAAGTCAACAAACTCATTCAAATGTCTTTTGCTTGAGAGATTTTCTACTTATTAAAGGACGAATACTGGAAAATTTAATCGAATCTCAATGTCAATACTTACACACGAAGTAAATTAGAATAGGTGTCTAGACATAAAATGTAAAGCATCGCTAGTTACATATTTATATCAAGTATTATATATCAATAAAATTCAAGTTTAATTAATATTTGAATTATTTCGATTTAATTTATTCAATTTCACGTCCTAGCAAATATATTTCTTTCATATCGAAAATATTTTTTTTTTGACGATGCCACGGATTCTGTGCTAAATAATAAGTTCAAGCTCTGTCCTGCGGTTGAATTTCTTTATCATATAGTACAGAACACCTGATTTGTAGGTTTCATTCAAAGGACTGTTTAACGAAGAAACACGCTCTATCTATTCTAAAATCGCTTGCGTAAGATAATCAACGTTTAGAAAAATAAAACAAATAACGCGAAAACAGCACGAAGTTCTCACCTACTTTAAAAATTCGCACTGTGTAACGATGTGAAGTTTTATTTGGAAATATTTATACAGTATTAAATTATATGCTGGTGCTAAGTCTTTCATATCATAAATTCTTAAACTGAGATGATAATTTTTGGACTAGAGGTATCTAACGAAAAGTTTCTCCGGAATTTTTTTTTTTTCGAATATAATCTACACATTCGAATTTTGATATCTTCCAAACAGCGATTCTAAATATGCAAAGTTAAATACCCTAGCATAGAGTTTTGTCTTAAGGGAAAAAAATGAAGAATACGTAACTTTAAATGAATCAAGCCCCCTTCCAGAAACTATTCATTCCATAATAAGAGATTTGCAACGCTTCGAGTAAAATCCCCACAGTCAACATTGATTTGGCTCCACTATTTGGTATTTTTGGTTCTTTCAGCTCTTCCAAGTTTGTTCCTATTTGGGATTTCCAACATTTTTGACTGGAACATCATTGAAAAGACGTACATTATTTGTCATAATGCGCATCTGGTGCATCAAAATTAGTACCGTTTATGTTTTATATATACTTAAGATGACGAGCATATTCTAAATGTATCTCTTTGATTAACGAAGCTCGTTTTGGATATCGGTTGAAATATTGCGTCATATTTGTAATCTTTGCCAGAATAAAGTGCAGAGCAGTATATTTCCCATTCAGTTTGATTTAACGATACAATTTCTGCGGAAAATTACAGAAATGTTTCCACTAGTTCAATGATCTTAAAGCTTTTCCAAAACATCATTGAAGATACTGAGCTTTAATAAAAAGATTGTGACGTCATACAATCAGTGCACATTGTATAGAATTCTGATCCGATTGCAGCAGAGGCTTTGATTCATCTTTGAATTTATAAAGTGGTGCCTTATGGACTAATGCAAATAGACTCGTCCACGATGCAATAAATAGAGAGTATAGTGAACCTCCAGGATCAGCGAAAACTTGATGAAAGCAACACCTGCTGTAACTGACGGTATTTTTTGTCAACTAATATTTTATAATTGTATGATACAATTATGCACCAACTGATCCCTAAGATCTGAAGAAAAACTCAGCAAAATAAACAAGGGAATATTGTTTTAGAGCATACTTACAATAGACCGTTTCACGATAATTTTCGCACATGCGCATAACTACTTCCGCGGGTCAAATTTATTTTGAGCAATGTTTACTTTTTTCGTACGAAGTAGAAAAGGCAAACCGGATGATTATAAACTTTCAAAAGCGGAAAACTACCATCTATAGCTGAAATACCGATAGAGCTCAAAATATCAGCGTAATGAAGGAGTCATCCCAGATATTTTAGGCCATGACCCTTTAGCTTAACATTCGACATTATCGTCAGATGTAACGCTCAGATTGTCGTTAAAAAATACAGACACATGATTTGGAGATTACGAAAGACGGGAAACGGTAAGACAACCACAGATAGACAACCACAGAGGACTAGACAAGGCTGTAAACAACTTTAAAGGTGTTGATCTGTCTCAAATAATAACAGCTCATGCACATGTACCAATATCAGTTTAATATTCTTATGATTATTTAACTTGGCAAAAATACGACTAGCTGCAGAACTGTAGCGTTATGGTTTTATATTTTAGTCTTTGACCATTACATTAGTAAGTTTTTACACAACACGTGTGTTATCATACTGAATCACGTGAGGTAAAATGTCCGCGTCAAATGAAGAAACCATTGAATTCGGGATGATCTTTAAAGCGCAGTTCAGAGCCAATTAATCCATTCCTAATATTCAAAATTGTCAATATTGTTATGATTTTTATTATTTTATCGATACGTGTTTTTTAAAAACACTCGATTAAAATTTGGAAAATGAGCTGTAGTACCTATTTAAACGGATATATATTCCATATCGCTTTGTGTGCCTAGGCGGAACAGAATCACAGAATTGGTGTGTATTCCGAGTGGTGTTCCGATTGACAATCACTAGTGGTATAAAAAAAAAACTACCATAAACGTCGAGGTTTATAATCAGCCTTGGAATACAAAAGTCTGAAAAGACAAGAGTTTGACAAACTCTGAATTACTAACTGTATCTTATATTCTCTACACAAGTAAATGACCTTGATATTCGCATGCAACCTTCTTAAAATTGTATAATTATCAACAAAAACATGAAAGAACGAATGAATGAACGACAGAACTAATCAACGAGAACATGAATGAACGAACGAATTAATGAACGAAAGAACAAATGAACCTATAGTGTATTTCCCCGCGAAAGTATAATGTGCGTGTTAAATAAGAGCACACATGTTTGTTTCCAAATCAGAACCAATAAAGATTATCAAATTCAACAACACACAAGGTAGACCGACTTTCCTTTTTTGAAAGACTACAGATGGACATTTGGATTGATTGATTAATTATATATTGTTTAAGGTCCCGCTCGAGAATTTTTCACTCATATGGAGACGTCACCATTGCCGGTGAAGGACTGCAAAATGTAGGCCTATACTCGGCGCTCAGGGCCTTTGAGCAGTGAGAGATCTTTATCGTGCCACACCTACTCGGTTTTTGCGGTCTCATCCGAAGGACCGTCCCATTTAGTCGCCTCTTACGACAAGCAAGGGGTACTGAGAATCTATTCTAACCCGGATACCCACGGGGTGTACAATTGGTAGTAGGATGATAGTACTTACTACTTCCATCGTAAACAGTAGTTTCTGGAGCAAGAAACCTCATAAACCAGCGTCATGTTGTACTTTGACGTTTAATGTACTATGCATATGTCAAAGAACTGGCCTCTTTCTCATGAACTAACGTATAAAGAGTTGCCAGGAAAACCCGCGTTCACCAACATCACCCCCTACTAGTTGCAAATTGAATGACTGAAGCGTCATACGTACCCCCGGTCGGATATTAACCATTGAGGATATTAGCCCACAATAATTATTTGAGTACTTTCATAAAAGTACCTTCTGGAAAACATGATCATAAATCATAATCTTTAAACACCAATTTACAACCAGCACCATTTACATCCAAAGCAAGAACTTTCTGCCAGTCCACCTGCTCGTATTTATAAGGTATCGGCGTCCCTCAGATTACAACACAAACATTCATTCGGCATACTAAGTAGAATAACCCGATCAAGTGTCTGGTAGAGAATGATGTAATGAATGAAAAGAATGCTCTAATCACTCTGATTAAACCCAAAAATCATCACTAGAATATGCAGCTAAAATAGGAAAACAAAAACAAAAGCAAAAACCACGAAACAAAACAAACAAAAAACATTTTAATGATGCAGTTCTTGTTCCCACTATTTTCAATAAATCTCGCTTCTCTTCTAAACAATGTACATGTACATTTGCCATTCTGTCGGCATGTTATAATCATGTGACTTAATTGAAGCAATGTGACCTAAAAAAAAAATATCCGTAAATGGCTATCTGTTGCGTCCGAGATTTTTTTTTCTTCGGAAAAGGCCGAGTGATGTTCCGATTACAAGGATTGTAAGCGTGATGTTCAGCTTGTATTGTGTGTGACGTCTTCATATACGCAAGTTCCGAGATATCAACTCTTCTGTGAAGGAGGTACATTCAGTATTCGGTTGAATGCTTTGGTGGGCCATATGTTATAGGCTCAGTTTATGTATATAGCGATAAAAGTTATGAAAGCGTAAATTTTGATTATATCAGCCGTTTTTACACATTAACAGACCATATCAAGAACAATTGTTTCAATTAAGCCCTCAAATTAATTATGAAATTATAATATTTATTTCCTCTTCGACACGAATGCTACATTTTTTATCATTATCGATTTTAGTTTGAGCTATTTTATTATCATTTATTCATAAACTTACTAAATCCGTGTTTCCTTGTAGTTGGCGTGGTTGCAAGACAGCTGGTGATCGTCATTAGACAATATATGAACGCTGCTATAACCATTTGTACCCACCGCGTAGGTACGAAAACATATTTTGCGTCTCACCGTGAAAAATTGAGAAACAACTATTGGGTATTGCTTTGTATTGGTTGGTTGTATGTTATTTAACGTCCCGTTTGAGAATCATTTACTCATATGGAGACGTCACCACTGCCGCTGAAAGGCTTCAAAAATTAGGCCTATGCTCATATAGACGATGTGAAAGACGGTGTATATATAGTTGAAATTTCTGTCCTGTCTCCGGACTATGTTTGTTTGTTTGTTTATAGCCGCCTGAGCAATTTTTCAGCTATCCGGCGGCTGTCACCATTACCTATGCTCGGCACTCAGGGCCTTTAAGCAGGGAGGGGTCTTTATCGTGCCACACCTACTGCGACACGGGACCTCGGTTTATACGGTCTCATCCGAAAGACCGGCACCCACGTCCCACAGTGGGATTCGAACCCCCGACTCAAAGATCATCAGATCTTTGAGCCCAACGCTCTAACCACTGCGCGGGCGGCTCTCTTCGGACTATGCATTTCCTCTCAATAGTGATTGGTGGAAAATACATAATTTGAAAATTTACAAATTTTCATTGGTTGAAACGCTGTTCTTTGCAAGGGAGATAATGCAGTGCTGATCTGATTTACGCATACAACTTAACAATTTTACAAGATTTCCAATCTTTAAAAATATGAGAAAACGAAAAACAATTTAAGCAATCTCATCTAACGTTATTGTATCTATACGGATGTGTATGTAAACCAAAGAAATTAAAAGCATTACCCAAATGAACTGAATGATAATTCTAAATGATTATTTTATGCCACCCCACTCCACCCCCACCCCCCACACCCATCGCCATACATGTAAGAAACATTGTTTCCAACTGTCAGTGTTTACCTCGATTTCATTTTCTTGGGAATAATGCACATTGAAATGGTACACTGGTATATAAGTTGTATAGCCCGGCTGTATGAATTTTAAGGTCGAAATTCTATTTCAAACTTAATTTCCATTAAACCGTGTCCTTGTGAACGGTATATGACTGATAATTGTAGGCGACAATTTCCGCGCTTTAAAGACTCGCTACTTAAAAATTGCATTCACGCACCTGTCCTTAAAGTTAATGAAAATTTTGTATATGAGTGTAAAAAAGTATTCTACACTATATTTGCATTAACTTCCAGTACCCGTGCATAGATGTGTCTATTTCAAATTATGAAATGCCTCTTTGATATTTCTTTAAAAGATTGTTCGTAAAGACGGAAGTCTTTTTTTTTTTTTTTTTTTTTTTTTTGAAAAATCTATTTACTGTTATAGATGTGTCTCATTGTTCTGTCGAGTGTCCAGCAATTATTAAACCATTTTTTATGTCCTTAAATTATTACGTAAAAATCAAACTTTATCCAATGGGAAAGGCTGTCCATTTTAATTTTCATTAAGGACACTTTGTTTTTAATTTGTCACGTGGTGTCGAAAAACCAGAAAAACTCGTAATATTTTTTTTTTCATCCTAGGTACACACCTAGTTATATACCCTGAAAAAAAAATCTCCACGACAGTTTGTCAGTACAATTTCAAGAGTAAAAAGGCCGCTGTGAACAGTAGTTAGCTGTGGTGCTGCTGTGCCCTGAATATTGTAATATAATATGTAAGGCTGACAAACAGCAGATTTTGAAATAAGTAATGCGTAAACACTTCGTTAATTCTGTGAGAACTACTTAAAGGTTATTAAATGAATTTCGTTTCTTTTAACTTCATACACCTTTCTACAATGAAAATTTGATTGAATAACGATATACGACTCTTTAAATAGAGAGGGTTCACTTGTAGTTCATGCTACAGAATGTGTAACGCGTGATATCGCCTTTTTAATTTTCCACCACAAATGCTGAACATTAATTGCATAGGTAAGTCGATTAGCCATAGGCTATCAAAATTAATTAAAATGTCGGGTCTGAGACGTCAAAGGTTAAAAATCATGTTAGTGCCGACTGATGTTCTACTGAAGTAGAAAGAAGAAACTATTACGACCGGTGATTGCAATGACCGGTATGATCTGTCGAAACACACACTACCAGAATCGTCAACGAGAAAACAGCATTCAGCAGTCCATATTCACATCTGATGTACATGTTCAATTTTTGAAAAACCATAATATTGTTAATTTCTACAAATGTAATTTTTCTTGAAATTTGTACAAGTACAAACCTGAAGGCAACAATTTCTCACTCCTTTGCCAAAATTGGAAGAATATGGATGCGTTTGAATTGATTAAAAGTCAGAACTTGTTTCTGTTTAATGCAACGTTCGAACACTGTGGAAAAACCTCGCGATAATTGGAGAATTACAAATGATTAGACTGCGTCTTAAAGGATCATTTTTAAAAAAAAAAATCTTAAATCCTATCTATTATTCAAGAAACAATGGCAAATAGATTTACCATTCTCCAGAAAAAAATTAAAGCAATAACAAAAATGCTGTAATCCTTGTTCTTCTGTGAAAAAATAACCTTCTATCGTTAAACATTGTTCTTTTTAAAAACCTTCAATTTACTGTCATGGCAAATATGTTTATTATTGATTTACATTGCAAAAAACTATAGATTTAAAACGCTGAAAACTTAAATTTACTGAATCAATAACTTGTAGCTTTTGATTTGATACTAGACCTAATATAACTTAATTACAGTAAAAATCTTTGATTTGATACTAGACTTAATTTAACTTAATTAGAGTAAAATCATCTTTAATTGGCTGTAATGAAAATTAGTCACAGTTAATTGTAGTGTAGTGTACTTTGGTGAGATTCTCGCTAAATATAACCTCTGCATAAGGGTAGAAAAAAACGAATAGTCCAATACCCGATATTGCTATACTCTATAACAGGATAAAATATATGATATGTTTTAATTTTACTCTTTTTTGTATATAGAGTAAGCTTACAGTATTATCAAATGAAATTTACCATTTTTGACACTGGTTTACTGTATGATGTATGTACAACACGAAATGGAGTCTTGAGGAGGGGAGGGCTTACTACAGTAATTACGGGCTTGTAAAAGACATCGTTGAAAAACCTTTGACGTTTTATAAATTGACTTGTATCAACTTTGATTAGGGCAAGCAAGGGCAACTGGATCACCAGAGGAGGTATAAGGTACCCAGGAGGAGTAAGC
Source organism: Ostrea denselamellosa (assembly GCA_024699665.1). Lineage (NCBI taxonomy): Eukaryota > Metazoa > Mollusca > Bivalvia > Ostreida > Ostreidae > Ostrea > Ostrea denselamellosa. The sequence continues at coordinate 1,752,888 of JAMZEH010000035.1, read as the reverse complement.
ATCCCTGTCCACCGGTCACACCCACTGTCAGCCCCATATCTTAATTAACCAGAGTAACCCATAGTCAAAATCAGTATGTAAAGAATGGCCTAACAGTTAGTATTAAACACGTCAGCCAGCATTTGACCCAGTGACGGGTTATATTTATAGATAACATTATAACATTATAACGACTGAAGAATTTGCGAAATGTTAAAACCGTAGTAACAAGCATAAACTTGTTATCAGCCGCCAGGGGGCAGGCGATTACATGTTATGATTGATTGATTAAATATTGTTTAACGTCTCGCTCAAGAGTCTTTCAGTCAAATGGAGACGTCACCATTGCTGGTGAAGGGCTGAAAATTTAGGCCTATGCTCGGCGTTTATGGCCTTTGAGCAGGGAGGGATCGTTTACGTGCCACGCCTGCTGTGACAGGGACCTCGGTTTTCGCGGTCTCATCCAAAAGACCGCCCCTATTTAGTCGCCTCGTACGACAAGCATGGGGGTACTGAGGATCTATTCTAACAAACCGGATCCCCAAGGGGGTACATGTTATTTTTTTGGAAAAAGTAACATGATTTACTGCGGCCTAATATTTACTGATAATGAAAAATATTGGGTCCAAAGGTTTTCTATTTTATAATTACACTAGAAACAAATATTTAATAATCACGAGTTTTATAAATGGGACCTTTATCCAGGATATTTTAGTTTACTGCATTCAATATATAGAAGTCACGATTGCGCCCTCCTCTTCTTTTTTTTGTATATACCGATCCCAATTACAATGAAAAAAGAATACTATTATAAATCTTTGTTTTAATTCAAGCGGTTAAATAGGATTTTTTTATACGAGCAAGTAATCCAATTTTTCTCATATATATATATATATATATATATATATATATATATACATATACATATTAAAGTGAGGTGCAAATCACGAGGCCTCTCACCTCTAGTCCGGAAGGTCGGTGGTCTCTTCCCGGGTACATTGTATCTGGGTTCTCTCCTCTACCAATAAAAACTGGACGCCACCAGATAACTGAAAAATTGTTGAGTGTGGCGAAAAACAATACACAATCATAAAGTGAACACTTTGTGAAAATTTTGGGATAGTTGTACCTTTGTCTAATTTACAGTAGTGCAGTTTATGTTATGACTTAATTACATTACAATGCATTAGCTTTATACAATGGGTAGCTATTATCGATTAGTGTGTCATATTCTTGTTTTCATTAAATTGAATTTAATGTCGAGTTTTACTTCACTTCTCAGGGCCCGTCTAGGTTTTTCTGTCAATACCCATTAACAAATTCATTTCGTGATGTAGATATTAAATTTTAATTTGATTTTGATATTTTGTACCATCTTAATTTCCTCATCGATTGCAATATGCATACTGGATCATATTTATATCTAATGTTTAACAGTATACACAAATTAAATATTGAATTTACTTATAAAATGTTATATTGCATAGTTACATGCCTCTGTATTTGCTATTTTGAAATTACATTTAACATTATATTGGTCCTATATTCGATCATGAGCAAGTGAAATGTGAAACTGAAACTGAAACTAATTTATTTGATTAAAACGCCTAATTTTACAAACATGTATTCACTGGCGTTGTACAATAGAATAGTAAAAGATTGATTAAATATTGTTTAACGTCCCGCTCGAGAATCTTTCACTCATATGGAGATGTCACCATTGCCCGGTGAAAGGCTGCAAATTTAGGCCTATGCACGGCGCTTATGGCCTTTGAGCAGGGAGGGATCTTTTACGTGCCACACCTGCTGTGACACAGGGCCTCGGTGTTTGCGGTCTCATCCGAAGGACCACCCCAATTAGTCGCCTCTTACGACAAGCAAGGGGTACTGAGGATCTATTCTAACAACCCGGATCCCCACGTGGGGAAATAGTAAGAGAGATGACATGCATAAAAGGTAATAGTAGAAGCATAAGATAAACCAAAGTTGGACAAAATATTGTTTTTGTTAACCTTTTTTTATTTTATTTATTTTTATTTTTTATATTTGTTTTGATGTATTTATTTTTTATACGGTAAATGAGTCCCCTTTGTTTGATATTGCAAGATTCATGTGCTGTACATTTTAAACCTTGCATTATAACTACTGTGCAATACTACAATCAGCCGCCCCCGTGGCGCAGTGGTTAGAGCGTCGGGCTCAAATATCTGATGATCCTTGAGTCGGGGGTTCGAATCCCACTGTGAGACGTGGGTGCCGATCTTTCGGATGAGACCGTATAAACCGAGGTCCCGTGTCGCAGTAGGTGTGGCACGATAAAGATCCCTCCCTGCTCAAAGGCCCTGAGTGCCGAGCATAGGCCTAAATTTGCAGCCCTGTCACCGGTAATGGTGACAGCCGCCGGATAGCTGAAAAATTGCTCAGGCGGCTACAAACAAACAAACAAACAAACAATACTACAATCATAACCATGTTTAATCAAACGTTTATATTGCTACTCTGTCTTTGATAACCCTGTCAATATCATGTACATTACTTATACAGAGCACATTTGTTAATTTCTTTTAGTCCCCTACCGGCTTTGCCGAAGGCAACTATTAGTTTACCCTCGGTCTGTCCGTCTGTCTGTCATTCCGAATCAGTTTTCCAGACTTTTCTCCGTTTTGAATGAAGATATCTCACTGAAATGTTTAGATATGACTTTACCTTGAATAGTCACAGATCCAGTTTAATTTTTGGTACGCTTGACCTACCTTTGACTGAATTATACCCCCTGATGAACGCTGGAGGTTTTCCGGACATTTCTCCGCATTGGATGTAGATATTCATCGTAAATTTTACATGTGGCTTTGACTTGGATAGTTACAGATCTAATTTGAGCTTCTTTATATTTGACCTACTTTTGACTGGATTATGCCCCATGATGAATTGCAAGAATCAGTTTTCCGAACTTTTCTCCGCATTGGATGACAATATTCAATTGACATTTGACGCGGGGCTTTTTCATGGTCAGTTACAGATCAAGGTTGAATTTCGTTACACTTGACCTACATCTGACTGAATTATCGTACCGGTAGAGGTCTTTGTGCTGACAGCAATACACCCAGAATGCTTTTTTAAAAGATTTGTCGAAATGCATAATGACTTCGTAAAAAAAGTACGTTTACAGACATGTATTTATATTTTTATGGTGATGGAAGTCGCATGATGGCAAGTGGATATTCTGCTTGAAAGCAGAACAGTGAAAAATTTGCACACAGAAAGTATGTTTCAATATGGAAATACATGTATAAAAAATACTTCATGGTTTGCCTTATAAAGAACATTTAATGGAGACCTCTGATGCTTGTATAGTAGTCTTTGATGGATACTAAAAAGTTACGGCCGAATTTGACGCTTGCTTCGAACAGTTTTCTTGTTTGTTATCCGATGACATCCCATATTAATATGAATGATGAATGGAGAGCGATGCATTTTTATTTTACAATAATCAGACATATTTCTATCAACATACATATCAAGATAATTTCTTATCTTCTCAATAAAGACAATGATGTAATTTTTAATGTAAATTACATTTGCTGAAGTGAAGAACATTGCGTTTTATCAATATTGTATATATACAACGATGAATTATGGTTATTGGCGTTATATTTTGTAGTTAAAGTTTCTAAACAAAACGCACTCTTCCGTCTACTGTAAAGGTTCGCATGGACCGTCCTGGATAAAGCATATAAACTCAACGACATTTCAGAGTCTCGAAGCACTGTCGCTAAAATTAGGAAATTTCTTTAACCTATACTTTAAATTTGAATATCCATATTCCTTTTAAAGTTCGCCGTGTGAAATAAGTTTTGGAATTCATAATGATCAGTTATAGGGGGGGGTCAAAACTCATCTTAAAAATTATTCAAACGTTAAAGTCAAAAGTTTATGATGTTTTTGTCCATTCCTTGATACATCTGTTTATGCCTTGAGTAAATACATTAAAGGGAATTGACTTTGCTAGATAGAAAACGAATCTGTATCGTAAATTATGTGAAGTGCGTCGGTTTCCTTTCACATCTATGAACGATCGCACGGTAAAGCGTCAAATATAAATGGTACAGCATGTTTGTTTGTTTGTTTGGTTTTTTTTTTTTGGTTTTTTTTTGTTCTTGGTTTTTTATTATTCATGAAAGAAAACAAGATTAAATTTTTCTTACATTGTTTGTTTTCAGGATATCAATGACATATTTTAATTAGATTTGTGAAAGTTTCTTTAAATTATCATAGGTTTTACAACCGTAATCTAAAGTTTTAGTGCTTGTTTCATTGTATTTTGTTCTATAGAAAGATGCACGATATAGTACAATTCATCAGATATTTTATTCTACGTATTCAGTGGTCCAGCAGTAGAAGTTGAAGCTCTTCGCACATTTGAGTGATCTGTTAATGGTAGTTTGATATACTCGCCTATAAAGAGTTTAAGAAAGTGAGATCTCAACATCTGATGATTCAAAGTATTGGTCAACATTTGTCCATTGGTTCATGTTCCAGCTTTCTGTAAACAGATAAAATAACAATATAGATCAATTTGCTAAAAACAGGTCCATTTTCTGCTTCCATTGAAGATTTGAATTTTTTAACGAATATGGTTTCTAATCCTACAATGACTTCTATTTATCTCCCAAATAAAAAGGAGAATGTTGACCCACTTGTTCACAAAGAAACCCCGAAATGATGCTGACCATGCAGAAAAATAAGTGTAATTGTAATAGTGAATGCCACTGAACCAAATATGAAATCCCCAGAATAAGCAATCGACCTTCAGTTAGAGGATATCCGATGCATATTACCATAGACTGGAATCCCACATTGTGTTTTATGACCAGTTAATGACCTCTGTCAAAATAATTCTCATTCATTTCTTATTACAAAATGGAGTGATATAGCGTTTCAAACTGTAGAAACGCTATGAAAATCGGAATTACATCCGTTTTTCTAATTTGTGTATTGGCACATGGAGGAGTGTAAATGCAGGCCTATTTGACATTTACTTGCTAGGTAAGATATACCCTATCAAGCTTAGAAACAGTACAGCAAGTTTTGATATATTCTAGGAAGCTTAAAAGTGTTCCAGCAATCTTAGAAATGTTTCAACAAGCTTAAAACTATCCAGTAAACTTAGACATATCTCACTAAATCTAACGATACATGAGTAAGCGTACAAACATTCCAGAAGGTTTGGAAATATCCCAGAAAGCTTTAATTACTTCTAGGTTTTTTTTTTATTTCGCTCAATCGTTATCTAAAAATAATGATGTAAATGTGACTTTAACCTAATATTTTATTTACTTGACAACCAACCAAGTCACACATTACCATCAGCGGTATTGCAGGTGACCATCCGTGCCTAACAAATACCATGTGACCTTAGCGTATATGTATAAAAGGGATCAACCAACTTTAGACCAGTGATCCAAGCAAGATGGGGAGATCAGTGGTGTTGTCATGCTTTCTTGTGATTTTCCTTATCAGTGAGTCAACATCTTTCTCGCTGCACAAAGCACGAGAGTCTTCCCTGAAGGCGAGGCAGTTCAGGGAGTCAGTTTTTCGGCACCTAGCACTTAGAAATGTAAGCAATCAAGTTCCGAGGCTTTATATCTGTCTTTCGTTTTCATTCAGATGTTTGTGACAACTTACTGATTAGCGTGTGCTTTATTCTTTATAGGCGTATATATAGAAAGGGGTATTCTTTATATACGTTGGTATTCATCTAATTTATTTCAAATAATTTCTTGATTTTAAAACATCCAATTCTCTTTTAGCCTAATGGTAAGCGAGGAAATTCACAGCCCGGGTCATCACCGCCACCACCTCCATCACCCACACCTTCAGTACAGGTAAGCATCAAATGTAGACGATACAGAAAATAACGATTAACCCTAGCAACCGTTTGACATTTGTTTCAAGGCTGTTTAAGAGGTTATCTGGTTAACACACTGCTGCATACGAAATACACCCTTCCTAGACAGGACTCGTTTTTCCCTGTTGACTACTCTTCATTGCTTGTCGGACATGTAAGGGGCGACTAAATGGGGGCGACTAAACGGGACGTCCATTGAACGAGACCGCATGCAAAAAAAACGAGGTGTAGCGCGATAAAGATCTCTCCCTGCTCAAAGGCCATAAGCGCCGACCATAGGCTTAAATTTTGATGCCCTTCACCGGCAATGGTGACGTCTCCATATGAGCGAAAAATTATCGAGCGGAACGTTAAACAATTATACACCACCAACCGTTAAGTTGATCAATGCTGAGGGCTCACGGCGAGTGTGACCGGTCAATGGGGAATGCTTACTACTCTTAGGCACCTGATTCAACCTCTGGTGTCTTTTGGGTCTGTGTTTACTGTCAATTCAATATTGTATATTGTATTTTATGGAATTGATAAGATTGTTGGCTATTCGTTATTTTCATGTACATTGAATCAATGAACGCGCGTTGATTCGCTGGTGTTTTTCTAAATTAATTCATCAAGGCCACCACCTCTACCGCCCACACCCTCAGAAAAGTAAGCATCCAAATAACAAATATGGAGACATTAAAGCCGTATGTAATCCGATCAACCCTGTAGGTTTATTGCACGATTATTTTGGCAACTCACATCTGGAATTGAACAATTCTACTAAGGGTATTTGCATTTTGTGTTCAAGTAAGAGTTATCTACACGTTTGTTCAAATTCCTTTAGCTCCAGAGACAACATACTGAAAGGTGATCTTAAATTAAAATGAATATTTCGCGTTGATATAACAATGTTCGATTTATTCGACTTTTGGTTGACATCACCATATTCTTCAATATGATAAATTTACTGCATTGCATATTTATCATTTTGTTGGTATATACGATTTTTCCCCCCAATAATTCACTGATTAATATTTAATACTCTCTTAATAGCCCGCCCGTAAACGGGATAATTCAGCCTCCGGGACATCACTACCACCCCCAGGCAAGGTAAACAGAATTTTCAATTAAGCATTAAGTTTTAACGACTGTTGATGTACATACTTGTTAGGTTGCAAGTAGGACGTTTCAACAAAGGACGGCTTCATATCAATTTCTTTTCGTAACGAAGACATCGGAACTCTTTTTTTTTAAATTTGTTTACGTTCCTTTATCCTATACTCTAGCTGCACATACGTTATTGTTCGGTTTAATCCAATCATTGTGTTTTCAAATATTATCAATTTTCCATGTGATTTTATGTAGTATGTTAATTAAAATTACAAGCGAATATCACACGATTACTACTTACAGGATATTTGGTACTTTATGAATATTACGAAGGAAGAATTTATTAATGGTAAGTATTATTATTCTATTTACAAATATCTCGCGCGCTCTAAACAATACACACCTCTTAAATTAAATCCTGGGGTCTCGTTTTAGAGCACAAGGAAAAACTTACGTCAGAAGTGAGGAGCAAAATTTCCAAAGAAATGGAAAAAGGGGTTTCCTTTCTTAAGATGTGGATGGGATTCTTTGCTAGACGTAAGTAAATCATTGTTATAATTTTTGTTGTTATTGTTGGTGCAATGAAACATTCCTAGATTATTACTATATGACATAAATATAGGAATAGAAAACAATACGGCTACCGTTGGGATACTGCGCTGTCATTATCATTGTGATATCTAGATTTGATAACCTTGTTGGGTAACATTTTAAATATATTCCAACTTAACATAGTATTACAAAATTCAATTCATCATACGGTTTCAGTATCACTACAGCATGCACCAGAACGCGGTACCATAATTCGATTTTACCATAATCTTATCATCTACATAGTATCTACATTATAATTCATTATCAAAATCACAATTTCTAGTTCTCTACTCTGTTTCAATCCAAATGATAATATATCTCTCTATCTCAATCTTTTTCTCTCCCTCTCCCTCTCTCTCGATCAGTCGGAGGTGCACACTATATATCTCTCTGTATCTCTCCTCTCTCCCTCTCTCTCTGTCACTCTATCTTTCTCTCCCTCTCTCTCTTCCTTTCTATCTCTCTATCAGTCGGAGGTGCACACCATCTCCCTCTGTATTTCTCCCCCTCTCTTTCTCTCCCTCCCTCTCTTCCTTTCAATCTCTCTATCAGTCGGAGGGGCACACACAGCTTGATAAGCTTAAGTATTGTCCACTCAATATCTCGTTCATTTCTCGTCACGAGTCACTAAAACTTCGAAATAAGTGACTTATGGTCTTGCAATTACCACACAACTTTGTAAAAATTGAAACTGCTATCGAATTACGTATATATTGCAAAGATGGAATGCCAAATGCAGTACATTGCGTTCAAAATCCAACTGTAAAAAACTAGCCTCCCTTACACTGTTGTGCAAAGGATCGTTCGGGACTTCATTCCCTTAACACTTTACAATGGATTTCAAAAACTGAATTTAAAAAAAACCCCAAAAAACAACTTTTGTGCAAGAGGTTTACAAAGATAAGGAAAACGACTACGATGTGAAAAATAATGAACAAAACTACAAAAATTGAAGACATCATGATCCATTGAAATTAAGTGAAAATTTTAAAGATTAATTAGACGATACTTTCCGGATGAAGATAATTTTAAAAATTCTTATCTATTTTAATACGCATGAATGAAATTAATATTTTTTATACGGCTATTTTCCATTCAGCTAAAGAAATAACATGGATATAGTGCGAGGATACTTTTTTTTTAAATATTCATGTTATCTTTAGTTCTGTCTTGCAATGCCCTGTCGGTTGATGAACAAAAGAGGTCCACGGACTCTGATAACGGAACACTGCCCACAGGCTCCAGCAACGAAACACTGTCTGACGTGGAATCACAAATAGAAGAGGTGGAGAAGGACAGCGAGAGGTCGTTGAAGGATCTGTTCAATTCTCTTGGTATCCACGAATCAGGACTTCGTACGTATACAATATTTTCAAATTTTTTACCCTATCTGAAATAGTGCATGGTCTTCGACTTCTTGAATTTATGATGCGAATTTTCGTGGGGATCTGCTTAAGAATGAGTCCTCAGTACAATTTGCTTGTCATAAGAGGCGAATAAATAGGGTGGCCCTTCAGATAAGACCGCAAAAAACCTGAGGTCCCATGTCATAGCAGTTGTGACACGATGACAGGCCTAATTTTGCAGCCTTTCGCCGGCAACGGTGATGTTTCCATATGAGTAAAATATTCTCGAGCGGGACGTTAAACAATATACAGCTAACCAACCATGGACATTTATTCATTTTTTCCGAGACGACCTAAGTCACAAACTTATCCGATAATAACAATTAGGAATTTTTGAAAAAAAAAAAGCAACTTTGTATTAAAGTCGCGAGGTAAATTCCCATGCTGTTTCACGATTCAAAACTTTATGTGTGTATAGAGTGAGTATCATTTTTACTGAAAATTTGCTATCTCAAAACGTCTTAATAATTTAAAGTCGGAAATAACTTTATTGTCTTCTGTTATAAATCTGGACCTCATAACTATATCTTCTTATATTTTTTCTTCAGATGATTCCTTTCGGATCAGAAACATTAAGTCGTACCTTGATATATGATTGATCGTATATTGTTTAACGATAATTTTATATAGAGACGTCACCACTGCCGGTGAAGGGATGCAAAATGTAGGCCTATGCCCAGGGCCTTTGAGCAGGGAGGTATCTTTATCGTGCCACATCTGCCGTGACACGGGGCCTCGGCTTTTGGCGGTCTCATCCGAAGGACCACCCAATTTAGTCGCCTCTTACGGCAAGCCAGGCGTTACTGAGGATCTATTCTAACAACCCAGATCTCCACGGAGTTACCTTGTACCTTGTATAATTTCCAATCAGTGAAGTAAAATTTTCGCTGTCTTTTTTTCGCAGAAAACGCACAGGAATATCGCCCACCAAAATTCCTGATGGACTGCATGACAAGTAAGGATGATTAGCTACCTAGCATCCAGTAGCCAAAATATTTTAGTCTTCAACTAAGAAATGCCATTGTTTAAATAAAGCTAAGATGAAGATTATCAATACAAATGGCTCTCTCAATTTCGTGCTGTTTATAGGATGACTGTTCGCTATCTAATCTTGTTTTCATTATGATGAATTGCTGAGAAACAATTTCATTACATATTGAAATATGTCTTTAGATATACTTTTAGTCATTATCTGCTGGTAGAGTGACTTGTGAGATTGAATATAGCTTGAAATCTGCCTCTAGATGTAACTTTTGAGACGAGGTTATTGTTGTATAGGAAAACTCTAGATTGAATTTTCACTACAGACATTTATAAAATGATTCCAAATATTTACTGAAAATCAACCAATATTTTATCATCCACGCTTTAGTCACTTCAAACAGCTATAAAATGATAAACTTGTAATTGTACAGTAAGAAGTTTATTATTCAATATCTGGGAAAACAATGAACATCTCATTTAGCTACCTGTGTAGTAGATAGCTAGCTATGAATGCATTCTGTTTTAATGTGATATTTTTCCCTAGGCGAAATAATAATGGATATTGGTAACCGTGACTTTGATCAAACCCAAAGATTTTCGGTGTGTGCAAGACTCGGTATGATGAAGACTGAGAAGAAAATGAAAATGAATGGTAAATATATAATTTTGCTTATAATATCCGGTATTGATGATTTTGATATGGTTGGTTTTAAATGGAAAAAAAGGATATTTTATAGTAAAAAAAAGTAGCATGGGATAGGATATGTTAGAGTAATTTGTTTCCAAGGATACAGAAATGTTCAACTGTATTTTGTGTTTTTGATGTGATAAAGAAAACAAAAGAATATTAATTCAGAATTTACCAACACCATCCCCCTCCACGATGAGATATTGAAACTTGCAGCCTTTATTCTACAATATACAACATGCATCTATATCATATTGTTACCGTTCCATTGAATTTTGAACCCCCTTTAATGAAATATATGTAAACAAGATGACATTGAAATCTTAATGATTGGATTATTATGTACCACAGATCTGAAAGGTTTAAAAATTTAATGCTTCATGTACAGGTACGGGTCTACGTAAGATTCGAACTGAGGTTCAATTCTGCAGAGAAAAAAGGCAACATGATCTATAATTCATTTTAAGGAATTCAATTTTTTGACCTGTAAACTAGGATATTTCTGCGGAGCACCATTTAATAGAATATGTATGAAATTGTGTGAAAATCAGTATAATCCTTAAAGAGTTATTCTTGATTTTACAATTGCTGATGTTTTTCTGACAGATGTGCATGATCCGGAGACAATTATCAAATGTTTTGTATTAATATTGTATTAGGTGTGATATACAGGTATGGTATGTTGGTCATGTTTCGACATGTCTGGTTTCTATAGATACTGGCACTTAGTCAGATTACGCAGACAATAATTTTCTTTTTAGATGAAGACTCTCTTCCCAGTTTTGTCGGCAAATTCGAGGAGTTTCTGAGAGGGACAATCTCGTTTGTGCACATGTACTTATCATGGAAAGAAAGTAAGAACTGAATACAAAATCAATTTATCCATTCACTCTTCCAACATCATATTATGTTGGTTTCTTTAATGCATTCAAAATTTTGCGAAATTGTACTTTCTGCACAATTCTATAAATATGTGAGAAAGTTTGCCAGTTTACTCGCGGAAGGTCGGTGGTCTCTTCCCGGGTACGTTGTATCTGGGGTCTCTGCTCCACAAATAAAAGAAACCGGACGCCACCAGGTAACTCAAAAATTGTTGAGTGTGGCGAAAAATAACAACCAATCAATCAATTCTATAAATCACTAATAAGAGCTAATTTCTTTAAACTACGTTTTAATATTGTGATATTCACATCTTCGTATTCATAAGTAAATTATTCACCTGTCAAGGACTTTAAAATGTAAATACCGCCGATATCAAAGTAGAACTGGTGTTTTTCAAAATGATTTGTCTTTGCAATATCAATATATAAACATATACATATGACTTGTAGATGTAAAAGATCCCATGTACGATATGTTTCAACGCATGCTGAACGAAAACGGTGAGTTTTAACTCAAAATGTACTCCAGAAATATACAGTTAAAACACTATCGAACTGTACTCCGGATTCCCTTTGACACCAATATACAGAAAGGAAACATTATCAAACTGTACTTCGGAACCTCTTTCACGCCAGTGTACAAAGAATATGTTATTGAACTATGCTTCGGAACCTTTTTCACACCACTTCATATCAGGAAAACGCTACCGGTGTTCATGGAACATCGCTACTCTCTCTCTCTCTCTCTCTCTCTCTCTCTCTCTCTCTCTCTCTCTCTCCCCTTTCTCCCTCACCTAAACTTTTCAAATCATGATAAGTATCACATGCTATACATTTATCATGATACCACAATACTATTACAGCCTATGTCTTTGAATTGTTGAATTGTTCTTTGGTTTTTTTTTTGTTTGGGTTTTAGGGGGATACATTTTTAAAAGTTGTATGAAGCAAATGTTATCAAAAGAAATCATATAAAAATGTACTGAATTTCATAAACAGAGGATCTTGAACGAGTGCTAATGGCATATGTAATTTATGAAATGAGTTGGCGGATTTAATATTTCCCGAGCCTTGCCGAGGGAAATATCTAAATCTGGTATTGAATTTCATAAATTTTATATGCCATAAGCGCGAGTGTAAGATACTATTTATCACACAACTATCATTAAATGCATTTTTTTGGTTACATTCCATTTCACGTTTGTGTATATAAGAAAGTGATTTTTAGCCCTCGCTCTTCATACGCCACCGCATTATCGTAACGTAGTACAGTAAGCTGTGACGTCATAGTTAAGTGATTTTCTGCCTGTTTGCATCGTCTAAAAATGTCATTGAGCAGAAAAGATAAACACGTCAAAGTGATAGATAAATTGATATTTCAATCTTAGGATTTTAATTTTTAGTTATGTCATTATATAACAACAACAACAAATGAAACAAAAATAAATATGATAAGCTTGAAGAACGTTTGTAGAAAAAGTTTTGTAGTTTTGCACGCGCTGACCTCACATGACCCTACATATTTTACATTGTTACAAACCTGTGCTGCGAGTTCATATCGTTTTTCCGAATCTGCGTTATGAACCCGAAAACAGTACTGTTGCGTGATAAATTTGATTTTTACGTATTGCAAGAAATCGTTACTCAGTAGCAGTGCAGTTTATTAATAGTTTTGATGTGATAAAAAATATATTAATATTTGGTGAGATTTTCATTGACGTCTTCCTGTGTTTTCCTCGCAGAAATGGAAGAGTTCAAAAGAATACTGGACGACTACATTGCTGCATCAAGAAAATGAAGACCCCGAGGTTTTGGTTCTGATCCACTCAGAACGACGTACATAGAATCACATTTCTGCAGTTATGTTGTTAAACCACTGGACAAAACTGTGTAAACCTGCAAAAGTAGACTGTAGTTCTATTTATACTCTATCTTTGTAGAATAAACGCATCGACTGTCTATGAATTTTCTTCAATTATTCAGTTCGTACATCTCGACAGGAATTACTTGTATGTATTTGGTGCAGCCTCGATTGATTGACGGATGTATTCACTTTTTGGATATTCATTTTTTTAATGACGTTTCATCATTATTAAACAGGGTAATTTAAAGCGCCAAGTTCAATAGCTTTTCAATCCTACGTCCAATTTACAAGTACAACCTTTATTCTCTTAAAACAAAGTGGAAGCTATTTTTTAAAAAATTGTTTTCGTGGATGTTGCTGGATAACCTAAAGAGGTCTCTATGACGTTGTTTGAAATAGAAAAGCCTTGGCGAACGCCTCATCTTTTATATTTCAAAACATTCTCGACCTCGGGGGTTACCTTACAACATCAACTAAAACTATTTTGTTTTTTGAATTATACAAACAGTTCAGAAATTTTCAGCCGATCATTTATCTATAAAACTACGAATTGAGTCACCATGACGTTATGACAGTAAGGCGCAATTTTTGTGAAGAAAAAAGGTGCGATGGTAGGGTATGATAGATCTATTTCGAAAAAAAAAATACTTCGAAGTATTTAGTTTGATGTTGACGGATTACATCAACTGCTTAAACTACGAAGTCCAAGAAAGCTACACATACTTGGGAGAGGGTTAACTTGACTTTATTTCGCCATGATTCTAGGCAAAACTACATTGGAGTTGATAATAAGAAGATTCTAGAGTTATTCATTGACAATATCGTTTTAGCCTTTGGTGATCAGGTATTCCAAAGGTACGTTGCAATTTCCATGGGATGAATTGCGCTTCTTTGAGCTACAGAGTACACAAAATATGCACTTTCAATAGCATGAATAGGAAAAAAAAGGCAAAGTCGAACATGGTAAAAATCACAATACAAATATTGTCAAATTTTATCATAATATGAGATTGGTTGGTTGTATATTGTTCAACGTCCCGCTCGACAATTTTTCAGTCGTATGAAGACGTTCATAAAAGGAGATACAATAGAAGCCGCACATCTTCAATATGTATACAAACACTGTGCATAGTGAAAAGGCAAATATAACAAACCGTACTCAATCTCGTAATTCCTAAAGAAAAATACAGATCAGATCGGCAAACACGGACCCTGGATATACCAGAAATAGGATCAGCTGCCTAGAAGAAGTAAGCATCCCCTGTGGATCAGTCACACACGCCATGAGCCTCGTATCTTCATCAGATAAACGGAGTGATCCGCAGTCAGAATCTGTGCCAAAAACGGCCTAACAATTGATATGAAACACGTCAAACAGCATTTGACCTAATGATTTATTGATTGATTGATTATTTGTTGCTTTCCGCCACACTCAACAATTTTTCATCTGATGGCGTCTAGTTTTTGTTGATGGAGGAGAGAACCTAGATACAATGTACCTGGGAAGAGACCACCGACCTTCCGCAAGTAAACTGGCAAACTTGCTCACATAACTCCGCGGCCGAGATTCGAACACGCGCCGACAGAGGTGAGAGGCTTTGTGATTTTGAGCGCGATGCTTTAACTACTCGGCCACAGAGGCCCCTTTGACCTAATGAAAGTTGCATTGGCAAACTAGATCTTTATAACAACTATAGAATTTGCGTACAAACTCCTATAATATCAACTTGTTTGTCAGAAGCCTGCATTTAAAAACTGATCATATGCAGAACAAGCTCTTGTCTATCGAATCAATTTGGAGATATCAACACTATATACATTGAAATATTGCTACATAGATAAAAGAAGTTGATGAATTGATATCATCCCATTTATCATAAAGTTGCGTTATTAGTTTGCTGTCAGCATCTATTTTCAGACGGCATCTATTTTCAATAAACTTTTCAAGAACTGTTCGCGGTAGCTCAGTGGTTAGAGCGTTTGCTTCGTAACCGGAAGGTCGTGAATTCGAGCCCCGCTCGTGCCATGTCCGCGTCAAACCTAAGACGCAAAAATAGGTAGTGATTGTTTCTTCACCAAACGCTCGGCATTTAGAAATGAGAATCACGGGTCTTTCGGATATGACCTTAAACACGGAGGTGCCGTGTCACGGAAGGCGTTGGCACGTTAGAGACTCCTCACTGCTACGCCTTGAGAGCTAAGCATTGGTCTAAATTGGTGGTACTTCACCTACAGCTGGTGACGTCTCCATATGAGTGAAAAATTCTCGACGGGACGTAAAACAAACAAACAATCAAACAACCCAAGTACGAAGCACATGTGGAAGACTCCGTGATGTATTTTATTTCAAGTTAGCTGGGATATATTGAATGGACATACGAATGAAAATGATCATTGTTAATACATAAAACGTCGTCAATATATCTAAATGTCGAATTGAAGGGCACATCAAGATATTTATTCCTCTCATGTAGAAGCGTTTGAATGAAATCTGCTTGAAAACAATATAAAAACAGGTCATCTAACAAAGGAGCACAGTTCGTGTCTATGGGAATTCCAACAGACTGTTGGAAGACCTGATTACCAAAAACTACGCAGATATTGTCAATGAGGAACTCTAGCATCTTTTTAATATCAACTGTGTCATGGCCGCGTCAAACCTAAGACGAAAAATAGATAGTGATTGCTCCTTCGCTAAACGCTCGGCATTTACAAGTGAGAATCACGGGTCTTTCGGATATGACCTTAAAAACGGAGTTATCGTGTCACGCTAGGCATTGACACGTTAAAGAACCCTCACTGCTACGGCCCTGAGCGCTAAGCATAGGTCTAAATTTGTGGTACTCCACCTACAGCTGGTGACGTCTCAATTTGAGTGAAAAATTCTCGACGGGACGTAAAACAAACAAACAATAATAAACAATGAGTTACAAATTACACAACGTATGCACCCTAAGTGTGACGGACGGACGGAGCTCGCTGAACGGTTACTAGAATTTCTGTCACCGTTGGTGACGCAGGTGATCGGGGAAACGATGTTTTGTGTGCCAAGGGTGTAGTCCTAGACACATGGGGGGGGGGGGGGGCACCCCTTAACATCCCATCCGATGGGCATGAAAGATAAAAATAAACAAGTAAAAATACATATCATTCCTTGTGTATATGACAAATTGCATTATAAAAGTATTCCAATTTCCTGTAAATAAAATATCGCATTTTTGCAAATATTGTACAATATGATTGTCAATATATGTCTGTTTGTTTTACGTCCTGTCGAGAATTTTCAATCATATTAAGACGTCACCAGCTGTAGGTGAAGTTTGACGGAGGAGCAATCACTACCTATTTTTCGTCTTGCGTTTGACGCTGCCATGGCACGAGCGGGGCTCGAACTCAGGATCTCCCGGTTACGAAGCGAACGCTCTAAACACTGAGCTACCGTGAACTTTCTTGCATTGTTTGCATGTTATCAAAAAGTTTGTTTCGTATGGTTGTAAAATCACTACATTCTAAAAGAATGTGTTGTATAGTTGATGAACAGTCACGGGATATACACTCAGGTTGAAGTTCTGTTAAGTAAATGTGTCAATTTGGAATGTCCCATGAGTATTCTTGAATTAACGTCGTCCTGGCGTTTCAGTTATGGCGTTATGAGGTTTGTTCACTGTTTTGAATAGAATGAAGCTTACTTGTATCACGGAAATCCCAGTAGATTTACCAAAAAGAATTTACATATAGTTTTATGAATATTTTAAATCAGTGTAGGCAATATTAAAGTTTCTTTTTGTTGCCGCTTTAGTGTTACCATGGATACCAATGTGACTTTGAATCCAACATTAGTGTTATCATGGATACCAATATGACTTTGAATCCAACATTAGTGTTATCATGGATACCAATATGGCTTTGAATCCAACCTATCTCGATATTTTACCTTGTTTTGTAAGAGGATAGTACCGGTTTAAAATATCTAAAATGTATGGTTGTTCAATATTTATGTGCAGTTGCTTATTAACTGAAGACAAGATAAGGGGTCTGAGAATATAGTAAAGTGTTTCTCATTAGAAATTTTAATGTACTCCAAGCAGTGCTATAGGATTTGTAAAAACATTCACTCACCCAACACTTGTCAATACTCACCTAAATCCAAACATACTATTCTTAAAAAAACAAAATATGAAAACTCTTGTGCACACATCACTTTAATTAACAAACATCAACATTAAATGTCTCTGCTTCTCCTCGGGTTCATACTCGGTGACTTCCTACGAATTCTGTGGCCCTAACATGTTTTGTGTCTCTCTTATACAACCACTTAATGATATCTCTGTGTGGACTGTATTGTTCAATTGTGGGTTCAGACATAGATACTCTCATTAAATTCTGAAAAGAGTCTTGTGCCAGCAGTTTCGTTTGGCAGACTTTAACGATTTCATTCTTGAAAAGCCTCTTTTGCATTCAGCATTGAAGGGGCAGATGACAGACATTATTTCCTAACGCTTGACAATATGCGAGAATCTAGACGCCACTTTGCCAGAATGTGTTCATAAGTCTAACAAAATATATAACACTTCCTAATAACATGAATAACGAGTTGAATCAATCCGACAACAATATCATTAATAAATATAATGATATGTGTCAAATTCCAATAATGAGGAGAGCACACTTACCTGCTTCACGTCCTTTAGGTGACACTCATTTGGGTGTGGAAATTCACTCTTGAGAGCCTAATGTTTTTCATCACTAAAAAGATTGTCAAAGAAAAACATCCAAGTGTGTTGGCTCCTAATCACTATGAATAATGAGGGAATCCTTCTCAGCAGGCCACGGTGAATAGTCCAAAATTTTGAAGCAGGTTAGAGACCTCTTCTTGAAGTTCTGAAAACTGACGATTATTTGTGGTTAGGAATAATAATTTTCTAGTTTTAAGCACAGTGTCTACTGAAAGTGGTATTGTGACTTGCAATTTAAAATGCATGTACCTTTTCTTTATGGATTTAACAGTGCTGTCAATAAGAGAGGTCAATTGATTATCCCCCTTCAATTTAAATTCAAACAATGGTCCCTTCAATGCAATATCACGTCAGGAAGATCTTCAAAAGAATGGAGCTCAGCATAAGTCATTTAAGTTGATATTTTATTTCACAGATCTCAATGTATTTGACAACGTGGGGATCCAGGTAGTTAGAATAGATCCTCAGTACCCCTTGCTTGTCGCAAGAGGCGATTAAATGGGGCTCGGCATTTAGAAGTGAGAATCACTGGTCTTTCGGATATGACCTAGAAAACCGAGGTCCCGTGCCACGGTAGGCGTTGACACGTTAAAGAACTCTCACTACTAAGGCCCAGCTTCACAACTTTAACCACAACAGAAGGTATGGTCTACTGTTTTGTCACAATACATGAGGAAAGGTAACTCTCAGATGTAGATCGATTCTTGCGGTGGAGTACTTGTGGTATCTTACTCCACATTATGTCATTGTACATTTCAGACGTACTTTCCAAATAGTGTTTTTCACACAATTAATTTCTGCTAATATAGCTACACTAACTAACCACAGCTTTACCAAACTTAAAAATACCCTAAAATTATATTTTATGTAAGTTTTGGAGCGAACGCTGTTTTTAGGTGGTAGTTTATCAAAATTAAAAATAGGGGGAAAGTAATCAACATCTACCAAAAAAAAAAACCCCCCGAAATTCCCTCACAATGTTTTCACTCATCCTTCCGACAATACAGGCGGAAACATTGACGGATAACCAAGGCAGAGTGCATCTCCCTATTGAATCCTTCAAAAAGCAAATTATTTTGTAGATTAGATGCGATCACAGAGTTCTTTACCCAGAAAATTAATTGTATGTTTTGTCTGTCATGTCCAGGGAATTGTACAAAATCTTACTCAGGGATCTGATTCATAAATCATAAATTTTCGCAAAACATTTGTAAAAGAAACTGCTTATTTTTTAGTGTGATAGAGATGGCGGCAAGAGTACAGATATTGATAGTGATTTGTATTTAATACCTGGGTTATCTCCCCTTGTAGAAATTTATAGGAAAAGGGATAGAGTTTCAAACTTTGCATTGTGAAGAAAAATATGCCATAATCAGACTTGTATCTTATTTAGAATGCATATTATATTAGACGTTATCAAACAAGTACCATATTGGCATACCTATTTTCTAAATTTAGAGCATTTGGTACTTCGTAGGAGTTAAAAAAAAACCAGGAGATTTTACGAAGGTATAGTGTTTTTTTCTTTTCTTTCGAAAAACAATTGTAAGTTAATAGTACACAACATTTATCATTTCTTTTCCATTATTTGAAAACAAACCAATTTACATCGACAGTTGGCATGGGCATTTTCTATGATATGCAGTATAGTATAACACAGACTACGCTGAATCCCGAGCAGAGGTGTAAGTTCTTAAGTATAGGATGGGAAATTCTGCATCGAGATTATTTCACTCATAATTTCCACGGCAGCTTGTATGGATGTTTTGTACAGGTCATGACCCTAGAGGAGTATACTGTAAACCTTGGTTACTGTAGCAATAAGTCTTCGTCGTGTCATTGATTACAACCACGCAGAGCTGCCTTATTAAAACTGGCAGATCGAAAAAAAAACAAAAAACTCGTGTATTACACGACTGAACTGATAAATCAAATCAAGTCTATTTGCTATGATAATGATATAGCGATATTTCAGCATTGAATATCTTCACATAGACCTGAATTGTTCGATAGCACTGGGAGCAGAGAAGAGAAACTCAAAGATTGACGGAGCAACAGAAACGCGGGAAGAAAATCAAGGGAATGGCGGACGAAGAAACGGAAACTTTGAATAGTTCCTTTGATAAGATCGTGTTGATCTTGAAGGAAATGGAACAGGTACATCTGACAAGAAATGCAAATTGAAACATCTTAACATTAGCATTACTTTAAGTTTGTGAAAAATTGCACTAGTATTCAATTCTTTGAGTTGTAGTACATGAAGAATACAAATAATATGTTGACCTGTCGCGGTAGTTCAGTGGTTAGAGCTTTCGCCTCGTAACCAGGGATCGTGAGTTTGAGCCATGGCAACGTCAAACCCAATACGTAAATATAGTAGTGATTGCTCCTGCGTGAGAATCATGGGTCATCGGATATGACCTTAAAAGTGGATGTTGCGGTAAGCGTTGGCGCGTTAATGAACCCTCACTGCTACGGCTCTGAGCGCTAAGCATAGGTCTAAATTTGTGGTACTTCCCTATAACTGGTGACGTCTCAGTATGATTGAAAACAAACGATTTGTGAACTAGTTTTCTGTTTATAAGAGAAGTGTCGTGGGGGTGATTTTATGAATACGTTATTCACATACTAGGTATTTTTATTACTTGTTTGGAAAAAAACATTTCCATTCTATTATATCTTATATCTAATTCTAGTTGATTAAATTAATGTCTACATTTATACCTAAAATATCGCCGTAAAATGGCTGAAATATTAATATTGCCAACACTGAGTAAAATCCGAATCAATCAATCAATCATACCTAAAATATGTCCAGGGTCCGTCTTTGCTCTGCTCTTTATTGGAGTTATTAGATTCACTTGCTCTTTATGGAATTTATTAGATTCGTCACTCACTGTCCATTATATTCATCATTTATATTTCTCTAGCCAGGATGATAACGGACATTGGTGATCCACTATCAAACATGCAATACCGGTATCTGATTTGCTCAAGACTTGTTTGTATGAAGATACCTGATATGCTTATACGAAGTACAATGTAACCACGCCGTTATATTTCACATTCCAGTGTAAAGAAATATATTAAAATATAGTGGAAAGTATTGTTTCGATCTCAGATGATACGGTCACATCTCGCTGTTGTATGTGGTTTTTATTGTCGAACAGGTGAAACTGACTGCGAAAGGCCAATGGCGGATCTAGCGGGGGTGTTGCAACAGTTTAGAATTAAACCATCCATAAAACCTTAAACTGATGCATGTGTACATGGCTGCTTAATGTATTAATGGGTGATTCATTAGCTCAAACGTCTGATGCGTGGTTTTTATTGCAGATACAGATACCCTAGAGGACTTTGTAGATATGTGTTAGGAATTTCTAGAAGGGGCTGTTTCGTTCATTCGTCTTACAATGAGATGTTTAATGGTAAAGTGAAATTAAAAGGCTGATAATACATTTCCATTACTCTCTCTCTCTCTCTCTCTCTCTGTGTGTGTGTGTGTGTGTGTTGAAGAAAATATCAACGGATATTTTGAAATTAAGTGTTCTTAATTTTTTGATAATAAGGCCAGTGATGTTAAAAAGACGTTGATCATGGTGATTTTTGGGGGGAGGGGTGCGAATTCCGTTGACGAAAGGGGATTTGGATCTCTAAAAGTTCAAAATTGACCTTTTAAAAAAACAAAACCAGCCGGAGGGGGCTGTTGCAACATTCCCGCTAGATCCGCCACTGGTCTTTCACAGTCAGTTTCGCCAGGTCGACAATGGTGACTGTAAGATCACATGGAAGAGCAGTAAACGAAAAATTGATGATCATCAACCAGTAAAGACCTGCCTGGACCCGCACTATCTACATGGTTGACATAATTTGGTGCTAACATTATATATCATTAAGGCCATACCGCCATGCCTAGTCAATGCAACCGAAATGGTGAGTACAATGCATACTAAAAATCAACATTAAAAATTTGTCAAATTTGACCATAATAAAAGTGCATATGTTTAATATGTATATAAATACTGTGCAAAGTTTGAATGATATTGATGGGAGTAACAAAGTACATAAGGATGCACTGTCAATAGCATAGATTGCAAAAAAGAAGACGAAGTCGAACATAGTAAAAATCGCAGTACGAATTTCTCAAATTTGCTCATAATAAACATCTTAAATATAAGGTAATAGACCGTTTAAGGCAGATGTTTCAATTTACAGGTTAATATTCAACACAAACAGTTTCTAGTGTTGGTAATATCTCATTTTGTTTTAAACATGATAATTTCTATTAAGCAAGCAATCTATAAGTAGGCAAAACTTGTTTACATAACAAAGAATTGTGAGTGTGTATCTTGCCTGTAATTCAACAACTTACATTAAATTTTTTTGTTGACCATTAGAAATACCTTAGTTAAGCATTGTAAGCATTAATAGTGGAATATTTTAAGTTCCAATCGTTTGCGGGCCTCGCAAAAACACTACCGCGACTGGTAGTGTAACGTCCGAGCGATTATCACATAAATTCATCAATCTGTTGTTCTGCAGAAAGCAACTAATTGAACACTTAATGCGTTAATTCAGGTAATTGATTCACTTACTCCTTGGAAATGAAAAGTCTTTTAAACAGTTTAACATTTATGTACAGGTAAACATATTAAAGAAGCTCCATCATAATCAAATATCGTAAAATCACAATGGTTAATCCTGTAACAATAATCAAGTGAAGGTAGTCCGTACACAGTATATCGAAAGCTCTCTGGCATCAAATCATCACCCGTATTTATAGTAAAAGGTCATCACTCCTAACGAGTGATCGGGTGTAAACAAACAATTCTGACTGGTGACGGGGAGTAATTGAAATAGAAGATTCACTGGGCAATAAATAATAATATTTTGCAATAGTCTGACTAAGGAAGCACGTAACAGTAGTAATATCTAGACGTCACCAGCTGTAGGTGAAGTACCACAAATTT
Source organism: Ostrea denselamellosa (assembly GCA_024699665.1). Taxonomy (NCBI): domain Eukaryota; kingdom Metazoa; phylum Mollusca; class Bivalvia; order Ostreida; family Ostreidae; genus Ostrea; species Ostrea denselamellosa. Next base: position 1,729,786 of record JAMZEH010000035.1, on the reverse strand, counting down.
AGACCTATGCTTAGCGCTCAGGGCCGTAGCAGTGAGGGTTCGTTAACGTGCCAACGCCTACCATGACACGGGACCTCCATTTTTAAGGTCATATCCGAAAGACCAATGATTCTCACTTCTAAATGCCGAGCGTTTGGCGAACGAGCAATCACTACCTATTTTTACGTCTTTGGTTTGACTCGGCCATGGCATGTGCATGTGATAAGGATTTTGTTTTGTTAAAATTAGATTTGAGGAAATATTAAGCAGCATTCATTCAAACGCTTCTACATGAGAATACAACATGATCTTGCTGTGGCCTTCAATTCGACATAACCCCGTGGGGATCCGGGTTGTTAGAATAGATCCTCAGCACCCCCTAGCTTGTCGTAAAAGGCGACTCAATGGGGGGTCCTTCGGATGAGACCGCAAAAACCGAGGTCCCGTGTCACAGAAGGTGTGGCACGATAAAGATCCCTCCCTGCTCAAAGGCCATAAGAGCCGAGCATAGGCCTGAATTTGCAGCCCTTCACCGGCAATGGTGACGTCTCCATATGAGTGAAAGATTCTTGAGCAGGACGTTAAACAATATTTAATCAATCAACCATCAATACAACCTTCCATTAGGTCAAATCCTGTCTGATGTGTTTCATGTTTGTTTGGCCGTTCTTGGCACACTGATTTTGACTACGGATTACTTCGTTTACCTGATCATGATATAGTGCTCATGGCGGGTGTGACCAGTCAAAAAGGCACATGATATCACCTCTGATATGTCTATCTCTCTGATTTGTGTTTTCTATAGGAATTGCGAGATTTAGTACTGTTCGTTACCTTAGCCGTTTCTTTATAAAGTGAGTGCAGGATTTGTGCTTTTCACTTCTCTCACAGTTTTTCCCCGTGGGGATCCGGGTTCTTGAAATAGATCCTCAGTGCCCCTTGCTTGTCATAAAAGGCGACGAAATGGGGCGGTCCTTGAGACCGCAAAAACCGACGTACCGTGTCACAGAAGGTGTGGCACGATAAAGATCCCTCCCTGCTCAATGGCCATAAGCGCCGATCATAGGCCTAAATTTTGCAGCCCTTCACCGCCAATGGTGACGTCTCCATGCGAGTGGAAGATTCTCAAGCGGGATGTTAAACAATCAATCTCGCACAGTTTGAAAGCTATGACCTTTGTAAATAACTTAAAGATGTATGTATTGCAAGGATTTGGATTTACAATATTTTTTAACTTTTCTTTGGTTTTGAAATATTTACATGTTGTTGAACATGGTTAATTTTGGGGAAACATTTTCCACGCAGATCTTTTGGTTTTTAGCTCATCTAGGCTCAAAGCTCAAATGAGCTTTTCTGATCAACCGTCTGTCTGTAAACGTCTCACATTTTGTACTTCTCCAGAACCCTTCTCCAGAACCACTGGAGCAATCTAAAGCAAATTAGGCAGAAAGCATCCCTGGGTAAAAGGGATTTAGGTTTGGTCAGATGAAGAGCAAATATGTTTTTCTAAGGGGAAATAATAGCGAAATGGCAAAAAATATACTGACAAATTGTGAAAGTCTGTTTTCACCAGAACCACTGATCCAATTTCAATTAAACATCGTACAAATCATCTTTTAGTTTGTTCACAAAATTAAGGTGGTGTTATTTTAAAAGTTTCCTTTCAAAAACCACTGGTCCAGTAAAGTTCAAATTTTACATGGAAATGAAAACTTCCTGACATAATGCAGGTTCATTTTTTTTTTACATCATGGCCCTTGGAAGTAGGGTGGGGCCACAATAAGGGATAAAAGTTTTACATGCAAAAATATAGGGAACAATTTTCTCCAGAACCTCTGGGCCAATTTCAATCAAACTTGGTGCAAATTATCCTTAGGTAAAAGGAATTCAGGTTAGTTCAAATAAAGGGCCATGTTCCCTTCAAATAAGAGATAATAACAAAAATGCAAAATTACCACACTTATGGCTCCAAGGAGAAGGATGAGGCCACAATAGGGGATTATAATTTTATATTTCGAAAATGTAGGGAAAAAATCTTTTAAAAATCTTCGTAAATACCACTGAGCCAGAAAAGTTTAAGTTTACGTGGTAGCTTTCAGTTTTGTTAAAATCACGGCCCAGGGAGGGGCAACAGTAGGGAATCAAATGTTTTACATGTAAATATATAGGGAAAATCTTTAAATATGGGCCAATATGATTCGGGTGAACTATGTGGCCCATGGCCTCTTGTTCTATATACCTCCTTCACAGATTTTAAGCTAGGACATTAATTTTATTTATACGATGCAAAAGAAGCTTCGTGGTGGCTTACCTTTAGTAAAGTTCTACCAATCATGGCTGAAGAAAAAAGCCCTTTAAGCCAGAGCCTTTTATCTAGAAGTGTGTATTTAGTGCATATTATGAAAAATTCCTATAATACAAGCATTAATTAATATGTTTATACATTGGTCTTTTTACAGGATGTATTAAGGTAGTATAGCGATGTCTTACCGTCTTACATGTTTGCTAATCAATGCCACAAAACAAACACCTTGTAATAAAAACACCCCATATAGCATTCTTATGAGCGTAATATGCAACGTTTGCAGTACTTTTGGATAAAATCCAGGTATAAATGAAATGGAGGAAATTTCATTACTTTTACCCAGTGGGGACAAGCTATCAAAAAAGCCACCAAAGTATAACAACGGAGTTGCATTCGGATTCATGCACAAAAAATACACTTAATTTTGAAACAAAATACAAATGTCAATTTCGATGTGTAAAGAGTCCTAGGTAGTCTGTTGGTGTAATCTGAAACAAACGTTTACTTAGTCTAATTTCCTTAAATACTGAACACTGCATGGTTGTCTGTTTAAAGATAAGAAGCAAAGCGAAACCTCTCAAATTTCTCTCTGATATTTTCTTTTATTTCAAATCTTTTAAACAGATCGCTATGATTTTGAAAGTTGTGAAAGTTCAAAAGCCATTGTGATAACAATCTTTTAATACATAATCATACTATCTAAATGTGTTTTGTGAAATTACAATTTGATGTCACTTAACGAAGCTTGTCATCACGTGATAATATTTCAGGGGGCTCACTCAATCTATATTTAACGTAAGGACCTCTCAGTTTGTTGCCCCTTAGGTGAAAGCAAACTAAAATACAATACAATTACGTGTAATGAGAATTTTCAACACATCAGTCATTTTAACTGTTTACTTTCAGGTCCATTAACTCTGGAGTTGCCTGGGTTTCTTTACCAAACTGAAAATATGTAAATTATTATAATGTCTTGTTTACTTTCTCATAGAGTGAGGAAACGGTCAACGTAATTTTAATGCAAATGAAATGTGAATAAATTGTATAAAAAAAAGCCCGATCTTCACTGATGAGTACGTGCTTCATTCTGTCAAGATGAACAAGATTGTGCTTCGCGCTGGTCTTTTGGTCCTCGTAACTTTCTTTGTTAGGGACTCAACATGTTTTAAACTTTTCAAGTCAAGCGAGACTGTGGACCTTCTCGCATCAAGATTGGAGAAGAAATCAGAGCAAAAAGTAAGTATCTTCGTAATCTTTTTTTTTTTTGTACTAGTCTCATAATAACAATGAAAAAAAAATACCGATTAGGGTACAAAATTGTCCTGCCGAGTTTCCTGAATAAAGTTAGCTACGAAATACAGACGATTTATGGAATTACGGATTGTCATTTCAGAATCACTTTATTTCTCAAACAGACTACAATATTTAAATGAAAAATAGATCAACGTTATATTTGATGTCAGAAACAAGCACATGAAAAGTGAAGATAGGACACAGTAATCAATCTCAGTTATCAAAATACGAAATTTATAGTAGAGCAAACACAGACCCCTGGACACATCAGATATGTGATCAGGTGCTCAGAAGGAGCTCTTACAATTTTATCTATGGAGGAGTATGTGTCAAATTGTTTGTTTTTATATTTAGTCCATCGTCTGGATTAATCGTCAACAAAATTCATAATAGAGATAAAATTCTGTCGGCAAGTGAAAGGTCGGGACTCTCTTAATGTTGGTCCTTTTTAAGATGAGCTATTTCAAGTCGTCATTTTGAACTATGTCGATATCAACAATGGTAAAACCTACTTTGGGCCTAATCAAAGCAAAGGCATCCTTTTTAACAGATATCACGACCTGGATGGCATTCCTGAACAGGAAATCCAAAACGAATTGGAACCCCAGGGAGTGGTCAATGTCAAAAGGTTTACAAAAAAAAAATACATGAAAAATAAAAGTGGAATGACAACATTGAACCAACAAATACTTACCTTTTAACATTTGGAATGCCTACACTTCCAAGTATTAAAGTCGGGTTTTACCAAATGAAAATAGAAATGTTGTACCAAATCCGCTGCGTTGCTTCAAATGTCAGCGATTTGGTCATGGCTAAACAAATTGTAAAGTCTCCGAAGCCTGCTTCAGCTGTGGTGAGGAGGGACATGATGGCAAAAATTGTCACAAGGAACATAAATGCAAAAATTTTAAAGGTGAACACATGACTTCCTGGACAATGTCAAGTTTGGATTAAAGAAAATCAAATACCAAAGGTTAAAGCAGAAAAAACGCATAACTTACCATGAAGCAAAAAAAAAAATTGTCAATATGTACAGTATTCCTAAACCAAATCTACCATCATATGCAACAGTTTTAAAATCATCCTCAATGAAGGATATGTCAACACAAGTTTTTGAGAATGATATATTCCCACAGAATTCTGCAACAACAAAACCAGTTTCTTTGACGTCTTAGGACATCAGTTAAATAAATTCAGTATCTGCTTCTCCGGGGCCTGCAGCTAAGATTGTAGTTGCGACTTCTCCAAAGTCTGTAGCTGCAGCCTCTGCGGGATCTGTAGCTGCAGATGCCCCCAAATCATCTAGGAGACGTAACTCATCTCCACAGAAAAATAAACCAAAACAGTATAGCGATCGGTTGCCCAAGGGCTATATATAACAAATTTGGAGTCTTGGAGGAAATGAAGTTTACTTCATCACACTCCTCATCACGAGCCCCGAGTCTCTCTCCATAAAATCGTAAAGGGAGAATATTTTCTGTAACATAAGAAATCATGAATCATCCAACATTTATTCAATGGAATTGTCGAGGTTTTAGAGTATATTTCAATGAACTATCGTTACTCGTTCAGAACCATAACCCGGTAGCCATATGTCTACAAGAAACACATTTCAAAAATACTGATAAGATAAATATCAAAAACCATACTATGTACAACCATTTCGCCCAAGCAGACAGGGCCTCTGGTGGTTCTTCAATAGCAGTCCATAACAACTACATACATAGCCAAATAAACTTGAATACAAATTTTCAAGCAGTAGCAATTCGTATTTCCCCAAGTTAAAACAATTACCCTTTGTTCTGTTTATATCCCTCCAAATTATCAACTACAGTCTCAGAAACTTATAGATTTAATACAACAACTTCCAGCTCCTTTCCTACTTATGGGCGATTTCAACGCCCATAACCCGCTATGGGGTAGTGATAAAATGACGGATAAAGGTAAAAAGAAAAACTCGAAGATGCAATATCTCACCACAATCTTTGAATTTTAAACGACGGCTCTAAAACGTCTCTTCACTCAGGCAATGGCTCATATTCTTCAATAGATATTAGCATAGTGGATCCCTCTTTACTATTAGATTTAAACTGGTCTGTACAAGATGATTTATGCGGAAGCGATCATTTCCCTATTATTGTTAAAACAATTGATACTCCACAAAACAATCCTGTTAAAAATGGAAACTCGACAAAGCTGGTTGGCCATATTGTGAAGCGCTATATCTGCAACATATCTCGGTTGAAACGTTTGCAAACCAACCAGACCCCATTCAAACATTTACCGAAACCTAATTAGAAATAGCAAACAAATGCATGCCTAAAAGCTCGACAAATTCTACTAAAATAAAAAGCCATGGTTTACAGAAGAATGCAATACAGCAATTAAAGCTCACAAAAAATCTGAAAAATTATTCCATAGATCACCTACTTCTTTAAATCTAAATAATATTCGCATATATCGAACAAAGGCTCGTAGAACCATAGATACAAGTAAACGAAAATCCTGGAAGACATTTCTTTCAAATCTAAATTCGCATACACTTATGAGTCTGGAATGAGATAAGGAAAATAAAAGGAAAAGGTCCTGCTACGAAATACCAACATCTGAAGGAAGAAAATCAAATAATGACAGATGAGAAAGATATATCTAACAGTATAGCGAATACTATTTCTAAAAACTCGTCAAAAGACAACATGAGGCCAAATTGTATTTCAAACAAGAATACCGAAGAACGGAAAACTTTAGATTTTACATCTGGAGACAATGAATGTTATAACGAACCATTTACTTATCATGAATTGCTAAAATCTCTAGAAAAATTTCATGATACAACTATAGGTCCGGACCAGATCCATTATCAAATCATAAAACACCTTCTTAAATCTACCAAAGAATGTCTTCTGCAAATCTTTAACTTGATATGGGGAAGTGGTAACTTCCCATCTCCCTGGTCGCAGGCAACAATTATTCATGTTCTAAAACATGGAAAGGATCACTCAGATCCTAGTAATTATCGACCAATAGCCTTGACAAGCTGTGTATGTAAAACCATGGAACGGATGATCAACGAACGCTTAGTATGTTTTTTTTTAGATTAATAACATTTTAACAGATATACAATGTGGCTTCAGAAAAAAATCAAAGCACAGTCGACCAGTTAGTAAGACTTGAAACATGTATCCGAAATGCCTTTGTCCACAAGACCATGTCGTCTTTATATTTTTTGATTTAGAAAAAGCATACCATATGGAAATACGGTATCTTCATAATATATGTCTTAAAGGCCATTTACTAAACTTTATTCAGAAATGTTTAATAGGCATTTCAATGTTCGCATAGGATCCACATTTTTAGACAGCGGTGGCGGTAGCTCAGTGGTTAGAGCGTTCGCGTCGTAACCAGAAGGTCGTGAGTTCGAGCCCTGCTCGTGCCATGGCCGCGTCAAACCTAAGACGAAAAATAGGTAGTGATTGCTCCTTCGCCAAACGCTCGGCATTTAGAAGTGAGAATCACGGGTCTTTCAGATATGATCTTAAAAACGGAGGTCCCGTGTCAATGTAGGCGTTGGCACGTTAAAGAACCCTCACTGCTACAGCCCTGAGCGCTAAGCTTAGGTCTAAATTTGTGATACTTCACCTACAGCTGGTGACGTCTCAATATGAGTGAAAAATTCTCAACGGGACGTAAAACAAACAATCACACAATTTCGAACAAGAAATGGGCGTGCTACAAGGAAGGATTTTATCAGTTACATTATTTAGTATAAAAATAAACAGTCTCGCTGGTGTACTTAAAAACGACTTTCATGGAAGTCTATATGTCGATGACTTTGTTCTCTGTTATAAGTCAAAGAATGTGAATTCCATCGAGCGTAAATTACAGTTATGACGAAACAAAATCCAAAACTGGGCTGATGTTAATGGTTTTAAATTTTCTAGATCTAAAACGGCCTGCATGCATTTTTATTCTGAACCGAAACAGCACGATGATCCTCAGTTGGAATTAGATGGTACTGCAATTAAAGTTGTAAAAGAGATTAAGTTCTTAGGTGTCATATTTGATAATGAACTCTATATCATTCCGCATATAACAATGCTCAAAGAAAAATGCAATTTACAAAAGCCCATGATATAATAAAAGTTGTTGCAAACACAAAATGGGGAGCACGTAAGAATACTTTTCTACATCTGTATCGCTCTCTCATTCGGTCTAAACTAGACTACGGCTGTATAGTATATGGCGCGGCAAGGACATCTTACATTAAAGCTCTAGATGCAATCCGCCATCAAGGACTTCGACTGTGAACAGGATCTTTTCGAACCTCTCCTGTAGATAATTTGTCTATTGAGGCAAACGAACTACCTCTAGCTCTACATAGAATAAAACCTATCTTACAATACATTGTTAAATTAAAACCTAATGTTGACAATCCTGCATATAAATGCGTTTTCCATCCACAGTTTGAAGATTTGTATGACAAAAATAAGACGTATATAAAATCAATTAGTCTCCCGAGTTAAAAAGCAATTACATGATTCTAACTTCCCTTTGGACATCATAAAACCCTCATCGCATTCAGAAATACCACCATGGAAGTTACTAAAACCAAAAGTTGACACTTCACTTTCTGAATATAAAAAAATCTGAAACAAATTCCGCTATTTTCAAACAAACGTTATCCGAACTAAAACAATCTAAACCTTTTACAACTGATGTTTATACAGACGGTTCGAAAGACCAAAATAAAGTTGCTGCCACTGCAGTAATCAATAACAACGTCTTTTCTGCACGACTCCCAAATGAAGCAACAATTTATACCGCTGAAGCAAAGGCTATCCAACTTGCGTTTGAGTACATTAAAATTTCTAATGACAAATACTTCACTATATTCTCAGACTCCCTATCTTGTCTATATTTTATAAGTAATATGAATATTGATCATCAATATATTTTAGACATTTTAAAACAGTACTATCTTCTAACTAAACAAAATAAAATGTTGAATTCTGCTGGATTCGTAGTCATATAGTGGTATCTATGGTAACAACAAAGCAGACAAAGAGGCAAACAATCCACTACAAAATTAATATTTGTTTGTTTGTTTGTTTGTTTATAGCCGCCTGAGCAATTTTTCAGCTATCCGGCGGCTGTACAAAATTAATAATGTGCAATCAATGTATAAACTTTTTACAAATATTGACTATCATCTTATTATAAAATATTTATAAGAATGCGACTTTTACAGAAAAATTTTATCCTTTACCTTATAACCTATTCATATACACAAAATGATATGTATTTTTACCTGTTTACGTATTTCTAACTTTTAAGTCCGTCGGATGGGACGTTAAAGGGTGCCCCGTGTCAAGAATTACAACCCCCTTGGCACGTAAACGATCGTTTCCTTGATTTTCGAAAAAGAGTAGGCTCACTGGGGGCCGTCAGAGAAACTTCAACTTTCAACACCAACCATATTTCAGTTGCTTAACCGTCGTAAAATGGCTAAAATATGCCCGAGTCGGAGTAAAACCCGAATCAATCAATCAATCAATCGAAGTAGACTATAATTAATAAAGAACACGAAGATGTATAGCAATGCACGATGTGTCTGTATTCGATTATAAACATTGAATATAAACATAATAACGAATCCATTCCTTCCTTTGATGCCGCGGTCATAGTTAGTACTGAACATTGTATTCCTGATCTTTAAAGGATATTTGGTACTTCATGGGAATCACCAGGGAACAGTTCAAAAAAGGTAAAATATGCACCCATATTTACACTCTGTGACTTTATAACTGATTATGCAGTCTCTTGTAGTATGTTGAATCAGTAGGTTGGTTGTATATATATTGTTTAACTTCCAGTTCGGGAATTTTTCACTGATATGGAGACGTTACCATTGCCGGTGCAACGAAGTATATTGATTCATTTTTTCAACGTTGAATATTGAACCGAGGGGGGGGGGGGGGGGGGGTGTTTCCTTCGTTGCATTGAGACCAAAAGTCGTGAAATTTATACCCAGACTCATTTTGTCAACAACTTTCTCTGATGACCCCACCTTATTGAAAATTGACTTGTTGAATACTGACTCCAACTACAGTTTTAAAATGTCTTTCAACTGAAAGTTGTTCTACGCGATTTATCTGTACCTACTTATTATGCTTGTCCATGACAATCTTACTTATGACATCACTTTTTTATATTCCCCTGAAAAAACAAACAAACAGAAAACAAAAACAACCCAAAAACAACAAAATGAACAAAACAAAACAACAAAAAAGAAACAAAATAAAACAGAAACGTTTTGGGGTCAAGGAGGCATTTTACACTTCTAAAGCATCCGTCGATTTCCTACATATGTAGAATCTTGAAAACTCACAAGGAATCCGTGTTACTATGGAGGGTAATTACTATAGATTTAAACTCTGAAAATCCACCAAAAAGGAGGATCCGCCACTCCCACCCCCGTATGATCCTCTACTTAACAAAATAAGCGAGTGTCACGGAGTTCGTTGCATGATTGTTCGGTGAAATAGGCAGTGAAAGCCCTAGAGAGATCACTTTCAATTGTTGTTTAAAAACGGGTTTCAAGATGGATATAGTTACTAACAACAATAATACTGATATTCTTTATTTATGCAGTATTGCACAATTAGTTATACAATTGTTACTTTGTGGTCTTAGCCCCATGAGAATCCCGTGGTGGATCCGGGTTAGAATAGATCCTCAGTAGCCCTTGCTTGTCATAAGAGGCGACGAAATGGGGCGGTACTTCGGATGAGACCGCAAAAACCGAGTCCGTGTGTCACAGCAGGTGTAGCACGAAAAAGATCCCTCCCTGCTGAGCATAGGCCTACATTTTGCAGCCCTTCACCGGCAATGGTGACGTCTCCAATGAGTGAAAAATTCTATTTTCAATTTTCCACGGACTAGGGTTTAAATTCAATAACTTTAGTCTCAATATTCACTTTGAAAAAATTACCTTCAGGTCAATTTTCAACCCGCGTCAAAATTCTTCGTTACACCTGTAAAGGGCCGCTAAATTAAGGTCTGTACTCGGTGCTTGTGGCAGGGAAGGATCTTTATCGTGCAATACCTGCTGTGACACGGGGCATCGGTTTTTTTCGGTATCATCTGAACGACCACCTCATTTAGTCGGTTCTTACGACAAGGAAGGGGTATTGGGGACCTATGCTAACCCGGATCCACCACGGGATTTAATTCAGGAGTATGTCGCTCCCTGGTGCATAACTGAACTTGATAAACAACTGCGTGTTAACATGAAATTTACACGAAAATAATTTAGTAAACCGATAAAATGCTTACTACCTAGACTCATTAATCGAACTTTCAGATCATGGAAAAGATCTTACGTCAGATGTGAGGCAGAACATTTATAAGGAGATACGTCAAATAGTGGTATATTTCAAGAACTATTTTCAGAAGAGAGAAAACGGTGGGTTTCATTCATTACACAAAGGTCAAGTTGGGATAAATTTTCTTTTTACAAATTTTATTAATTACTGATTTAATTTATCATTTGTTTCTGTCAATAAATTAATGACTTTGTTTCAGACGAAAACTTTATTGAATTAGTAAAAGGTTTACGATATGCATAATTAATACTAATTTTCTTGGCAAAGATTAATCAAATGGTTAATTGATCGTGCTTAGTATAAGGAAAATTCATTACTTCATAACAAATTGGCTTTATACACAGCTAAGAATAGCAGAAATGTCGTATATAGTCGAGTAAGGTATATTGTTCATTCGTTACAGAATGGCAGGCAAAAATGACTGCAAACATGAACGAGAAACGGTCAGATGCAGAAGATGTCACTAAAGAGGCAGAAAAAAACCTGAAGACCCTGGTCGCATCTCTTGATATTAGGAATGGGATACGTACGTATAGCTAGCCAATAAAAAAATGGCACATTCCATTAAAGCTACCGTTCAAAGTTATAAACTGCTAAAGGTGTACATGTAAACGGGGTTTTATGTTGTATGTTGTTTAACGTCCCACTCGAGAATGTTCACACATGGAGACAACCAGTTTTACATTTTTTTTATGTGGTTTGAAAATGTGCACTTTTCTTGACATTGTATCGGAGAAAAGGTGTATCATTAACATTTTCTTTGATCATTGATTAAATTAATCTATATTAAGTGGGTATTAATACTGCTTTTCTACTTTGAATTATTAATATTAATAAGTCACATAAGGGTGGTGGCCATTCCATATTCACTTTTCATATCTTGAATCTTATTGTTACATTCAAGGAAACGCCGATGAATATGAGCAGCCGCCACATGTGCAGAAATGTCTTGCAGGTAAATTATACCACGTGATTACAAGGATTGTTCTGGGACTGGTAAATTATACCACGTGATTACAAGGATTGTTCTAGTACAGGTAAATCATACCACGTGATTACAAGGAGTGTTCTGGGACAGGTAAATTATACCACGTGATTACAAGGAGTGTTCTAGGACATACACCGTAATTTACAGTTGAGACGTCTGAAAACAGTGCATTATTTTCTCATTTATGATATACAGAAATCAAAGTTAACACTTAATGAATACATTGACCTTTATAAATTTTCATATTTATCAGCTATCAAACAAGATGACCCGAAGATTAAAAAGAAAATAGTATTCGCAAGATGCAGTGCACTCATTTTTAGCAAAGCCCTGGAGAAAATTGAAAATATAGGTAAGCATACGTTATCTACTTCCAGTTGCGTCTTTTCTCTCTCTCTCTCTCTCTCTCTCTCTCTCTCTCTCTCTCTCTGTCTCTCGCTCTCTCGTTCTATTTTTAAACATATTAAATACCCCCATACAATGCTTTATAGTACCATACTGAATTCCACGACTTTTCAGCGCGACCATTCCTTACGAAAAATTACAAACTAGGCTTTTTTTATAGACTTCTATAAAACAGAACTCGTAAATATTTATCTTGTGGTAATTATCCAAAAATTTCCTTTCTTAAAATTCCCTGATTGTACGCACGAGTACTCTATCGTTGATTTTAAAAAAGATGCTCGAATCCCCCATTGACAATATTTATGTAGTGTTTAGTGATTAAGTCTTCCAATAGTCTGTTGGAATTTCCATCGACACAAATTGTGCTCCTTTATTAGGTGATTAGCTGATCTGTTTTTGTATTCTAACGAGGCACATTATAATTTATTCACAATTTCTACACGAGAAGAAAAAACCCCTCTTCTTGTGGCCTTCAACATTTAGATACATGACCGATGTTTTATCTATGGATAATACTCACTTTCATATCATATAACAATTTGATAAATCCCAGTGAACTCGTAATAGGATACCAAAGAGCCTTCCATATCTACGTGTTATATAGATGTATTTTTGAACATCAACGTTAACGGCTAACAACTCAACTTTATGACAAACGGGATGAAGTCAGCTTCTCTATTGTCAGCTTCCAATTTCAATGTAGCAATATTGCATTATCGCCTGTATATGGCGTTTTATGTCTCTCAACTGATTCGGTAGGCAAGAGCACGTTCTGCGTACGAGCAATTTTGAAAATGAGCAGACTGCTGACATATAAATTCATATTACAGGGCTTACAGTAGTCTCCTTAAAATTAAACACTTCTTAAGTTCTGTTGTTGTTATAGAGATCGAATTTGCAAATACAGCCTGTCGTTAGGTCAAATGCTGTCTCACGTGTTTATACAGATTGTTAGGTCGTTCGTTACACACTGGCATTGATTACGGATTGCTCGGAGTACCTGCGGAAGACATGAGGCCCACGAGGGGATGTGATTGGTCAACAGGGGATGCGTCCTCCTATGTATCTTATCCCCCTCTGGAGTGTTCGGAGATCCGTGTTGGGCCTACCTTCAATTTTGTTTTCCTTGTAGCATTTATGATACTGAACACTATTAGTTATTATCATTTTATCAATAATTCAACAAAACACAATTCAAAAAAATTCGATTTACCTATATAATTTTTTTTTGGATATAATGATTATATGATGAACGATAGTAAGCTATAAATAAAGATAGTTTATTGACTTGTATTTTTTTTTTTTTGACATCTTTGAATAATTTTCTCTTCTTTTCTTGCTAGAAATGGATTCGCTGGACAGCTTTATCGATATATTTGAAGAGTATAACACTGGGCTAGTGTCATTAGTTCAACTTTTCCATCAATATACAAAAGGTAAACATTATTTATTTAAAGATTGATGGATTGTGTATTGTTTTCCGCCACACTCAACAATTTTTCAGTTATTTGGTGGCGTCCAGTTTTTATTGGTGGAGGAGAGAACCCAGATACAATGTACCCGAGAAGAGATCACCGACTTTCCGAAAGTAAACTGGCAAACTTTCTCCAATATATCGGCGCGAGCGAGAATTGAACCCGCGCCGACTTGAGGTGAAAGGTCTTGTGATTTTCAGCGCACTGCTCAAACCACTCGGCCACGGAGGCCCCTTTAGTTAAGGATAATAAAGGAAGATTAGTGTGACTTTCTTTACAAACCATTTTCTTTATTTCTTATTGTAATTATTTTTATCAAATGATATCACAACGTTTAAATCAGTCTGTTATAAGTGAATCTCGTTACATTTCAGAAACTGGAGAAAAATATATGAAACGGAACTTTGGTGAGACTTTTATTACTTTTCTTTAACTATCTAACTGATAAATTCCTAGTTTTTGGTTCGGCAAAGTGCTTTCAAGGTGACTATGAAACAAGTTTCCCAACATTAGACCAGAACTAAATCAAGTATTTCTTAATTGATGTGATTGATAATTGTGTCGTAGTCATTTAATGAAAACTCGCGTTTAATTAACTTTCGACTTAGTTTTGAACTATAATTGTGAAGAAACGTTTAGTAATACTTCTTTCACGATTGAATATTAGATTTAAATTTGAACGATCGGTATCTTTTGATAAGTTCTCGTGTTTGATATCATTTAATCATATGGCGAAACTCCCATTTCTAATGACTTTCAGTCATAAAATTATCATTTCACGCATCATTAAGTTTACGTATACTTACGTAATGATATGTACACAAATAAGATAGTTAAAAGGATTTCTAAGCTCCAATTTTACTACAAATCAAAATTAATGAGATTTTAAATTTTGTACTGATCATAAGATGATATGAAAGTCATTATCTTGTGAGAAGTTTGAAACAAATCCGTGAATTTTGCTGGCCACCCGATTCCTCGAAATTGCATCCCAGAGTCGGTCAGGTCTTTGCAGTAAGAAAATACACTTAATACGTACACTTGGAGTTGAATAGACTAAATGCTAGTAGGGATTTGAATCTCATGGTTCATCAATGTTCATCTTTCTTTGTTTTTATAGAAATACATGTCTACTCATAACTATTCATTGTTATTAAAATACTAATTGATTTACTTACAGAGCTAGATGAGACAATGATCAGCTAACCTTCCATTTGAAAAGATCTTCGTTGGACCATATCTATGATACACTACGTAGAAAATTTCACAATTTCTTACATCGATATATAATCAAGAATTTTCTATTTGTATATTCTACTGACGTATATTAAAACTTTTCTATAGACTGAATACTGATTGTTGTCTTATTTTAAATGTAATCCTGTTATTAGAATAGCTGCAGCGAAAAGACAGACTATCTCTTGGAGGATCCTCAACATATCTTATTTTAATCATGGCAACCGTCACTTGAAGAATGTAAAATTAAAACTTGGACAAGACTCATCAAGTATACGTCAAATATGAGTTCAGCCTGTTTATTTTCTTAGACAAAAATGTTTTAAGGAGTAATATCTATAATATTCTGCAAATCTGATACCACGTGATTAATCATCCTTTAGAATATAGATAAATTCCACAGAAAATATTAAACTGTATATTTTCATGTAATATAGTAATTTTCTGCTATTTATTAACAATGTGAAGGTACGAGGGGTGATCAAATAATTCGTGGACTGACGCGGTCAGATTCTTCCCGCGTTTTCAAATTTGATTTTGTTTTATTTCAAGTAGTGTTTTAACATACGTTTGGCAGGTAATTATTCTAAAATGTAATACAAAAAGAACTCGTACAAAATTCAAAGGTGCTACGACCGGGCGCAGCCTGTCGGTTAATGTTTTACATCTGTCACGAACGTTTCTACAGTTTTTTGTATTCCCTGGTACTTCTGGTGGCTGTTAAACTTTGTACTAAATCAGATATAAACCATTCCTGGTCATACGATGAAATGGTATCATTTACTGTTAATTCAAAAATCACTTAGATCGCTGAACTTCTCGTTTTAACTTGAAAAAATGGCAAAATCAATCGATATTTACTTCCTTCTTCACAAAACAGCTGATACTACTTTTCGCCATCAAAACTTTCGAGCATCCCTAATGTGGGTCATCTTTACTGGTTCCCACCCGTTCCGAAATCGCTTACGTCACTTGAACAACCCAGTGGGGATCCGGGTTGTTAGAATATATCCTTAGCACCCCTAGCTTGTCGTATTGTGGCATTTATTAAAAAAGTCTTCGTCTCAAGAACCACAGTATCACATAGACCATTCTTATGTGAAAACTTCCTAGATGAGGTAATATTCAAAAATGTTCAAACCATATCCCCAGGGGTGGAGTTGGTGAAGGAGTAGAGTACTATAGGGGATAAAGGTTTCACTGCAGGCTATAAAGAGAGAACCTTGAAGAATCTTCTCAAGAACATAAAAGTCATGATAAATCGTTAATATTTGAACATTTTCAGTGAAAAAGTGAAAAACGTTTGTTCAAACCGTGGATTCCAGCCCACGTGTCTTTTGTTATTGAGGAACAACATTGATTGTAAAACGTCTAGCTCTTGATTTATCGAGTGGCTGCAATAATGTATGAGTAGCCCTCTCCAATTTCTAGGGAGAGGACTAAAACGCCTTA
Organism: Ostrea denselamellosa; assembly: GCA_024699665.1. Classification (NCBI taxonomy): domain Eukaryota; kingdom Metazoa; phylum Mollusca; class Bivalvia; order Ostreida; family Ostreidae; genus Ostrea; species Ostrea denselamellosa. The sequence continues at coordinate 1,713,268 of JAMZEH010000035.1, read as the reverse complement.
GGATCTCCGTGATGGTGCAGATGCGGGAGTGACTCTTCGATCATTTTAAACATTTGCTGATTTTCTTTATGTAAACAAAAGTGATATTACATGTTTCTCAGTCAACATATAAATTTACAACCTGCAACTTACGATTTGTGACACTCTATTCTACCGTTTTTAATAATGTCGATTAATTTCTTGATTCATATTGAGCACCATGTTTAATATTCTGAAGCTGGACTTCGGTAAGTTATTGACATATGCCTGTATAAAGTAGCGTTGATATCAATATTTCTTCGGTATTGGAAAGGTTTAAATTTCATATCAAGTCAAAAAAAGAACAGCAGAGTGTATTTTTTTCTGCCAACATGCGATTTGCCTTCCTTTGCGGAAATGGTTCCAGACCATGTTGAATAACTACATTTTCGTGCTGATTGTCAATGTTTAGGATTTTCCGTAGATCCACCTACAAGATCTCGCGATAACGAGCATGGCGAAGCGGGCGAAGAATTTTGCGTTTGTAGATAATATTTAATGAAAAAACTTTTACTATACATGCCCAAGCACAAAGTTGGTACTCTTTAAAGTAAACAACATTAGAAACAAACAGACAAGGCTTATTGTAGGTAATTCATAAAATATTTTAGCACTCGAAAACGTCAGAATAAAAAAAATCGGAGAGGGATACCATTGTATTGCAGGTAAATAGATGGTGTTGTGAAGTGTTGAAAAGTCGAACGATCCGATGATGTTTATTTTGGAAGTTTTACGACTTCAGATTTAGTAACCGTATTTGGAAATTTTGAGAATCCACTTTTGAGTTACAACCATTTCTCTAATATGCCGTGACACAGTCCGGCTGAACTTCGTTCTTCACGGCAGTTAATACTGTCGTGAAGAGTAACATAAGGGACATTTACTGAACCCTGCAATGAACCTTTTTAACAATTTTAATTTATTTTTTAATCCAGTGGAGGTACGGTGACTCGCATTTATTCCTCCTATTGACTGGGATATGAAATGCGTTTAAATTGAAGCACGGTTTTAAAGAAAGTCCTCCTTCGATAGAGAACTGTGGATATACGATGAGTTACCAAATGTGGAATGAAATCAAGTCCTTTTAAATTACAGTTGTGATTATGAGTACGGTGTTGTAACAAGTTTTAGAAGCTAGTACCAGTGCATATTCCTCATGCAGTGTATAACTGATTCTTTCTTAATAATAATAATTGGTTTTTATGTAGCGCTTTTCTAGCTTATGCTGCTCAAAGCGCTTCACAATACATTATTACCCCAGCAGACCATATAACACTCCAGAGCTTTCTCAGTGCAAGCTGCCGTTAAGGCACTAGAGCAGTAACATACTAACAATATCTTTCACTGTCTATAGCCAAGTACCCCTTTACACTTGGGTGGAAAGGGGGAATTCGTGTAAAGTGCCTTTCCCAAGGACACAACATCGGTCCCGCCGCAACCAGGACTCGAACCCACAACCTTTCGGTAGAGAGTCTAACAGCCTAACCACTAGGCCACCGATGCCACATCACTTTTAATTTAGTAAACGTAGAATATCTCAGAATAGAGATACACATTGTCTAATACGATATGAAAGAAATCAAAATGCAGGCACACTTGTATTTGAGACATTAAAAAAAATCAATTTTGATTTAATTTTTTTTATTGTGAAATGTACACGTTAACAAATAAAAACATCAATAAAAATATTAAATGGATAAAATGACAACAAAAACAGACTTCTTACATTAACAGTGGGAGCTCGTGAGACAGCCTTGTGAGTTTTTCTATCTTGCACTGCTGCGACGTCATTGGTTGTGACGTCATATATTGTCTATGATTTACGTTACACGATGAAGTAATATATTTTGTATTGATTTCTTTAATACCTTTCAATTTGGTATAGCTTTCTGGTAGAAAGCCTTGGGCTTTTTCTTTACATTTTTAGTGTAAACTATTTTCGGGTATGTTCTTTCTGCCTGTGTAATTAATTTTTGCATTGTAGTTCAAAGGAGGATTTTGATAATTTCGAATTTTCTCAAAACTCTTGAATTTATGCACTAAACTGTGGGAAAAACAATCCTTCATTATTTATTCGAGTGAGATTCCACCTCTGGAACAAGATTCGCTGTCTAGGCGTATCTAACAGGAAGTAACACGCGGATTATCAGTAGTCACTTCCTGGTAAGGATGCCTATATATGTTTACACCTAATAATTGGTTTTCCATGAAAAAGCCGATAAAGAGATGATTCTTGAAAGGAAAACATATATTACTTTCATTCCCATGGTATAAAACAATCCGCTAGCGATGAAACTCTTATGACGAAAATGGTTGACAGGACATGTGAGTAAATGTATTTAACAAACGTGTACTCGTACACACATACATCATCACAGCAGATTTGTGTACAAAAATTTAACTTGATGTCAACTAAGTACCATAATTATAGATCTACAGAACAGCAAATAACAAAATACAAGTTTTCTTACTAGCAAAAACAATATATATATATATATATATATATATATATATATATATATATATGTTACAGTAAATTCGTGTCAGACAAATAGATGTAAATGCTTCAAGGCAAAGCTGCAGTGTAACTCTCGATGCCATAGCAGTCTGACGTGCACAAATAAGTAGCACATCATACACATGATTGTAACTTGTTGTAAATTAATGTATGTTTTCACTATTGTGAATAAATGTGATACTTCTCATACTACAGTATTGAACAATTGAAGCTATATTCAACTCTAAAAAATACTTCAGTGATTTCATGAAATTACTGGTGGCTCTTTTCAGTAAATTCCTGAATTCCCTAGGTGAAACAGTGATTACGCGAACTTACTAAACATTTCAGGGATTTCATGAAATCTCTGGTTTCACGAATTTACTGTAACATATATATATATATATATATATATATATATATATATATATATCGTGTAAATTATTCATGTTCCAGTGTGAACACATAATTGACAGGTGGCTGTAGCTCAGTGGTAGAGCGTTCGCTTCGCGAGTCCTAGCCCTACTCTTGCTAGAAGATGTAAACATAGGTTTTGATTGTTCCTTTTGACACACTCTGCACATGACGTGAGAATCTCATTTCGGATATGATTTTTAAAAAACGAGGTGCCATGTCGCGGCAGGTGTTGGCACGTTTAAGAACCCCCACTGCTACGACTCTGAACGCTAAACATGGGTCCAAATTCATGTTACTGTACTTCCTACAGCTAGTGACGTCTCAATACGAGTGTAAAATTCTCGAATTGACGTTGAAAAACCAAATAGCAAAAATCAATGGTAATCCTTTGTAGCAAAACGATAACCCTCTATCGAGACTCGATCTAGTATTGCAATCAGATAATAACGGCAGGAGAGTTATTTTTGATGAATACATATTTAGTAACTTATAACCGGGAGGTCGCATGTTCAAGCCCCGCTCGTGTCATAGCCGTGCCAAATGTAAGACGTAAACATAGATAGCAATTGTTCATTCGACAAAAATGCACGCAATTCATAAATGAGAATCATGGGTCTTTCGGATACGACCTTAAAACATAACCTCTGTGTCACGGCAGGGATTAGCACATTCAAAGGCCTCGCTGCTACGGGCCCAAATTTTAAGCGTAGGCTTAAATTTGTGGCACTTCACCTATATTTGGTAGCATGTCAGTGTTAGTGAAGGGATATAAAACAAAAGAAACAAACACCTACAAATACAGTTCATCGAAAACAAAAATACAGATCTCTTCCTATTGCATTAGCTCATCTTTTTCAGTAGATGTAACAAATTCATTCAATATACACTATTTACAAATACATGTACCAGTATAAGTCTTTCGCTAATCAGTAACAAATATTTTTGAAACGGTTTAAAACAAATCAAACAATAAATATTAACAATTTTATAAAGCTTGTTACTATTAAATGATTGGATTATACTAAATATATATCGAAGGGCGAAGTAAACAGTGTGTAAATCGTAATCATAAATCCCCAAGACATATACAAGTTCGAGTGTAGGGCAACACGGACCTCCGACAAAGCGGAGGTAGGATCAGATGCCATGGAGGAGTAAGTATCCTCTGCTGACCGGTCACACCCGCCGTGAGCCCTTAGTCGAAATTAGGTAAACTGGATTATCCGGGGATATCACATCAAATCCATGGATGTCAAAACTGGATTCGTCCCAATTTTAGGGATCCATGATTGATGAAAATGTGTTGCATGTTCACAGATGGCATTCTCTACCGTTTTTCACTGTCGGAGACCTCTTCTGAGATTTTATGTCTTTGCAAAGAATGGGCGTGGCAGTTGTCTGGTGTATAGCTTGTGTCAGGTGCGTGCTAGAGGAGGTACTGGATTTGCGTCCTCTAAATCTCGCAAAAAAGTGAGGACAGTTCCGTTGGAGAGCTTTCATCAAATGTTTTTGAACCTGGATAATTAATCATTTTGCATACAGAATTATTAATGAAGAACTGATGAGTATCAGCGTTATCGTTTATTGACAATTTTTTTTCATAACATAAAAATATGAACAGGGGTTGGAAAAAAAGCTGATGACATTTAGACGAAATAGTAAACAAAAGTTCATGTTTATAAAATTACCACAGAAAAGCATCTGAAAGAGCGGTCCTTTTGTAAGATGAAGATCGTGAGTTCGACTCTTTTTCGTGGTCATTTTATACACAAAAACCACACTAATAAATAACTACTCTTAATGTGACTTTTTACTCCACTCAAATAACACGTCATGTCATACAGACAAGCAATGCCTAAACAGTGTTTATAAATGATTGTAATTAAATATATGAACAAGTAAAAATATCAATCTCATAAATCCTATAAAGAATACAAAATTAAGAGTTGGGCAGACACGAACTCCTAAACATACCAGAGGTGGGATAAGATGCCTAGGAGGATTAAACATGCCCTGTTGACTGGTCATACATGCCATGAGCCCTATATCTTGCTCATATAAACGGAGTAATTTGTAGTCATATTAGTATGTAAAGAACGATCTGAAAATTAGTAAGAAACACATCATACAACCTTCGACCTTTGATAGCTTTTATTTTACAAATTAGACCATCATAACGACCATAGAGTTTGACTTTAAGTTAGAGTATTGAAACCCGTGTAACGTCAATTTATTTGTCAGCAGCATGCCTCAATTTAAAAACTGTTAATACGTAGAACTTGAGAAATAATATTAATTAGCTGCATTGCATTTTAAAATTCGCCATGTGATAGCGTTGCGACCTTTTGCGAAGGAAAAAAGAACTATCAATACTTTGGTGCCCTCAGTTACTCATTTCAGAATACATCATTTTGGCATTAGTATATTTTGTCTTCATTAGATATTATGGATAATAGGATATAATTGAAGGTTAAGAACTAATGTTCAGGACTTCTTTAATTTGAATTTTATCTACAATTATTCAGATCATTAAAGAGACACCAAAGTTCATTTTGCACATAAATCATAAAATGGCGATTTTCCCACAGCTTTATCAAATCATGTTGCTAAGTTAAATGTATGAGCTTTGCGAAAATAACACGTTTATTCACTTAAACATTCTTGTTTAAACGCAGAATTTCTGTTTGATGGCCTTTCCAAAAACAATATCGAGTCGCCTCCTGTTTGTCTTCAGACGCATGCACACAGACGGTAAACACTTCAGCATGTCGTCCAGTGAGGGAAAGCGTAAAATGGCTAGACCCAGAATTGTGACAGATAATGCGAGAAAAGAGGTAAAAATAGAACGAGATATAACTCACACGCGAACTAAAATTTACGTGGGACCAGTATGACTGCTAAATCAAAAGCTAGAAAACACACACTCAGGGCTTTGAAATTAAGAGCTTTTTTATCTGGACACGTCACGTGTTAGTTTTAAAACATTGTATGATCAATAGGTATATAGTAGGGTTTCCGTTAGTATAATGATTTATAATTACTTAATTGAATAATCCCATACCTGAAAAGCGAGTGTGGACTACTTAAGGGGTATTTGAATAAAAATTTCTACAGAACACGTTTTCTGCCATTCTAAATCACGTGGTGTAAATTTGATTTAAAAGTCCGCATTAGCATAAAGAAACATTTGAATTCTATGCATTCAAAGTTCAAAATTGTGTGTATCGATATGGTTTTTATCATTTCATCGATACGTATTTCAAAACACTTTATTAGAATGTGGAAAATGAGCTGTAATGGCTCTTTTAATATCATATCCATACCTGATTACTGCAAAGTACCCACAAAATGCAAACAAGAACACCCTGGAAAAAGAAATGGAAAGAAATTTTATCTTTTTACTCAAAAAATGTTTTATTCCACAGCTTCTAAACGCACATATTTCTGTCTGTTATGTTAATTAACATACATCATTTTTCTGTTATTTCAACATTTATTGTCAAATTTACAGTGAATTAGAATTTTCTATTGTGAAAATATTTATTATGATCATGGCAATTTAGAAGACTTTTAGCCGTATTTGCATTTGTACAACATGGTCTAGCATTCACAGTGAGAAATACTCAACGCACAAACGTGTGACGATAAGAATGTAAATGAATATTGTATATCAATTTAGCTATTTGTTCTCACGGATGTTTGAATTTTAAGACTGACCTGTAGACCCTCTACTGCCCTGGAGACAATGAATGGCCAATCAGCGTCCCAAGCAAACGAAACCCAGGTGAAGATGTAATGGGTTCCAAATAAAGGAATAAGGAACACAAGACATCGTAAAGGTTTTCTGAAACATAATTCTCCAGAAAATAATTGGATGGGACGATTGTATTTCAACACTCAAAATATTAATTTGAGTTGTTATGGTATATATTAAAATGATGAAAGAACTATAATGGAATCTCGGTGGTATTGCGTTCGCTTCGTACCCAGGAGGTCGTGAGTTCGAGCCCCACTCGTGCCATGTCCGCGTCAAACCTAAGACGAAAAATAGGTAGTGATTGCTCCTTCGCCAAACGCTCGGCATTTAGAAGTGAGAATCAAGGGTCTTTCGGATATGACCTTAAAAACGGAGGTCCCGTGTCACGGTTGGCCTTGGCACGTTAAAGAACCCTCACTGCTACGGCCCTGAGCACTAAGCATAGATTTAAATTTGTGGTACTTCACCTACAGCTGATGACGTCTCAATATGAGTGAAAAATTCTCGACGGGGCGTAAAATAAACAAACAAACACTCATTTTGTTCTGATGCTTATAGCAACTCTCAGGAAAATAAACTCCTTCAGCATCAGCAATATAATGAAAAGGAGAATACACCAATGTTTTACTCAAATTCAATATTTGTTTCAAAATTAAAAAACATAAAGCATTTTATAGTATTTAACGACTATGTTTCCTAAATTTTACTTTTCTGTTTCATTTCAATGTTAATCACTACCAACCTTATCACTATACTTACGGTACACAAGATCTGGTTGACTGCATTCTCCTTTCTTTTACAGCTAACATTCCAACTATGGTTATCAGGAAAACAGTGTTACACTGAAAAAAAAACCAACTGCTTCTCATCCAGAAAGTACCATTTGACGTCTTCCGAGAAAACAGTTTACTCTGTGTTTACAAATTCAATTTAATATGTACTCACTAAAATTGTGACTACGTTTGGGAGAAATATTATCCATTCAATCTCTGGAAAACTGTATATCCAGCACCTGCATTTAATAAAAATATATCCAGCATATTAATATGAAAATGAAAAGTGTGCATGAAAAAATGTGAAGATGATATATTGTATTTGCAAATAAAATTACTATAACGGCTATAGAATTTATGTAATGCTAACTTTAAACGAGAATTTTGAACCTCATGTAACATCAAATTATTTAGCCTGGCTCTGTTTAGAATTGATCATACGCAGAACATGTTCCATCATATCGAATTAATTGAAAGGCATAAACTTCATATGCAAGTGATAATGGAGTACTGTTACACAGATGGAAGCTATGTATGAAGCAGATGTGAAAGACTCAGTAGTGCATTTTATTTACTGGATAATATAAAATCAACGGATGAATGAAAGTAATTATTATCAATACACATAACATTGTTGATGTATCTAAATATCAAGTTGAAGGCCACAGGTAAAGGTTTCTTTCTTCTGTAGAGGTTTATCCCTAATAATTTCTGTTTTATAAGAATACAAAAAAGATCACCCGATAAAGGAGCACAATTTGTGCCTATGAGAATACAATATCTTTGAAAAATGCATAGATACTGTTAATAAGGGACTCTACGTCGTTCTAATATGAATTCCAGAGTACTTTTATGGTTCAAGAAAACAATTTTTGGACAATTTATCATATGATATGAATATTTCCAAGTTCCATATTTATATCATCTGATTCACCCACGTGACCTATTGCTATTGGTCTGTGTCCGTTGTCGTCCGCCTTGAGTTAGCAATTTTAATGTCTTTCTCCCAATTCTTCTCAATTTTGCATGAGACATCTTTGGGACGAGGAGGCATAAATTATCAATTTCAGGACTCCTGCACCCATGAGGTTTTAGAGAAGGTACAAAAATTACCAAACATTGACTAATTTTACAAAATCTTCTCTTCAACCGCACATCTCTAAGATAAACTAAATGCATAGTAAAATAGAACAGAACAGCTTCTACCAAAATTGTAAATTTCATTATCTCCGAGTTATAGGTTCTGACTCAATGGTGTGACAATCTTGACATACATTATTGTTTATGTCTTAAACCTTTTTGGATGCTAGTAGAACTTTAATTACATTGTGGATTTCATGATCCCATGGGTAGGAATTTTGATACTAGGTTGGATCCAAAATGTTCATAGTGTTTAAATGTTCTTATTATTTGAAAAACTTTTTCTGTAATTTCGCTGATGCTTTATAAAAAGCAAATGCATATTTATGAAAAAGCAGAATTGATGTACCAAAATTGTGAATTTCGCAACCACATGGCTCTGATTCTAGGGTGTGTCCAAAATAGACATGTAATGTTGATATATTATGTTAAGCCTTTCATCAGTTCATCAATATGGCTTTTGTCCGGGGAGGGGGTATTTCTGCTGTATAAACATGTCTTGTTGTGTGCTATTGTCCAATATTAGAATATTTAGAAGTGAAGAAGGACATATTTCAATAGATTTCAAAGCCCTTTGGGTTAGTAATACTTGTAACCAATACACTGGTGACTGATAAGGCCTATGGGTCTCTTGTTATAGAGAAACCAGCAATCTATGATGTAAAAGTCAATACTTTAATTTACTATGAGGAAAGATAGTACAAAGAGTTTAAACGCCGTATGTTTTATGCAGTTAATTTTATTTAAAGTGTTTTGTAATTTAAAATTTATTAAAAGTTCTTTAAAGTTTTGAGAACCCACGATTTACAACTCTTTTAATATATGTTGTAGCACAATACGTATGAACTTTAAAAGTTTCTCCTTCATAGAAGTTAAGATTTTCGTGAGAAAAAGATAGGGGTTCAGCAAAACAACCAGAAAGTCCAGCCCCGCAATATGAATACGAAACCTGTCGATCCAGTACCTTATTATGAATACCAAAGCTATTTATCCAGCACTTTAACATGAACATAAAAACTGTATATCTAGCAACTTTACATGCAATCAACCAGAAAGTTTCGGATCTGTAAAGCGTGAAGATCATCAACTTTGACAGCGTGTTACTTGCAATTCTACAGTGAAATAGTTATCAGGGAGTTTAAAGTGGGATCAACGATTACAAATACAGTTATGTGATTGTTTTATAAGTTATGCTTTTATTTCGGAGGGCAATTAACGAAGACGGTATATTTCAAAGAAACATACATTAATACTGGGTTACAGTACTTCACGTTAAGATCTGTTTGTTTGTTGTTTTACGTCCCGTCGAGAATTTTTCACTCATATTGAGACGTCATCAGCTGTCGGTGAAAAACTAAAGATTCATGACCCAGTGTCTCAGTTTGCCTTCTGTTTGAGGAGAAAAGAGATGAATTGTTATGTGGAATTTATAACGCGTGGTTCCGTAAAAAAAATCAATACTCACTTAAAATTGAAGCGTTCTATTGTCATCCTTAAACTTGCATAAACAACAGCCGTGATAAGCGGAATTCCTACCAATTAAAAATGAAAGAATTAATCAAATATACATGTATCCGGTAATTGTGGAAATCCATGATGTATGTTGAAAGTAAATATCAAGTTACATTGTATTTCAGCATACACATACAAAATAAAAGTTCAATTTAAAATCAGCTTATTATTAGATCCCAAATTCACACTTATAAATTGAACAGATAATCGTTTTATCATCGGATCTTAACTTTACAACGAAAGATCAAACAATAGGGAAAAAAGGAATCCATAATTAAAATTAACAAACACAAACAAAAAAAACATACTAATATGATATCATCGGATCCAAACTTTGCACTTAATAATCATATAACGGTATGCACAAAACATAATCATTTTACCATGGGTTCCAATTCATTTTTACAAAGCAACTCCACGTACCCCATCCTATAAGGGACAGCCAGATCGCCCTGATTTCTGTATTGAAACTTTGAAGCAGTGGAATCAATACATTCAGACCTTCTACAAACATCCAAAAATAGGTGGCGGATCTCAGGTACTTCTGAAGCAGGATTATCATCTTGCAGAGTGGCTGTACATGTGAAACATACAAAGTACTGTCACGAATCAATTGGAATGTTATTTAACTGAAAAGCGACTGTCAGCAGAAAATGAAGCTTTTGGCAATTGTGTACCACGTGACACGTCAATGCCAAATGGTTTACTATTCCTAGATTTTGTTTGCTTCCCCTGCATTTCAGAACTGACGATGACTTTCGGTCAAATCTGCATTGATCCAAGAGCGGGTTTTCCTTAAATATTCTTACAAATACCAAATGATCGGGTGATTATTAAGCACACATTTCAGTTTTTTTTTAAAGTACTTCGTTTTACGTGGTGCTATTTCATTTAACAAGAGTATCATTTATAAGAATACACCAATATTTTCAGCGACACAAGACCTTAAAAATCGTTTATTACTCGCTAATGATTTCAATGAGCTATTATGCCCATGTGTATCATCAGAATACACACACACACACACACACACACACACACACACAGACACACACACACACAGACAGATATATATCACGACACTTTAGGTTATTTTTACACATTTTCGACGTAACCCGTGTCTTTAAATATCATATACTAAACACTACGTATATATTAATAATCTTCATCGTTAACAAATATGATACACTAATAAACTAAATCAAGGAATTAACAAATCTCTATACACTAATAAACTAAATCAAGGAATTAACAAATCTCTAACTGTAAAAGTGCATTAAAATGTGAATATCGCCTCTCTCTCTCTCTCTCTCTCTCTCTCTCTCTCTCTCTCTCTCTCTCTCTCTCTCTCTCTCTCTCTCTCTCTCTCCATATATGTTAAATTTAGCACTAGCTTTTTGTACAACTTATACTTATCTAAAACTTTCATTTGTCCTAAGAAAGGACAGATCGTCCGGAAAACTTAATCAATTATTGTTCGTGTTATTGGTCATTTTAGCGCTTTATATATAGTTACCAATCAATAACAGATACGATTTGGAAGGTCTAAGATAAAATTACGCTGTCTCACGTTTTATTATAGCGCCGAATATCCATAAAATCTACCCATTTCAGAGAATATAAAATCGGGTTCTTAGTATGCCTTTTTAAAGACGTCCTTGTACATCAAATATGCAAATGTTAAAATCTGAGCTGACTCTTATACTTCAGCGAAGAAATCTTTTTAGATGAGAAGTTTCTACTTAAAAATATGAATTAAATGAAATGAAAAATGATTAAAACATCAAAAGAACTTCACTTAAACTTTGGAAAATCAGTGACTTACAGAGTTCTTGTCTATCAGGCTGGATTTTCTGTGTATTTGATTGACATGTTGTCCGACGATAAACTCGTCCATAATCAGTGTAACGATGCTGACCAAGATAAGCGACATCAAGAAATGCTGATGTATCCAAAACATGCGCCGCGTTTTCCTTCCAGACTCCGAATTTCCGGGAGACCTGGAAAAAAAATGAGAAGATCCGAGACTAAATATTCAATCAACGGGGAAAATTCATTTTCAAAGAATTGAGAAAATTTCAATGTAAATAAAAACTAATGTAAACTTTATCGGTGATAAGGCCAATATTCAATGTTCATCAAACGATATTATTTTACTCGATCATCCATGTTTAAACTTGTGTAACTTTTTTCAATAAGAAACAGACAACACTTTGTAATTTAGCAAGGTTTTTGATAAAGACAATGAACCTAAGAAACTTATTAAGATATCATATTTTGTCCATCCTCCATATCTGACCACGTAAGTATTTTTACATGATTACAGTCACCAGTATGTTGTTACCTGATTGTCATATAATTGTACTATACCAATGAGATGTCTCGCAAAGGTTCAACAAACTCATCAAAATCGGGTTAGAGATGAAAATGTAACTGAATTATCAAGCAAAACTGAAACTGGACGTTAACTTTGTAACTGACGCTACTCCGTATTCTAAACAAGAAACTTCGCGCTAGAGAAGACGGAGAACGGGTCCGAAACTCAAACTATACTTCAAAATAAACACTAAGACAAGCAACTTATTTAGAATTACTAATGAAATATCAAATATTGCGGGGTGACCTCTAAAGTGGGGGCCCTCGGTCATCACAGAATGGAAAGATACAATGAAAAAGTGAACATATTAAAAACAACGTACAAGAAATACTCACCCAAACAATAAATTAAACTAAATCTAAAGCGAGTATAGAGACAAAATGACAACAAATGACATCATGTAGAGTATACAGATAGAATGACAACATCATCATGTAGAGTATACAGATACAATAACAACATTATCATGTAGAGTATATAGATAGAATGACAACATTATCATGTAGCGAGTATACAGATAGAATGACAACATCATGTAGAGTATACAGATAGAATGACAACATTATCATGTAGCGAGTATACAGATACAATGACAACATTATCATGTAGCGAGTATACAGATACAATGACAACATTATCATGTAGCGAGTATACGATACAATGACAACATTATCATGTAGCGAATATACAGATACAATGACAACATCATGTAGCGAATATACAGATACAATGACAACATTATCATGTAGCGAATATACAGATACAATGACAACATCATGTAGCTAGTATACAGATATAATGACAACATCATGTAGCGAGTATACAGATAGAATGACAACATTATCATGTAGCGAGAATACAGATAGAATGATAACATTATTATGTAGCGAGTAACAGATAAAATGACAACATCATGTAGAGTATACAGATACAATGACAACATCATATATGCAGCGAGTAACAGATACAATGACAACATCATCATGTAGCGAGTACACAGATAGAATGACGACATCATGTAGAGTATACAGATACAATGACAACATCATGTAGCGAGTATACAGATACAATGACAACATCATGTAGCGAGTAACAGATAAAATGACAACATTATCATGTAGCGAGTATACAGATAGAATGACAACATCATGTAGCGAGTATACAGATGCAATGACAACATCATGTAGCGAGTAACAGATAAAATGACAACATTATCATGGAGCGAGTATACAGATAGAATGACAACATTATCATGTAGCGAGTATACAGATAGAATGACAACATCATCATGTAGAGTATACAGATACAATGACAACATTATCATGTAGAGTATACAGATACAATGACAACATCATCATGTAGTGAGTATACAGATACAATGACAACATCATGTAGCGAGAATACAGATAGAATAACAACATTATCACGTAGCGAGTATACAGATACAATGACAACATTATCATGTAGAGTATACAGATAGAATGACAACATTATCATGTAGCGAATATACAGATACAATGACAACATCATGTAGAGTATACAGATAGAATGACAACATCATCATGTAGAGTATACAGATACAATGACAACATTATCATGTAGCGAGTATACAGATAGAATGACAACATTATCATGTAGAGTACACAGATACAATGACAACATCATCATGTAGAGTATACATATAGAATGACAACATTATCATGTAGCGAGTATACCGATAGAATGACAACATTATCATGTAGAGTATACAGATACAATGACAACATTATCATGTAGAGTATACAGATACAATGACAACATTATCATGTAGCGAGAATACAGATACAATGACAACATTATCATGTAGCGAGTATACAGATACAATGACAACATCATCATGTACAGTATACAGATAGAATGACAACATCATCATGTAGCGAGTAACAGATAGAATGACAACATCATCATGTAGAGTATACAGATACAATGACAACATTATCATGTAGAGTATACAGATACAATGACAACATTATCATGTAGAGTATACAGATACAATGACAACATTATCATGTAGAGTATACAGATACAATGACAACATTATCATGTAGAGTATACAGATACAATGACAACATCATCATGTAGAGTATACAGATACAATGACAACATTATCATGTAGCGAGTATACAGATAGAATGACAACATTATCATGTAGCGAGTATACAGATAGAATGACAACATTATCATGTAGCGAGTATACAGATACAATGACAACATCATCATGTAGCGAGTATACAGATACAATGACAACATCATCATGTAGTGAGTATACAGATACAATGACAACATCATCATGTAGCGAGTAACAGATACAATGACAACATCATCATGTAGAGTATACAGATACAATGACAACATTATCATGTAGAGTATACAGATACAATGACAACATTATCATGTAGAGTATACAGATACAATGACAACATTATCATGTAGCAAATATACAGATACAATGACAACATTATCATGTAGAGTATACATATACAATGACAACATTATCATGTAGCGAGTATACAGATAAAATGACAACGTTATCATGTAGCGACAATACAGATAGAATGACAACATCATCATGTAGAGTATACAGATACAATGACAACATTATCATGTAGCGAGTATACAGATACATTGACAACATTATCATGTAGAGTATACAGATACAATGACAACATTATCATGTAGGGTATACAGATAGAATGACAACATCATCATGTAGAGTATACAGATACAATGACAACATCATCATGTAGAGTATACAGATAGAATGACAACATTATCATGTAGAGTGTACAGATAGAATGACAACATTATCATGTAACGAATATACATATACAATGACAACATTATCATGTAGAGTATACAGATACAATGACAACATTATCATGTAGTGAGTATACAGATAGAATGACAACATCATCATGTAGAGTATACAGATAGAATGACAACATTATCATGTAGCGAGTATACAGATACAATGACAACACCATGTAGCGAGTATACAGATACAATGACAACATCATGTAGCGAGTAACAGATAAAATGACAACATTATCATGTAGCGAGTATACAGATAGAATGACAACATCATGTAGCGAGTATACAGATGCAATGACAACATCATGTAGCGAGTAACAGATAAAATGACAACATTATCATGGAGCGAGTATACAGATAGAATGACAACATTATCATGTAGCGAGTATACAGATAGAATGACAACATCATCATGTAGAGTATACAGATACAATGACAACATTATCATGTAGAGTATACAGATACAATGACAACATTATCATGTAGCGAGAATACAGATACAATGACAACATTATCATGTAGCGAGTATACAGATACAATGACAACATCATCATGTACAATATACAGATAGAATGACAACATCATCATGTAGCGAGTAACAGATAGAATGACAACATCATCATGTAGAGTATACAGATACAATGACAACATTATCATGTAGAGTATACAGATACAATGACAACATTATCATGTAGAGTATACAGATACAATGACAACATTATCATGTAGAGTATACAGATACAATGACAACATTATCATGTAGAGTATACAGATACAATGACAACATCATCATGTAGAGTATACAGATACAATGACAACATTATCATGTAGCGAGTATACAGATAGAATGACAACATTATCATGTAGCGAGTATACAGATAGAATGACAACATTATCATGTAGCGAGTATACAGATACAATGACAACATCATCATGTAGCGAGTATACAGATACAATGACAACATCATCATGTAGTGAGTATACAGATACAATGACAACATCATCATGTAGCGAGTAACAGATACAATGACAACATCATCATGTAGAGTATACAGATACAATGACAACATTATCATGTAGAGTATACAGATACAATGACAACATTATCATGTAGAGTATACAGATACAATGACAACATTATCATGTAGCAAATATACAGATACAATGACAACATTATCATGTAGAGTATACATATACAATGACAACATTATCATGTAGCGAGTATACAGATAAAATGACAACGTTATCATGTAGCGAGAATACAGATAGAATGACAACATCATCATGTAGAGTATACAGATACAATGACAACATTATCATGTAGCGAGTATACAGATACATTGACAACATTATCATGTAGAGTATACAGATACAATGACAACATTATCATGTAGGGTATACAGATAGAATGACAACATCATCATGTAGAGTATACAGATACAATGACAACATCATCATGTAGAGTATACAGATAGAATGACAACATTATCATGTAGAGTGTACAGATAGAATGACAACATTATCATGTAACGAATATACATATACAATGACAACATTATCATGTAGAGTATACAGATACAATGACAATATTATCATGTAGTGAGTATACAGATAGAATGACAACATCATCATGTAGAGTATACAGATAGAATGACAACATTATCATGTAGCGAGTATACAGATACAATGACAACACCATGTAGCGAGTATACAGATACAATGACAACATTATCATGTAGAGTATACAGATAGAATGACAACATTATCATGTAGAGTATACAGATAAAATGACAACATTATCATGTAGTGAGTATACAGATACAATGACAACATCATCATGTAGAGTATACAGATACAATGACAACATTATCATGTAGCTAGTATACAGATACAATGACAACATCATGTAGAGTATACAGATACAATGACAACATTATCATGTAGAGTATACAGATAGAATGAGAACATCATCATGTAGTGAGTATACAGATACAATGACAACATCATGTAGCGAGAATACAGATAGAATGACAACATTATAATGTAGCGAGTATACAGATACAATGACAACATTATCATGTAGAGTATACAGATACAATGACAACATTATCATGTAGCGAGTATACAGATACAATGACAACATCATGTAGAGTATACAGATAGAATGACAACATTATCATGTAGCGAGTATACAGATACAATGACAACATTATCATGTAGCGAGAATACAGATAGAATGACAACATTATCATGTAGATTATACAGATACAATGACAACATCATCATGTAGAGTATACAGATAGAATGACAACATTATCATGTAGCGAGTATACAGATACAATGACAACATTATCATGTAGTGAGTATACAGATACAATGACAACATTATCATGTAGCGAGTATACAGATAGAATGACAACATTATCATGTAGCGAGTATACAGATACAATGACAACATCATCATGTAGCGAGTAAAAGAGAGAATGACAACATCATCATGTAGAGTATACAGATACAATGACAACATTATCATGTAGAGTATACAGATAGAATGACAACATTATCATGTAGCGAATATACAGATACAATGACAACATTATCATGTAGAGTATACAGATACAATGACAAAATTATCATGTAGAGTATTCTGATACAATGACAACATCATCATGTAGAGTATACAGATACAATGACAACATTATCATGTAGCGAGTATACAGATAGAATGACAACATTATCATGTAGCGAGTATACAGATAGAATGACAACATTATCATGTAGTGAGTATACAGATAGAATGACAACATCATCATGTAGTGAGTATACAGATACAATGACAACATTATCATGTAGAGTATACAGATACAATGACAACATCATCATGTAGAGTATACAGATACAATGACAACAACATCATGTAGAGTATACAGATACAATGACAACATTATCATGTAGAGTATACAGATAGAATGACAACATCATCATGTAGCGAGAATACAGATAGAATGACAACATCATCATGTAGAGTATACAGATATAATGACAACATTATCATGTAGCGAGTATACAGATAGAATGACAACATTATCATGTAGCGAGTATACAGATACAATGACAACATTATCATGTAGCGAGTATACAGATACAATGACAACATCATGTCGAGTATACAGATAGAATGACAACATTATCATGTAGCGAGTATACAGATACAATGACAACATCATCATGTAGCGAGAATACAGATATAATGACAACATTATCATGTAGCGAGTATACAGATAGAATGACAACATCATCATGTAGAGTATACAGATATAATGACAACATCATCATGTAGAGTATACAGATACAATGACAACATTATCATGTAGCGAGTATACAGATACAATGACAACATTATCATGTAGCGAGTATACAGATACAATGACAACATTATCATGTAGAGTATACAGATACAATGACAACATTATCATGTAGCGAGTATACAGATACAATGACAACATTATCATGTAGCGAGAATACAGATAGAATGACAACATTATCATGTAGCGAGTATACAGATAGAATGACAACATTATCATGTAGAGTATACAGATAGAATGACAACATTATCATGTAGCGAGTATACAGATACAATGACAACATTATCATGTAGTGAGTATACAGATACAATGACAACATTATCATGTAGTGAATATACAGATACAATGACAACATTATCATGTAGAGTATACAGATACAATGACAACATTATCATGTAGAGTATACAGATACAATGACAACATTATCATGTAGAGTATACAGATAGAATGACAACATCATGTAGAGTATACAGATAGAATGACAACATTATCATGTAGCGAGTATACAGATACAATGACAACATTATCATGTAGCGAGTATACAGATACAATGACAACATTATCATGTAGAGTATACAGATACAATGACAACATTATCATGTAGCGAGTATACAGATAGAATGACAACATTATCATGTAGCGAGAATACAGATACAATGACAACATTATCATGTAGCGAGTATACAGATACAATGACAACATATAGGGCATATAATTCTTTTAAAAGAAAATTATTACAAAATCTTACATTTCTACTTTCCCAACCATTTTGTCATTGCATTTTCTTACCTGAACAAAATAAAAACGGCTAGCGATGGCAATAGAAACGTCAGACTTATAAGGTTTGTTACTTTAGTAACCAGTCTTTCAATCTCCAGAGTTTCAAGACCAATTAACTGTAATGATAATTAATTGCGTCATACTTTTACTAACATATATTGAAATTGTAGTCTGCAGGAAATGTATCATAGTATATTAATTTTCTCATGAATTTTCATACCGTAAATTTCTTACTTTTTTAAACTGTTTTTTGCAGATTGTATAAGTGTGTATTGTATCGTTGACAATGATGCCATCGTCCGGTATATGCCACGATCCGCTGGGTAGACACGTTTTTGTAGTTTTGACTGTAGAAACAAGGTTAAATACACTGTATATGCTAAAACTACAAAAGCCTAATGTCAGTGTCTATGCAAATTCCCTTGTAACAAGTTTCACTAAAAAGAGTTATGATTTAACACATACGAATTTAGAAGGGTTAAAAATAAATCGGAGTGCATAATACATCTACAAGCTTGATAAGAAATTGTCCTTGAAAGTAATTTTAAAATAGATGAACTAATCCTGTCAATATCTTTTTCAGAACATGCGATTTTAACCAAGTTACACTTCTATAATAGTAACATCGTCACTTCAATCTGATTCCCACTGCAATTCATTAGTGGAGTTCTAGAAAAATATATTACAAGCTTGCAATATATCATCAGTCAGAAGTCTATATATCCGGGAAATACCTGATCTGAGATGGATTCAGTTAATCTACTGTATCAAAAATTTATGCGACAAACGTACCACACAAGGAATATATATTTCAAATCATCAAAAGCTTTGGTATCTAATGGGGAGATTTCATGAAATGGATTTTGAAAGCTAAATGTTTAAAGATTCTACTCTGTGATTGACGTACTGTGTTGGTTGGTTGTGAATTGTTTAATGTCGCTCGATACTTTTTACTCATATGAAGACCTCACCATTGCCGCTGAAGAGCTGCAAAATTTAGTCTTATTCTCGGCGCTTACGGCCTTTGAGCAGTAAGGGATCTTTATCGTGCCACACCTGCTGTGAAACGGATCCTTGGTTTTTGCGGTCTCATCCGAAAGACTACCCAATTTAGTCGCCTCTTACGACAAGCAAGGGGTACTGAGGACCTATTCTAATCCGGATGCACACGAGAATAAGGTACTATGTTCTTCTGCAAGATGTATATATCAAATGATCAAACTTTAACTCCCGCCCCCCCCCCCCCCCCCTCCACACACAATGAAGATCACGAAATAATTAAGAGGTATAACACAGATGCAGATTTAGTACCTGATCCATCCGTGGGAATGTAGTACGACGGACATTCTAAATCTACTGCAGTTCCATTGGGGGTCGAGTCAAAACATGATATTCCATCCCATATAGCTGTACAGTGCGACGCCGATACCTTACTTGTCATATTTCGTGCTATAAGTCTTTTACAGCAATTTCTGCCTGCACGAGAGCAAGAAAGCCACCTCTGGCAATCTCTTCTTGTCAAACCGGAACACACCATCTGGATGTTTGTTGCATTGTCAATATCGGGCACTAGCGAGTATCCTATCTCAAACGCTTCATTTGCTGCTGTTGCTAATAACGAGAAATCTGATTGAAAATCGATTCTCCAGTAAGATGCTGATTGGTTGCTCATATGAGGTGCCAGAAGACGGTAGCAAAAGAGAGCAGTCACGACGTTGAATACCTCTACACTAGGAAGACAAACAGGAATCATTATCGCCTGATGTTACAGTATTCTATCCCTTTTAGAATTGTCCAACGAATTGGATGATAATGTTCCAGTGTCTATGCTACGAGGTCCATTTCCTGAACTACACAAGCTTGCTCTTTATTTGAGTAATGATACGTCTGGTGCATCTCTTTTATGTGTTCGCTAATTACCGTTAACTTGATATTTTGTTTAGTAGGAAATAACCATACAATCGTTAGTCATCTGGTGTTCCGCCTCTACGTTAAAATCACAGCTGTATGAAGTGACGTTATACATAGGAAAGGAAGTCAAGGGTTTCCACAGTACTCAGGACAAAAAAAGTCGATTACCAAATGAGCTAATAATTATGATCACACCGATAAAAGGTTTAGATTACTTGACAATAAAGAACAGGATAGGTAAACCGTTGCAATCCCACCTTTCTACTGCTGAGTTCTGCTATTATGCGACAGTTTGAGAGGAGAAAATGACAATTAAATGATCGAATTATAGATTGATTATTATAAAGGAGTTTTATCCATGCACTCCCAATTGCATTTAAAGAATAGAATGAACCTAAGACAGACACCGACCGATAATAATATGTATGCATCGTAACCTCTATTACAAGTAAATACTTTAGGAGACATTCCTTTATGAAAATACAGCATTATAGAATATTTCAGCTGAAAACGCGCTTCATGAAAGGTGCTGGTTGGTTGCTTTTATTTTGTTTAACGTCTGGCTCGATAATTTTTCACTCATATGGAAATGTCAGCATTGCCGGTGAAGGGCTGCAAAATTTAGGCCTATGTTCGGCGTTTTCGGGCTTTGAACAGGGAGAGATGTTTACCGTGCCACACGTACTGTGACATGGGGCCTCGGTTTCCCGGTCTCACCTGAAGAACTGCCCATTTAATAGCCTCTTACGACAATCAAGGGGTACTGAGGACCTATCCTAACCTGTATCACCATAGGCAAATCCAACTCATCTATGAATTCAATAGCGTTTTAGAATTTTTCAGTTAGGGAGTTATTCCGATGCTGTGCAGACATACAGTCAGACCAACATGGTTGACGTTTTCTAGAACTACTCGATTAATATCAAACAAACGTGACATATATCATTCTAGAATAAATGAGTTTGTAATTATAAAAATTGATAAAAAAAATAAGAATTGAAAAAGAAGTGGTTCTTAGAAAATAAAAACTTATAAGACTTTCCCAAAATTCCGTTATTTTCTTCAAACTGTGACATTCCCTTGGGGACCCGAGTTAGGGTACATGTAGATGTGACATTCCATTGGGGATTCGGATTAGGGTACATGTAGATGTGACATTCCATTGGGGATTCGGATTAGGGTACATGTAGATGTGACATTCCCTTGGGGACCCGGGTTAGGGTACATGTAGATGTGACATTCCCTTGGGGACCCGGGTTAGGGTACATGTAGATGTGACATTCCCTTGGGGACCCGAGTTAGGGTACATGTAGATGTGACATTCCATTGGGGATTCGGATTAGGGTACATGTAGATGTGACATTCCATTGGGGACCCGGGTTAGGGTACATGTAGATGTGACATTCCATTGGGGACCCGGGTTAGGGTACATGTAGATGTGACATTCCACTGGGGATTCGGATTAGAGTACATGTATGTATGATACAATAAAAATTCTCGAGCGGTACATTAAACAATACACAACCAACCAACATCAACCTGCGGCCCTTGGGTCACCTAATGGTAGTTGAGGTTTGTAAAGGAATATGCTAGTTAATTTAGTAAGTGTTCATTAGTAAATTTTGTAATTCACCCAATGAATAAAATTATTTCTCACAGATAAAATATCAATGTTGATAGTTTTACAGTGTGAACATAAAACCAGAACAAATTAGTGTATAAAGAGAAACTAGTTCGAATAGAACAAACAGAAAATTCAATTTCCTATTTTTGCTATGACATTAATTTCGGGGTTTTGTCATGTCTACATCATACTTTGCAGCAAGGGAAGCCACCTCCTTTCCCGCTCGTGACGTAGGTGCTGCACATGCACCATGCTACTAGGCGTTGAATATCCTCTCCGTATGAGTAAAAGTAAACATTTTTGCAAAAGAGATGCTAATATATACACCTGTGAAATTTGTATGGAGGTATCTTCATATAGTGTTAATTAAGATTTTTATTTCAGCTTTCTTTAATTCCAGAGTCTAGGAATAGTTAGGTGGGGGTCATCATGACGATAAGCAGAAATCATTAACAAAGAAACTATCAATGAATCAGCGAAAATAACGAACATTGATCAATCTCGTCGACACCCCTAAAGAATTCCAAATTAAGAGAAGGGCAATCCAATATCTATTTCCGCAAAATGTGGACTAGATGAATTCTAAAGGGTGAAGTTAGTTTGCTTTCACGGAGTATGCATTTAAGATTGTTTAAATTATGGTTAGGCTGCCGTCACAAATGGGAATGTGAAATTCTAAAACTTAAAATTGTGAGGTCAAAAGTAGGGGAAACAACAGAATTGCTATGGAATGTCCATCCCGGAAGCGTCGTTAAGACATCACGACGGTGAGCGGGACTTATCTAGGGGTAATGGTCGATGCAACGTTCAAATATGAAGATTAAAGAAATCGCTGAAATTTTTTTCAATTAATCATGAAAATATTATATTATAAAATATTAGCATACTCATAGTTAGTTATCTCAAGAATTGGACGTCGACATTTTTGAACCAGTACTTTGTTAAAATTATAGTACATTACTTATATCATTAGGGTCAAATTCTCAATAGGCGTGTAAAGTTTTATAAAGGAACAATACAAAAATTATCTTTAGATATTTCTTCTCAAAAGAAAACAAGGCTCTAGATCAGTAGATAAAATGTAAGCATCAATCAAATTTAAAAATCACAGCTGGAGCTGATCTACACTGTACCACGTCGTACATCTGTTTACTTTAAATCCCACCACAGTTATTGCAGAGATCAAAGAAAAGCCGCGTCCATTATTTTGCAATATACCTATGACGTCTTCAGAAGATTATCAGAACTTTGATACATTTTTGAAGAACTTCCATAAGCAAAGGCAAATATGTAATACTTATTAATTATATATCGGTACTTTAAAGATATATGTGTCGTATTGAACGGTATTTTTTATGATAGAAACATGACCAAAATTTTATCAGTATGATAAACTGTATAGAATTATAATATATGGCAATTTCAACAAATTATTGATATTAAGAAAGTTTTGATTTATTCATGGTAAGGTCACAACATTGATTTTATGAAGAAGTGATCGCGCACAAATAGTATCTATTAGAAACATCACGCAGAGTGAGGTATTTCGTTTCTCGTATTTATTCGTATTAAGAGTGATTGTGTTACACGTGGTTTTGTGTAAACTCTCCTTAACGCTTCACATGTCCATAGACTGGTTCTCTCTACCTTGTTTCCCATCTGACTATCTGAACGTGGTCCTCACCGTCGCTATATAATTGTTCGGAGGACCGACAAACAAATATAAATTTGTTTATTTTCTAAATTCACCTTGGGACGTCATGTGATCATTATTTTATTATCGTACCAAGAAAATAAACAGGAAATTAGTTTGATTGCTTATTAATCCGATCGAGTTGAATTGTATAATTTATTGTATAATTTATAAAAGTATATAACTTATATTACTTGGTAGAAAAATACATACTTTTATTCCTTTTACAATATTCAATTAATACGGCACGTATACCTTTAATACTTAAATACAGTAATTCAGAACGAATTATAGAGCTAAGGCAAGACTATATTTTGTGACAAACAATGCAGTTGAGCAATCACAACCTTCGACTGATTGAGACGAATCCCGTCACTGCTTGACGTATCTTATGAGTAGATCTTTCATGGTTCCCATATTTTCAACACTTTCATGTCCGGCTATACGTGGCATATCATGTGTATATTGTATTACGGATTACACTATGGAAATACTAATTCTACAAATTGAATCGATCCCCGATTTGTCCGTTGTAAATTTTGAAGATAACAAGAACATCAACGCCAATTTATTTTTTTTCCCATCCTCAACAAAAAGGAAAATAGTGTAAAAATAAACAATTTTGAATATCCAGGTTAAATAGGATTATTATTCTTCCGAATTAAATTGATTATATTAAATATTCACCTCGAACGTATATTCGTTTGAGAGAATAAACATGAAGCTCATTATAGATATTTACAACTACACATCCACATTTTTTTTTACTTTCCCTTCTTTTAATTTTACTTCAGTTTCAAATACAATGTTTTCACAGTCATGAACATAAGTATTTCACACAATAAGATGCTCATTTTGTTTTTGTATTGTTTATCGTTATAATTATAAGATAACGGTAGTTTTGATCAATTAAGAAAGGTTCTTAAGAAAAAGTGCCCACGATTTTAATTTTCTATGAATATAATTATTATATTTTTTTGTTTGAATGTAACATGTTGACAGTGTTACAGTTAAAGCTAAAAGCGAGTGCAATTCTCATATAGATATACACGGATCCAGAATTTTCCCATGGGAATGGTTTCCACATCATAAAATGTTTTAGGCGACCAATCGAAATTATGAACAAATTAATTAAAATTAAAGTCGCAGTGTTCGGTATAAAATATTCAAAGAAATTTAAAAAAAACAACCAAACAAAACCCAAAACAAAAACAAACAAACAAAAACAAAATAAAACAAAAAAAAAAAACAAAAAAAAAAACAACAAAATACACACACACACAATAAATTATAACGCAAGTGTTTACTTTAAAAATCCTCAGGCGTTACGTCTTAAAATTGTTTTGAAATAATTTAAATTTGAATGAAAGCGCTTGGTTTATAATTTACCTGTGTGTGTGTGTGTGTGTGTGTGTGTGTGTGTGTGTGTGTGTGTGTGTGTTTATTTCTTTGAATATATATATATATATATATATATATATATATATATATATATATAAAACGTTTATTTATTTATTTTTAAATATCTGTTTATTGCAATTTTAGCACGAGTAGTAAATATTTGTATACATAGGCAGTGATATTTTCAGAAAATTGCCCACAACACCTTCCTTATGTAGTTGATCTTAAAGTGCAGACTTCAAACAATTAGTATTAAATGCCTGTTATGTCTCTTAATACAGCTCCGTGGAAAGTTACCCAAAAATGTGGACTAACACATACCTTAGATAAATTCTCTCTGTGAATATCAATACCGTAATGTTTTTACTCATGCATCTGGAGGTTGGGGGAGGAAGGGTTATAGAGGGGGAAAGAGGGGGAAATGTATTTGAAGTTAAAATCTGCCATACACAAACTAACTTACGGTGTAATCTATAACTGTAATTTTTAGAAAAATAATATCAGTATTACATGCACTGACAAGATATGTACCTTTTATCATACAATACTATCGTTATCAAAGAAATGTAAACTTGTAGATTGCCTTCTAGTGCGGATGTCCCCGGGGTTATGATTCAGTAGAGGCGTTCTCGATCTGTTCAGACGGATGTTTCTGACCAAATGTGGTCAGGAAAAGCAATTAAGATCTTCCTCTTAACGTTATGTTTCACACTAATACACAAACAACTAGTCATTTTCTTATAGTATTTCTGGAAAGACAAAAACAAAACCGGGAGAGTACTTGACCTACATAGGATATGTACTTGTACTTGTACATCTATTCCAAATGCCATAAAATGTTATTATATTGTCGTTCAATGCCATAAAGTGTGATATATTGTCGATAAATGCCATAAAGTGTGATATATTGTCGTTAAATGCCATAAAGTGTGATATATTGTCGATAAATGCCATAAAGTGTGATATATTGTCGTTAAATGCCATAAAGTGTGATATATTGTCGATAAATGCCATAAAGTGTGATATATTGTCGTTAAATGCCATAAAGTGTGATATATTGTCGTTAAATGTCATAAAGTGTGACATATTGTCGATAAATATCATAAAGTGTGATATATTGTCGTTAAATGTCATAAAGTGTGATATATTGTCGATAAATGCCATAAAGTGTGGTATATCGTCGTTAAATGTCATAAAGTGTGATATATTGTCGTTAAATGTCATAAAGTGTGACATATTGTCAATAAATGCCATAAAGTGTGATATATTGTCATCAAATGTCATAAAGTGTGACATATTGCCGATGAATGTCATAAAGTGTGAAATATTGTCGATAAATGCTGTGAATGCATTATATTATAGTATATTGTAATTGAATGTCACTAACTGCATTGTTTATGGTATCATCACTAAAATGCTCCAATTTTCCAATTTGGTTTTTCACTTATGTAGAAACGAACACTAATTTGCCACGAGGGTATTGCAGTTTAGTAGCTTATTCTATTAACACGTTAAACATTGAAGTTGGAAAGCGGTGGCAATACCAGCAGTCATGGGTATGAATGTCTTTAATACCCAACCACGTTGTAAACCGCCTCCAGGAACAATGATGACAAAATGAGAAACCATCTGCAAGTTTTGGTCTACGTACACTTTGAGTGGTCGATATAATGAAACAAATAGAATCCAATTTTCAGGAACGCACAGCAATATCCAAACTGTCTGTTGGTTAAACTGCTCTTTACTGACGATATAACAGTAAAATGGTGGCTTTCTTGACTTCGTAATGATCATGGTTCAATGCAGTTTGTAATAATGACAATTCTTTCCGTATCATTAAAGCGAATTTGGACAATGAATCATTTGTAGTAATTCTTAAAAACATATGCACTTTCAACAAACGTAATTCTGATTTTTTTTTCCAATGAGATATTTTACTTTTCACGTCAGATGGTCAAACTATTACTCCCTTATATTTGTGTATTCAAAGGTTTGAGATCCATTTTATTTTTTTTTCCATATCTACAGAGACTGTAACAGGTTTGAAGGGGTGTCATTTACCTGGTATTCCAATGAAAGGCATTAATGGTCTGTATTTGCAGAAAATTGATTTTGCTGCTTCAGAAGACCCCCATTGTAAGTTAACCATCTCTCTCTCTCTCTCTCTCTCTCTCTCTCTCTCTCTCTCTCTCTCTCTCTCTCTCTCTCTCTCTCTCTCTCTCTCCCACTCTCTCCAAACTTACATACATACATACAGACGGACATATGGACATACGTACATATGTCATTGATATACCGTGTAATGTGTGGAAATTCCATCGCGATCAGAGGTAAGTTTTGTAACACGCTAGATGGTCCAGCTGGTTACACGTGCTAGGTCATGCGTTCCATTCCGGAAAGGGAGAAAATGGGTGTTCTTAAACAGTGCTTTACTTGTGTTCGCATATTGGATAGATAGATATGGATAGATAGATAGTTATATAGATAAATAGATAGATAGATAGATAGATAGATAGATAGATAGATAGATAGATAGACAGAGAGAGATACAACGTTGATAGATGAACAGTATGTAAAATCCATTTTACTAAAAGACTGACTATTGGATATTGTATAATAGTAGGATCAGCAGTGTATAGAATTGACAAAGGCGTGGAGTTGCACTCGTAGCACCTTCTGTATTTACAGACTTTCACAGGAGATAGTTGTCATATTGTTAAGTTTTGTTATTCTGGGGTGTTTTAAGTATCAGCATGAAATAATTTCATCATGTTTTTCTCAAACGCAAAAAAATATGACCTGGTAAAGATATGATTTTAACTTTCAGATGGTACAATGTACAGAGACTATATAGAATTAGGCGGTGGGGGATTTATTTTGTACATGTGCACTGTACACAGTAAACTTAACTGGACCTATATATTCTATTCCATGGGAAATACATCTCTACATTCAAGTAATTGCAATTATATTTTAGACATTAATTTTAAATAATAGCAATATGATTATTACACATATATATGAATATGTGTTGTTTCTTTGATATAAAATTCAAGGTTATTTCATTATTTCGCATTAATTGAAATCAAAGTCTTCAGATTTTTTTCCCCATTTTAATAAATTTTGTGTTCGTTAATCACTTTGACTATCCACATATTTTCACAGGAGATAGGTTTGATTTAGGGAAGGTCAAAACAGGTTTACACATCAGTATGTTTGATCATTTTTCAGAATGTATATTAGTGCTATCTTGTCTATAATCTGGTGTCTGGACAAATCGTTTCATCTGCTAATGTTAAAATGTGACGGCTAATGGCACAATGGTGATCTATTGGATACGGGACAATGAATGGTATATCTTGCCGTTGATCTGAACATTAACCTTCTATACGCGAAACACACTAGATACCACTGATACTCTTCACAGTCCATTTTGTTTTCTTTTTGTAAAATAATTCCAAATTCAAATTTATATAAAATGTTCTCCGATGTCATTGATAAAGTGGTCAATGTTATTTCGGTGGAAAGGACATACAGATGTACGTATAGATATATACTTGTTAAGTTGTGAAAATATTTCCATCTATATTGTTGAACGTCACCAAGATGAATGTGTTATTAAGAACCATTTTCTTGATCCTTGCCTGCCTGTTTGTCATGGAGTCTAGCTGCTTTCGAATAAAAGTGTCATTTAATGCACTAAGATCAAACGCTCAGAAGACATCCAATCAAAATGTGAGTATCTATTTATGATATGCTTTACGACATTAGCAGATTTAGATATTTAGGAAGTCGTTATCAGATTATTAAATCAAGTTTAAAAAATGCCTTGACCATCATCAAGGGTAGATTAAATACTGAAAACATTTTTTGTTACCTCACACTTTATCAAAGAAAGCTTTTTTCTGTGTTATCAGGCATGTTAAGTCTTCAACGTATCTGAGTTATCTTTCCCTGTAAATCGATACAGACAAGAAGTTGGTTTGTACAGTTTCGCCCTAAGTCAGCATTTCGTAAATTATATGGTCGTTATAACGATCTAGTTTGTCACTGCAACTTTCAATTATGTCAATTGCTGTGTGACGTGTTTCATACCAATTGTTAAGTCGTTCTTGACTCACTGAATCGAACTGTGGATTGCTCACCTGATCAGGATGTAGAGCTCACGGCGGGTGTGACCGGTCGACAGGGGATGCTTACTCCTCATAGGCACCTGATCTCACCTCTCGTATGTCCAGGGGTCCGTGTTTGCCCATCTCTCTGATTTTGTATTTTCTATAGAAATTACGAGATTGAATACTGCTACTTATCTTAGCCTTATCATTTCATCTATTGACAATAAACTAAAATCTTCAAACTTAATGCACAGTGAATTTTTCTATGGATAAAAATCAGATAAATCGTGAATAATTATATCTAGAATTTAATTTCAAAAGTAGTCTTACACTGATCATACAAAACTTCGCAGATTCATAATATATTTATATTAATCTTACTTTCAATAAAATTCCATGAAACTACAAGTGTTATTGACAAGGATGCATTTTGTTTCATGAAGAATTGTTGAAAAAATAGGTATACTTATACAGACGTCATCAAACACATTAGAATTTTATTTATGTCTATAAACAAGCCCATTTCGTGTCATGATTTGATGAAAATGAAAATATTTTGTTTATTTTTTTTATTTTAAATATCAACTAAAGCAACACACTGTGTCAATTTTACTTCATAAAATTCTTTTATATATATATATAAAATCTTTTAATACATATGACATAGATGTTCGTAGCGATTCAAACTTGATATAATTATGCGTACGTAGTGTTAACAAATCAGACTTTTGTGAGTTTATATATATATATATATATATATATATATATATATATATATATATATATATATACTCTAAATATTTACAGTTTATAAGAGATAACACATTCTATACTACGTCTCTAGATATTAATAAAAGATATACATGTACTCTCTCTCTCTCTCTCTCTCTCTCTCTATCTATCTATCTATATATATATATATATATATATATATATATATATATATATATGTGTGTGTGTGTGTGTGTGTGTGTGTGTGTGTGTGTGTGTGATATCTACACTTTCAAATAACTCTAAACTGTTTTTATACAACTGTCGGTAGTTTCGTAACCGTTCGCGGTAGCTCAGTGGTTATAGCGTTCGCTTTGTACCCAGGAGGTCGTGAGTTCGAGCCCCACTCGTGCCAGGGCCGCGTCAAACCTAAGACGTAAAAATAGGTAGTGATTGCTCCTTCGCCAAACGCTCTGCATTAAGAAGTGAGAATCAATTTTAAGACATGATTTTCTATATTACCTTGCATGTTTGTTTGTTTGTGTGTGCGTTTGTTTTGTTTTTTCTTTTACGTGTATCAAACAAGTTCATTATTCGTCTTACGTTGGATTAATTTGGCGTTGTTTCAATCTTCCAAATCGGTGACTTTTAACACTCTAAACTGGTTTTCTAAATGTTTACAAGAGATATATTACACTCTAATCTGTCTCTCTAAATATTTTCAGGAGATATTACAGTGAGCGTTCTTTAACGCCTGCCGCGACACAGGACCTCCATTTTTAAGGTCATATCCGAAAGACCCGTGATTCTTACTTCCAAATGCCGTGCGTTTGGGAAGGAGCAATCTCTATCTATTTTTATGTGTTAGGGTTACATGGCACGAGTGGGGCTCGAACTCACGACCTCCAGGTCACAAAGCGAACTGTTACGGCCCTGAGCGATAAGCTTAGGTCTAAGTTTGTGGTACTTCACCTACATCAGGTGACGTCTCAATATGAGTGAAAATCCTTGACGGGACGTAAAACAAACAAATAACAGCATCATAAAATACTGTTTAAATGAAAAAGAGACATCATTAAGTAGCATATATACACTGTAAACACAAAAAGCTACATATGTAAATATCAAAATGATATAGACAACTAAATACCCTTTCGACATTATATATATATATATATATATATATATATATATATATATATATATATATATATATATGGCACTTTATGGTGTATCTTTTTGTTTTTATTAAAACAGTATCTAATTATATATATGATATTTGATAGTGTCTCTTTGATATCTACAGGATATATGGTACTTCATGGGTATCACCAGACAACAGTTCAAAGAAGGTAAAAATTCCAGACTGAATTTTCATTACTTTTACCATGAGTTGAATGAAAATTTCAATGTATATGCTCTTACATTATATGATCAAAATGTGATTTTATGGCACGCCGTTGTGGACATGTGATGTCACGACACGCAGTTTTGGACATGTGATGTCATGACACGCAGTTTTAAACATGTGATGTCATGACACGACGTTTTAGACATGTGATGTCATGGCACGCTGTTTTGGACATGTGATGTCATGACACGCTGTTTTGGACATGTGATGCCACGGCACGCTGTTTTGGACATGTGATGCCATGGCACGCTGTTTTGGACATGTGATGCCATGGCACGCTGTTTTGGACATGTGATGCCATGGCACGCTGTTTTGGACATGTGATGTCATGACACGATGTTTTGGACATGTGATGCCATGGCACGCTGTTTTGGACATGTGATGTCATGGCACGCTGTTTTGGACATGTTATGCCATGGCACGCTGTTTTGGACATGTGATGCCACGGCACGCTGTTTTGGACCTGTGATGCCATGGCACGCTGTTTTGGACATGTGATGCCATGGCACGCTGTTTTGGACATGTGATGCCATGGCACGCTGTTTTGGACACACGGAGTCCTGTAGAGCGTTGGCTATCACGTTTTGTCGTTTCAGAGCACGGGAAGAACCTTACGCCATCAGTGATGAAGAGGGTGTATGACACGATTAACCAACAGCTCAACTCGCTGAAGAGATATTTACAATTCAGAGCAAATTGTAGGTCTGACAAACATTTTGAAAAGTCTTTTAAATAATCTTCTCTAAAACAGCAGGGTCACGCGAGTATCATTCTTAAATGCAGATTCACGTTTGTATGGCCCCGGAGTATGGTGCGGTCACAATAGGGGATCGAGGTTTATTTGAGGATATATAGGAAACCTCTCAAGAACAACAGAGCCGTAATAAGTCGCATTAATATGTAGGCATCCTTAGATAGTGTAGAATCATATTCGATCAAATTATGGCCCCAGAGGGTAGGGTGAAACTACAATAAATTTTTTTTATATATATGTACAAGGAAAATTCTAAAATAAATTTTCTCTAGAGCAACAGTCCCATGATTAGTCATATTAAAATATGCAAGCATCCACAGGTAGTGCAGTTGTAAGTTTGCCCTGGGGGTAGGATGGGACCTTGATTGTGGATCAAAGTTTTATGAATTGGATTTTTAAAAAAATCTTTTCATGACCAACAGGATCATTAGTTATATCAGTAGTAATGCAAAGGTAAACACTTAGCGCTACTCGGTACTTCTGATTATTTCTACTCGGTACTTCTGATTATTTCTACTCGGTACTTCTAATTATTTCTACTCGGTACTTCTGATTATTTCTACTCGGTACTTCTGATTATTTCTACTCGGTACTTCTGATTATTTCTACTCGGTACTTCTGATTATTTCTACTCGGTACTTCTGATTATTTCTACTCGGTACTTCTGATTATTTCTACTCGGTACTTCTGATTATTTCTACTCGGTACTTCTGATTATTTCTACTCGGTACTTCTGATTATTTCTACTCGGTACTTCTGATTATTTCTTGGCCTTCTAAAATACTACATATGTAACACTTGCGGCAATTTTCATCGTTGATTAATGTCTAAGAAAATTGTTGAATTACAAATAAATAACAGAGTTGTTCCTCTATTCGCCTAAATATCGCAGATTCTAGCACGAATGGATTAGAATTAACGTGACTTGATTTTCAAGTTTTCTATTCACAATTCTGTACAAAACATTAATGATCAAAATGTTTGTGTAACATGGTGTATAGACGATGTGCGCCATGATATTTAGGAATTTTGCATAAACAACTACAAAAGATAATATAGCTAATTTTATGAGTTCAGGAACCTAGATCTACTTCAGCATACCTTTCTCAACAATTGTATATAATACAGTATATACAAAGTCATTTTGTGTTATATGGTGTTTAAGTGTACAATATTGATAAACCGTTGGTGTACTAATGATCGATATAAGATACATACAACATGATTCATGCTAGGGCCTCCGTGGCCGAGTGGTTAGAGCATTGGTAGAAAACCACAAGGCCTCTTACCTCTAGACGGCGGTGGTTTGTTTCTCGCTCGCGCCGATATATGTGAGAAAGTTTGCCAGTTAACTTCGGAAGGTTGGTGGTCTCTTCTTACATTATATCTGGGTTCTCTCCTCCACCAATAAAAATTCGACGCCACCAGATAACTGAAAAGTGTTGAGTGTTGCGGAAAACAACAAATAATCAATCAATCATGATTCATGTTTGTACTGTAGGGAGTTTATAACAACTGCAGAATTGGGCTATTTCTGCACAATCGGATTCGCCGATCATGAAAATATGAAGATAGCGAACCGCTACCAATCTGACAACTCCTATAAGGAATACAAAAAAAGTTGGGCACACACGGATCATTGGACACACCAGAGGTGGGATCAGGTGCCTAAGAGGAGTAAGCATCCACCGCGAGCACTATATCTTCGGTGAGGGATCGGGTGGCTATAGCTTTCGCACCTGCCATGAGCCTTATATCTTGATCAGGTAAATGGAGTAATCCGTAGTCAAAATTAGTGTGTAAAGAACGGCCTAACAGTTGGTGTGAAACACGTCAGACAGGATTTGACTAACGATGGATTGGGTTCTTTTCTGTCGTTTTATAAGCCCATAACAAAACCTTACTATACGAATAGATTCGAAGACACCAGCAGTATCGCTTTACTTGAGATCGGATTTAGTTGAGGAAACCACAGAGTGAGGGTAAGGGATCAGGCCAGTCAAAACGGCTGTGTACCGAGAACCCGACATATAACTATTCTGTTATATACCATTTTTTCCAGGATTCTTTTAAAATCAAGTGACTTACATAACAAAACCAGAGGAAGTGAAGGCACTTAGATAACAGTGATAGCCAGTCAACAGTTAGTTAACAATCAAAATGACGTGTTCAGTTAAAATGATGTGTTTTGATAATAATGATTATACATATGGGAAAACATGGACGTGTGTTAATGATGCTGTTTTTCATATCAGCGTTGCAGGTAGAGTTGGGCAAGAATGCGAAACGATCGGATGATGAAAATATTGCAGAAGTGGCAGAGAAAGATTTGCAACAACTTACAGATTCTTTGAATATTGGAAATGGAATACGTACGCATATTTTTTATAGTTTAATCTTATTTGTAACACGCGATTTCATTGGATGAGCATACTGAAAAATGTTTAGTTTATATTGTAAAACATGACTTGCACATAGCAGATTACGTGTTTTATTTCTATATTTACTCGCAAAAAAAGTCATGTTTAAGACAGCCACCCATTCTTCATTCAATACCTTTTCCAAAGTTTAGCGAGATTGACTTTGCCTTTGGTGTCAATATCAATAATACATTATTGAATGCTTTGATAGCTGTTCAAGGATATTATCTTAGCTTAGTTTA